>CM064561.1:4357834-4756159 GCA_032716605.1 Paralithodes platypus
AACACACCCACAGACACCAAGAAATATCAAAACAACACCCAGCACACGGTATCACACACAATTATTGTCCTCTCTCCCTCCCTGCCCACCCCGAACCAACTTCCAGAAGCACATCCATACTCATATCTCTCACCGATCCATCCACTCACTCACAGACAACACGCAGCTGCATGCACGACCTCCCGAAATCCATCCTTCCGAATCCTCCCTTCCTCGCGAGGACAGAGTCCACCTGGCCAGGCTGAGATGCGGACACCATCCAGCTCTCCTGAGCTATCAGAAGAGACTGGATGACTCCGTTGTCGACGCCTGCCCGGGATGTAACACAGCATCTCATACCATTAAACACATCATAGAAGACTGCATTTCACACAACCACTTATGCCAACAACACAATCTACACTCAATGAGAGCTCTGTGGGAAAGCCCGATCGTGGCCATGGCCTTTCTCAGGGACTCGGGGCTGTTCGGCCAGGCAGCTTAGGGAACAACAACAACAACAACAACCCCTGGATTGACCTCGTCCTCGAGACGTCCCGTTACTCCCAGGGGCTGTGTAAGTCTTGGATGACTGAAATGACTGGGATTGACCACGAAATGAACTCTTAGCATTAAATTTAGATTTGAATGACTGCTCATTCTTTGGCTTAGAAGTAGTGGCAGGTTGAGAGTCTAATAGGAAATTGACAGTGCGCCAGGCATTGTCAGAGGCTAGGGTTTTGGTGAAAACATTTGATAATATTAGTCTCCTACCGATCTCTACAGGGAGTCTCCTTTCCAAGTACACCCTCAGGTCTTGACGCACCCGTACCGCCTCAAAGAAAGCCGTCCGGATGTCACCAAGAGATTGAATGGAGTTTTGGAGAAGAAGGAACCTAGTCAGAGAAAGAGCCTTCTAGGTGCCGGCGTCCGTTACCGACTCAGACGTCCTGGCCAAAGAGGCCGCAAGCTGGCGGCTGAGCAGGTATTGGGACGCCAGTCTCCAGGCTTTCTGCCTCATCTTAAAATCTTTATCAATCTAGACCTGTGTGGGAGGACAAAAAGGTGCAGGTAATTGGCATAAAGAAAGTTTAGAGGCCCCCAAAATGTCAAAAATATGTTGAGGGATCCCTTCCGCCTTGCCTACCGGCATAGAGAACCAATGATTGTCCTCTTGCGGGAGCTGGTGACTGCTCTTGTTAGTTATAGTGCTGGCAAACAGCTGGGCCTCATGTGCCCACGCCACCCACGGCCCCGACTCCCCCCCTTGAATCTGAACTACTGAAGACCCCGCAGAGTCCCTGAAGGGTATTGAATTTAACTCTGGGGTCAAACCCTGAAAAAGTTTTAAGTCATTAAACCAATCTGACTTAGTCCAATCGGAAAATAGTTTTCCGGTGGAAGTGGGAGGCAAGGCAGGGGATGGCATGTACACAAAATAGTCTGGATTGTAAATAGTGGGAATGGCTTTTACAACTACATCAAGTACCTCCCTAGATTGGTTCTTGGCCCTTAGTTTCTTAGCCTCACTTGCCTCAATAACCTAATGTTCCAGAACAGGAGACTCACCTGTAACTGTGGGCTGTGCGACCTCGGGGCGTAAAGGCTTAATGACAGACCAAAAAGTATCCCGTCCATATAAAAGCGGCATAGGGCCCCTCTTACTAGGAATAGATTTATCAAGTGAGGGAGGGAGTAAATCAGAGAACCACTTCAGATTTGATGGCAAAAGAGCCGTGGCTCCCGAAGTGGAAGCCGTAGGAGTGACAGTGGGGGGAGGTAATAGTCTAGTCATTCTGGCGCAAATTTGGCCAAACCCGTCACTAATTGCAAAAGAAACGAAACCAGTTTTATTTGGTGGTCTGAGGAGTTAGAAATAACATATAAAAAATCACACTTAGTCCAAATAGTGGAACATGCTAAATTTTAGAATTGAAAATTGTGTATCTATGAGCCAGTTTTCCTGCATACATCATGACGCAACTCGGCCAATTTTCACAGTAGGAATCTAAAATTGGTACCTACACCTATGTTTTCATAGCTAATCTTTCATAAAAACATGATTTTGAATGGATGCAGTCATATTTAAGGCCACTTTTAGAGGTAAGCCCATGGTTTTAACCCTTTACCCACCAGCACGATAACCTAAGTCAACATGTCAGATAAGTGGCTTCATCACTAGGCCTTGGAATAAGAATTACTCCCCTGAGACATTTATCAACAGGTGGCAGCATCCTTTAATGGTTGCCTGATGAGCCTGAATCAAAATCATCAGGAGTCTGAAAGCGAGACACCTAGAGCTGAGCGTGAAGTAGTCAGTGTTAGCGAGCAAGCAAGACAGTCGTGCACATAGTGAAGTCTGAGTGGTATCCCAGAGTTATTGTATTAGTATTGTATTGTTATTGTATTGTTATTGACACTACTTTTTTTTCAGGGCTGGTAGTAACGCTGACGGAGAAAAGTTGTGAAGGAATTGCTAGTGCAAGAGCCGATGACAATGTACAGGTCGTGCCAGGTCAGCAGGTGCATACAAAGTGCCGAAGAGACTACAACAGAGATGGTGGCAGACGTAAACGTATCTCATCAGCTGACAGACGTCTTAGTCTCCGCTCAAATGATCCAAAATGTATTTATCAAGATCACTGTTTGTTCTGTGGAAATGGTGACCGATACCAAGGACGGCAGAAAGATCATGTCCTCATGCCTGTCCGTACGTTCGACTTTCAGGACACTGTTAGGAAGAAATGCGGAGAACGTAATGATGAATGGGGAGAAACTGTGTTGTCAAGAATAAACTTTGTCCAAGATACATGCTGCCGATGCTATGTATCATCAGTCTTGTAATGTGAACTTTAGAACAATGAAACAAGTCCCTGAATGCTTTCGAAGTGACGCTGCTCAATCCTCCAAGAGAAGAAAGGTTGGGCGGCCCATTGCTAGCGAAAGAGAGCAGGCTTTCTTGAAATTGGTTGACAACCTTGAAGCGAATGATGAAGAACTTACCACTGTTCAAGATCTCATTTCACAGATGGCCAATGTCCTACAGAATTCTGAGATTGAGCCATATGGACAAACGCACATAAAAGAGAAACTCAAAGAACATTTTGGAGACAAAATTGTCATCACCGAGATCAATGGGAAGAAAAACATTGTCACATTTCGACAAAAGGCTGCTTCAATTATCAGTGACTTTTTTAGTCAACCCAAAACTTCTCATACTGAGGCTGAAAAACTTCGGTTGATCGAGACAGCGGCAAAACTGGTAAAGTCTGACATAAAGACAGTAGTTCAAGACAAGGACATTTACCCTACCTCCATTGAAATGTCTTCTGTTGATATGACTTGTGCATTCTTGCCCAACTCTTTGCAAACATTTTTGGACTGTCTTTTGGTCGGAACGGACAAGGATCTCAAGTCTCTAAGAGTGTCTTCAATTGGACAAGCAGTAATGCAGGCAACTAGGCCCAGAGTTCTTATAGCCCCATTGCAGTTAGGCCTAGGTGTGCAATTGCACTCACACTTTGCTTCTCGTTATCTCGTAGACACATTATATAAGCATGGCTTTTGCAGTAGCTATAGTGAAATTCATTAGTATGAAAGGTGTGCTGCTACTCAGAGTGGGATGGATATACCAGGTTATATACCAGGCCATTTCATCCAATATGCTGCAGATAACATGGACCACAATGTGCGAACCCTAGATGGTACTGGTACGTTTCACGGCATGGGCATAGTTGCCAACATTACCCCAAAGGTTAAAAGCGCATCTATAATAAGACGGATAACTGTGACTGCAAGTGATATATCCCAGGTTGGGAAGATTGATATTCGACACTATGTGGCCCCAACGAATGGAATGAAAAAGCTCGAGTACAGGAAAATCCTGTTATCTGGGATGAAGTCACAAGAGGAACTGGCCCATGTGGATCTGTTGTGGAAAACAACCTTTCCAGTCAGACCACAGAGACCAGGCTGGTCAGGTTTCATGCAACTAGTCTCCAAAGGAGACCATCCTGGTGTATCATCGGTAAGATTATTGACAATGATTGACATGGATCCCGGAGACCTGACGTGCATACACTCCACTTTGTGTTTTGTGCTTGAGCATTCCAGTCGTTATGATGTTACTCCAGTGATCACCTTCGATCAGCCACTCTGGTGGAAGGCTACTACTATCCTGGAAAACGAGAGGGAAGGAAGTCCACTCCAATCAATTATACTGAGACTCGGAGGCTTCCACACGCTCATGAGCTACTTGGGCTGCATTGGTCATCTGATGGAGGGATCTGGATTGAAGGAAATCATGGAACAAGTGTTTGCCAGCAACACTGTCACTCACATCATGAGTGGTAAAGCTGTTGCCAGGGCTTTGAGGGGACATTTCCTTGTGGATACTGCCCTCCATGCAATCCTACTGGCAGATTCACTTGGCTTCAAACTGACTTCAAGCTCCCTTTCCATGGTACCTCTAGAGACCGAGGATGAATGTGGCGATGATCAGGAATTGGACGAGGAGGGACCCCTGCCATCAGTGGTCACAGATGGTTCACAGGCGAAGGAATCAGCTGATAGTGATCAAGCTGAGGAATCAGCTGATACGGATTAAGGGGTACATGTCCCAGACATCATGCAGGACGTTGCAAAGATGCTCGATCAACTGATTTCAGGAGAGATATCCATGTCGGAGGTTGAATCGTCACCAACACTGAATGAAATACAAGCCTTGATTTCCAATGCGACCGACACACCCAAAATAAGAAGGAACACTTGTCAGCTATGGATGATGTACATGATGATGCTTGACATCATTCGAAAGTTTCTACGATCAGAAAGGACTGGGAACTGGGCTCTCCATCTTGAAGAAATGAAGGAGATGTTACCATACCTTGCAGCTTCGGGACACAGCTTGTACACAAAGTCATCATTGCATATCTACTTGCAGAAGATGTCTGACCTCGAGACTAGAAATGAGGGAGTTTTCAATAAGTTCAAAGATGGACTTCATGTTGTTCGAAGGTCTGACAGATTCTGGGGTGGGTTGTCCCCTGACCTAGTAATAGAACAGGTCCTAATGAGAAGCCTCAAAACAACAGGGGGTCTTACCAGAGGACGCGGATTGACCGAAACACAGAGGAATGTGTGGTGCATGTCCAGTCCGGTGTGTGCAGAAGTGACCCAAGCTATGCAGGACCTTACCAATGTAGCATTTGTCAGTAGTGAACAGCACAAAGATCTGTCCACAGCCCGTCAGAAGAAGGATTCTGCTGATGTGAACAAACTGATTGAATTCCTCCAAGATAGGAGACCATTCGAGAAAGGTGGTCTGAGGAATCTGGTGACTGGTGTACTTGCAGCAGAGAATGTGAATGTGACTCAGGCAAAAGAAGTTGGAGAGAGCATTCTGGATGGGATGTGTGGGAAACATGTTTGCAACTACACATATCGGAAGAAAGATAGAGCAGTTACTATGGAATCCAAGTCAAAAGTCAAGATTGATGGTGATGACATGCATATTGACCCACAACTACTATTCCAAAGGCTGGTTATTATTGGTACGCATAAGGACAAACTCAATGAGGCGTTTTGTTATAAACTACATATGATGCCATCTGTCAAAGATATACGGCATACGTAAAGCGGAAATACAAACAACACATCATTGTCTTTGACGGGTATGATGGTGGACCAGCGCCAAAGGATGGCACCCAATTCAGAAGAACAGGATCGGCAGTAGTCAGAGAAGTTCATGTGTCCCCGGGTATGCAACTCCAAATGAAGAAAGATGACTTCTTGGCCAGCAAAACCAACAAACAGAAGTTCATTAACATGCTGGGTAGTACCCTGGAGAAATCAGGTTGTGTAGTTCACCATGCGGATGGCGATGCTGACATAGTTATTGTTTCCCATGCTCTGAAGGTTGCTGAGACATGTGACACTATCGTTGTTGGAGATGACACTGACCTTATGATACTATTGTGCCATCATGCAACTAGGAACCACAGGAGACTCTACTTCCATCCAGAGGCAAAGTCCGGACAACAGCAAAGGTACATGGACATCCATAAGGAAAGATCGGAGCTGGGAGAACAGGTGTGTTGAGACTTGCTGTTTGTCCATGCCATGTTAGGCTGCGACACTACTTCGAGAGTGTTTGGTATTGGTAAAGCTGTAGGATTGAAGCTGATCCATACAAATGAGATATTCATCCAGCAGGCAGTTGTCTTTAACAGAACAGGATGCACACAGAGTGAGATTGCTGCTGCTGGAGAAAAAGCTATCCTCTGTGTGTACAAGGCAAATGCCAAGATCAGTGACTTGAATGATTTTTTTTTTCTTTTCTTTTGTACAGTCTTAATCTAATGGTCCTCTTATATCTATACATCCTTGACGTAATATACTTACTTAGGCTACATGCACCTCTTTTTGTCATACAGTCGGCCAACTGACTACTTGACTCGACCCAGTGAATACAGTTTATTTAATTTCTTTCAAGCATCTGTTTTATATTAGCAATGTCTATGCGCAGACGTTTTTCTGACACACTTTTGGTAGAATGTGCATTATCACACAATGATCTGTTGTCAACATGACATTTTACATTTATGTCACCTCTCTGCATAATTTCTGACAGAATATGCTTAAGATACATACATACATCAATAGCATCTACTAACGCTAAAGTTTCAGCAGCTAATGTACTTTTAACTACTCTTCTTATTTTCTTTGAGCCCCAAGCTAGTGGACAACTTTTACCATTACCATCAGCAAGAAAGATCACAAAACCTTCAGCACTTGAATAACCATCGGGTAGATTTGCATGAGATGCATCACAATAAACATGAAGATAAAGTCTTGAAGTAATCTGTAAGCATGGAAACTGAAGAACACAATCATAATTTTTTAACTTTTTCAAACATTTGTTGGCCTTCAAAATATCTGCTACAATAGGGTGCTTCAAGGAATTGCTCAGTTCTAATACTTCATAGCAGGCATCTGGTCTTGTTTGTGTACATAGCCAGTTAACCCTTTGGCGCACGATGACTCGTTCAGAGTCATTAGGTATTTTTTTCCTAGGCGCACGATGACTCGTTAAGAGTCATTAAACTTAAAAATATTCGCCAAAAATTAAGTTTTCGTCTGACGCGCGTCATATTTGGCATAGATATTAAGTAGTACGTCTAGTTCAATCGTTACAATTGGCAACCCCCTCAGTTTAACCGTTTACTCACGGCTGGCTGGGAAGGAGCAGAGTACAGCTCAGTCTGTGTTTCGATACTTTCACGTTTATTCGTGTATCTCAGTAACTGTTTGGTTTATAGTAATTCTGAAGTTACCAGTGGAATCCTCATTAAATTCCGCTTCCATATATGTATGCAAATCAAAAATGTTGCGGGCAAAATTTTGAGCTAGCGCGAGTTGGAGATAAGGTATTTACTTTTTTTTTTACAATTCTTATTTCGGAGTGCCCCAATGTGGTTGTTTTGTATTTATTCTATGTTTTTATTCGCTTATCTTCAAGTTCAATCAATAACGAAGCCGATGGTACCTCATTAATCCAAATACAAGGATTTTTTGGTGGATAAAAACGTCACAGAAACAAATTATCGCCGGGCACAAAACTGTCTCTGAGTGAGCTGAGATATACTTTGGGAGTGGGAAAAACTTTGATTGGAAACTATAGGTGTGCCAAAGGGTTAAGTTGTCCTATGATACTCCTGAAATAAAGACTTCATCATGTTTTAAAACATCTTCCTTACAAAGAGACCTAGCATATGAGATAGGAATGGCTTTTACAGAGTCTAAATATTCATTCTGGCTTAAAGTTATCTCAGAATTATTTTGGTTAATTTCTAATCCTATGTATTTGAACATAGTATCATCTTGGGTACTGATTTCAAATTTCTCTCTAACTTTACTTATTACATTTTCCTCAAACTCTTGTGTAACACCCCAGAGAAAATCATCCACATGCATCAAAAATATTCCAGCCAACTGGTTCTGTGAATAACAATAGAACATCGATGGATCTACTTGTAACTGTACACAATTCAGGCTTAATAGTAGTCTTCTAACAGTGAAATACCACACTCGAGAAGCATCATTCAAACCATACACACACTTTCTAAGTTTCCAAAGTTTGCCTTCTATGTTCTCCGCTTCCTTAGGAGGTTTAAGATAAACTTCTCTATCAAATTCTGCTCCTTGCAGGAAGGCAGCTTTTACATCAATTGAGTGACATTTCCATGAGTTCATAGCCATCAAAGCAATGACAATTCTGAGGGTTTCTTTTCCAGCTGTAGGTGAGTCTGTTTGAACATCACTATTCTTCTCTTCAAAGCCTCTAGCAACCAACCTAGCCTTAACTTTAATGTTTCCATCTTCTAACTGCTTCTCACTACACACCCATCTTACAGAAATACATGGTTGACCTTTGTCGGGTACTTCATCATACACATTAAATTGTTTCCAGTTATCTAATTCTTTAATTTTAGCATCCCTTACTCTCTTTTCTTCATGTCTACTTTCTACAACATATACATCATTACATTTAGCATTTTCATTTGTAAAACTTTCTTGCATCTCTTTCCAGTCTTGTACATCATTCTTCCAATCAATGGCTTTTGATTCATCATGTTCCTGAATGTTAAGCCAATCCTTATATTTTCCAGTCACTTTCCCACCCCGACTTACAATCACACCCTCTCTCCATACTGTATCACCAACTGGGAGATACTGAACTCTCATGCCAACTTTTGGGAGTGTCTGTGTCTTTGTCTCAGTCTGTTTGTCTTGATTATTAATCTCTGAATTATTCTCATCCTCACTGTCAGAATCACACATATGATTATTTGAGATGTCACAATTGGTACTGGTAAGGGTCTTGTTATGAGCATTATTGTCATGTTTGTCTGTGACTTGGATATGAGTTTCAAATTTGCAATTACATTTTGTTAACCTTGAATTATGTACTCGTATTAAGCTGTTACCATGTTTCACCAACACTACTTTACTGTCTCTACCAATTACTTTACCTGGACCTTTCCATTTATTGCTGTCCTCTCTCTTATAATACACATAATCACCATCACATACAAACTCTGTTCTCACGTACATTATGCCTTAATGCCCTTCTTATTCTTTCTTCAGACTCTGATTTAATAAATGCTTGTCTACTAGAATGCAAAGAATTGATATGTCTAGCGAATGTGTCACATATGGTTGTACCTTCTAATGCAGGCAACTCATCATTCAGGACAGAAGGCAGTTTAGGGTTACGGCCAAAGACTAACTGATAGGGGCTATATCCTTCTACCATTTGTAAGGAATTCTTGGCATGTACAGCCCATGAAAGAGCTATTGACAATGGATAATTAGGGTGGTCCTCCAAAATTTTCATAACCATATCATCTATGACAGCATGATTCCTTTCACATAGGCCATTGCTGAATGGACTTTCTGCAGCTGTATGTAACACTGTTATGTTCAGATTTTCCGCCATGTCTTTAAATGTCTCATTTGCAAATTCTCCACCATTATCAGCTAGAAATCTCTTTGGACATCCTAAACCTGTACCTATCCATTTCTCCAAAATTTTATCAACAATTACCTGCTTTTCTTTCTTGTAAATTATTGTAGATATGCTAAATCTAGTTGCCATATCAATAAGATGTAAGAACCATATGTTCTTTGCCTTATCCCATTCTTTTAGATCTAATGCAACTACTTCATTAAAATCTCTAGCAAGTGGAAGACTCACAACTGGTCTACTGGGCGTTTTCTTATATTTACGACATACATCACAATTTTCTGATATCTGATCTACCAATTTATTATAATCAGAGTCATTAATTCCAGCATCTTTGAGCAACAACTTCAGACGCTTGGCTGATGTATGAGCAAACTGTCTATGCAATTTAAGTGCAACCTTCAATTTATCTTCCCCACCATCCATTGTCAACAGTACTTTCACAGCATTATCATCTCTAAAAGGCAGCAATGGCAAGTAATAATGACCTGTGGTTGTACAACTCAGCTTAATCCTCTTACCAAAAACAACAAGTGTATCATTTGCTAAAATTTAGTTGCATTTTGGGTTTCTTCATAGATGATTTTCCTAAAAGTAGGGGAATGTCATTAGGAACAACATCAGCATTAATCAAACACTGTTCATGAGCTATAGTACAAGGAATTTTAACTCTTTTAAGAGACTGTACTTTGACACCATCCCCAAATTTAAACCATGTGGATCTTTTCATCTCCTTGACTAATGCAGATTTATCATGATCAATGGACTGAATGTAACAGTTATACCAATCAACTCCACATACTGTTGTTGTACAACCACTGTCTAACACAGCACAGTTGAAAGATTCAGACATCAATGTTTTCATTTTGTTGCCATCAGATGTATTACATATATCACTGTTCAACATAATTTGATGGCATTCCTTTAGTTGTCATATTTCACTTGTTACCATATTTTCTTCTACTTCACCTACTGCTGGTATCCTTTGTTCTTTGTCGGGACACTTGTATGCATAATGGTACTTTGAGCCACATATCCGGCAACGTGTAGGTTTTCCGTAGGCATCTGTTGGGTTTTCTTTCCTTAGAGTGTTGTATGCTATCCTCTTGTCATTTTTTTTTTTTTTTTTTTTTTTTTCTATATTCCAACTTACTTCCTCTCGGGCATAAGCTGAGAGCCTTAACATTCACCGCTTTACAATGAACAGTGAAGCCTGTGAGGTCTTGTTCCAGTCTAGGGAGTGAGACATGTGAAGCACGTAGAGTACAACGAGCACCTGCCATCTTGCCTTCACATGAGGCACAGTGCTCACTCATGGCCCGAAACGACCCCATCTCTGAAGCCACCTCGTTCCCGTGCTTCACTGTCTCACCCCCTACACTCGGACTCTCACACTTACACACACACAATGCCACCTGTTGAGCAGATAACTCACCAGGCATTGCACCCCTATAGCATATTTTGAATATGGGAATATTCATACAGTGCTATTTAATCAGGGAACAATGAGGGTATTTTATTGACATTTCGGTGGGCTTGTGGTAATGCACTGATACCAGGTACAGCACAAATTCCATCCCAATAATATCTTCCCATTGATACATCGGGATTTGAACCCGGGACCTTTGGATTACCAGGCCAGTGGCAAGACCACTCCACCACACCTCCCCCTGACTGGTGCCTCCTCGTATACTGCTGTGATGGCACATTTCTTCCTTGTTTGTAATTCTTGTTTCCTTGATTGTAATATGGCATCTTCTTGTGATGATTTGTATAGAATACCGGGTCAGGAATACCAGCTTCACTGTCTTCTGAACCTCTTGAACTACCAGGATCTTGTATACTGCTACCAGAATCTGCTGCCGTCAACATTACTGGTTCACTCTTCACTTGAATGGCTGATTTGCTGAAACTGCTGTTATTTAGTACTAGATTACTAAAGAATTTGAGCAGAGACTTGACCATCTGTTCAAATATTTTATCTTTGACTGAATAATCCACTCCAGTGAGCACTAGTTGTTTATCTTTGTGAGACAGATTTGAACTTTCCAATATTTGAAAGGCAAGTACTGGGTCTGGAAGTTTGATATCATATTTTACTAGTTTCTTCTGCAATCTTTCAAAATTTCTAACATATTCTTCCATTGTATCTGAAGGTCCTTTTGTGAGCTTGTGAAATTGTGACCATGATTCATATGCTGCAGTTAGGTCATCCTTTTTATAGACACCATCCAGGAACTTCACTAGTTTGTCTAGGCCATCATCACAATCCAACAGATCCAGATCTAATTCATTAAATACCTTATCTCTGGTCAAACTTCCCTCTGGAAGTGATAAGGCCACAGCTATTCCTTGTTGCTTCTTGTCAACTTTAGTAATCTTCCTCCAAAATTTGATTTCATTCACCCATCTGTCATAGGGCTTACTGTCACTGAAGATGGGGGGAACCTTGTAGCCTGCACTGCTCTCATTTCCAGACATCTTGAAGTCTTCAGAGGGAACTACACTCTGCTACCATGATAATTCACTTCCATGTATATTCTTACACCTCCATAGTGGGAATTACTAAAACATATCTTCCTGTAGTATCCATTATATTCACTTAGAAGTTGACAAATTCAAATGATGCAGTTCCCTCCAAAATGTCTCTCTGCTAACTGACCGTTACAAAAACAATAACAAATGAGCATCTGAACAGAACATTTAAATTCAAATCTATCCATACATAGATATAAGGTAAACTAGTATATACAGTATGTATATGTAACACAAATACATAATAATAATAATAATAATACAAATTAATAATTGTTAACATTTGTATAGCATATTGGTACTGTATAGATACAAACATAATAGTACAGTACAGTAATTAAGAAAGCAAATATCTTAACAGCTGAGACATGTGACACTATCGTTGTTGGAGATGACACTGACCTTATGATACTATTGTGCCATCATGCCACTAGGAACCACAGGAGACTCTACTTCCATCCAGAGGCAAAGTCCGGACAACAGCAAAGGTACATGGACATCCATAAGGCAAGATCGGAGCTGGGAGAACAGGTGTGTTGAGACTTGCTGTTTGTCCATGCCATGTTAGGCTGCGACACTACTTCGAGAGTGTTTGGTATTGGTAAAGCTGTAGGATTGAAGCTGATCCATACAAATGAGACATTCATCCAGCAGGCAGTTGTCTTTAACAGAACAGGATGCACACAGAGTAAGATTGCTGCTGCTGGAGAAAAAGCTATCCTCTGTGTGTACAAGGCAAATGCCAAGATCAGTGACTTGAATGAACTGCGGCATCAGACGTTCCTTCAACTGGTGAAGACAAGTAAAAAGGCAGTTCAACCTAAAAGTTTACCACCGACTTCAGCAGCCGCACAGTGCCACAGTCACCGTGTATATCATCAGGTCCAAGCATGGAAAGAAGTACAGCTGGATGCTGATGAGTGGGGTTGGAAAATAGTTGACAGGCGAATGATACCAGTTCAAACTAGTCAGAAAATTGCACCCAAGGAACTACTGGAGTTTGTCAGATGCCAGTGCAAGCCTGGATGCAGATGATGATGATGATGCAGTTTTTACCACCATACACTCCCTGCTGAATAGCAAGGCTAGGGTGGGTGCCCTGATGAATCAGGGACTTAGTGAATAGTTGCCACAGATTGCTAGACCGCACCGTTCACCAACAGCACTGACATCTGCCAATAACTCACTGGTTGGCCCGAGGCTCGAACCGTCAACCTCACGGTTAGCAGGCGAACGCTCTACCAATCCAGCTACGGCCTGTGGCTGCAGCACTAATCACTGTGGGTGCAAAAAGGTGGGGTTACCATCAGAGCTGGGCACCACAAACAAAAAGTCAAGTCAGCAAACACAAATCAGCAAACCCAGAACACAACTTCAGCAAACACAAATGTGCAAACCTTGTGAAATTTCTAGTCCTCAAATGCAAATATGCAAACGCAAACCGTTTTTTATTAATTTTAAATTTAAACTACAGAATCGAGGGTAAATCAATAAATTCAATCTCTAATGTCAATAAATATATATATTTACTTAAATATAATGTTGCCCAACTTCCATGGACCTGAAGGATATACATACAGGCTTTTAAAGCTTGGAAATTGCTGTAAATTGCCAAAACATTCCACAACGTCACCCGCAGTGAAAGGGTTAATATATATAGCATAGGCCACTTAGTTTGTCCACATGGGCAGTAAAACGTTGGGGCAACTTGTTTATGGGGAGAGTGCTTCAGTAATAATCAGTATTCGCAATTCCGCACCATCCAGGAGGTACGCCGGATCACAGAGGTGCAAGGAGGCAATTTATTCGTGGTCCCCCCTTTGGGAATGGCAATAGGCTATATATGCCTAGATAGGTCTACTTTAGATAGATTAAGTAATTTAATAGAAAGTAGCCTAGGCCTATTAATTTTAATGCTCAGAATAAAGGCCTAGCTTCAGATCAAAATTTAATAAAATTTTATTGTAGGCTAAATTTAGTCTAGGCCTATATGATACTTTCAAAATTAACACTTTCTACTTGACACTAATAAAATGAGTGTGATTATAGGCCTAGGCCTATACATAGAAGTTAGAACATGCAATATTTAGCCTAGGCCTACATGCTTTGAGGCATTTTGATGGAATTAGTGACTGATTATAGCCTAGACCTAGGCCTAGGCTATATATTAAAGTTAGAACATGCAATATTTAGCCTACATGCTTTGAGGCATTTTGATGGAATTAGTGATTATAGCCTAGACCTAGGGTATATATATAGAAGTTAGAACATGCAATATTTAGCCTACATGCTTTGAGGTATTTTGATGGAATTAGTGATTGACTGATTATAGCCTAGACCTAGGCTAGCCTATATATATAGAAGTTAGAAAATGCAATACCGGTATTATTTAGCCTACATGCTTTGAGGCATTTTGATAGGATTAGGGTAGCCTAGGCCTAGCCTAATAAAATTACTTATATTAGTAATTAGCCTATAGGCCTAGGCTATATTTAGAAGTTAGAACATGCAATATTTAGCCTACATGCTTTGAGGCATTTTGATGGGATTAGTGATTATAGACCTAGGCCTAGGCTATATAGCAGTTAGACTTAGCCTAGGCCTACGTGCTTTGAGGCATTTTGATGGGATTAGGGTAGCCTAATAACATTAGTTTAGGTTAAAAATTAAGAGGCTATCAATCAAATTAACGATAGCCTAACTTTATAATCTTAAATTAGGCTAGATTATAAAGTTATAAAGCCCTTCTCCAGAGACATCTTCTTGGTAATTACAGGCCCATAGAAGGTTTCTAGGTGGGGCCAGGGGTGGCTTAGGTCCTCGATTTCTGCATGTTCTGCAGCATCACTGTCGGATGATGGTGGTGAACTGCTCCCCATGCTGTTGGCAGCTGCGGTAGGCATGATGGTAGACTCCATGTTCACTTCAATAGGCCGAAAATATAAACAAAGTTGAAGTGCTAGCAGGTTGGAACTCTTGGACTGCTGTGTGTTGTAGGTGTTAGCTCGACGCTTGCTACTAAGTAAGTGAACAAACGTGAAGAGCCGATGTATAGGCCTAGATTCCAGAACACAGGTAGTTGGCTTGGTCACGCGACTTTTTTTGGCTGGAGCTGCAGGAGCGGCCCAGGGCTGGCTGGCGGCTGGAATTTGTATTTTGCGGACTCGAGGTTTGCAACATAGAGGTACATTCCAGAGCTTCAAACCCGCAAATAGGCAGCCATATTGGCGCCAACGCTAATCCGCCAACAAAATGACACTTCCGCCATGGCGGAATTGGCTATTTGCGGAAGTGTTGGCTAAAGTGCCCAGCTCTGGTTACCATGCACTACTGCATGTGGAGAGTGCAGAGGTGTGTGTGAAAATGGAGGAGATGATGAAGGGACTGAAATGAGTGCAGATGAGAATGACACCTAGTAGTGAGGACAACTGGGAAAAAACTATGGTCTGAACGTCGGTCTCAATGTCTCATGGTATTGGTGATAACTTGATCAGTCTGTTGTAAACCTGGTGTCCTACGATATTTTGAGGTCTGTATCTCTGTATGTCCTGTCTCATGACGTTGGCAGATATTTATTCAGCAGAAAGGACCAAACACATTCAAATGAAGGTAGAAACTGTGGGTGACATTAGAGGTCAATGGACGGGGTAGGCCTATTCATGGTACTAGTGATTATCAACTGAAAACATCAACTTTTTCCCTCCTATTAAGGAGAAACTGTAATGCCACATCAGCAATTCAACAATTTATGTCGTTAGTTACAGATTTATAGTAATTATATGTACAGTACTTTTATATGTGTGTCCTAATGTCGCCAGGGCCCTAACTGTGAACTATTTTTGAATGCAAAATAAACACTGTTCCAATACTTCGATTAATTGGGATTTTTAATGTTATTTAGTACAGACCAAGCCCCTAAATAAAGTTGGGTTTGTTTCTTTTGCAATTAGTGGTGGGTGAAACCCTAAGTTGACTGGACTATAAGTTTACGTTAACCTGAGGTTGAACAAGTACTTGCCCTAGAGGTCGCACCGCCAGGGCTACTGGTACTGGAACTGTTACCTGTCGCTCTCCCTTAACCTGTTTCATAAAATCAAACCACTCCTGTAATTGTTCACCCGTAATATAAACTCCACTTCCTTGGTCTGACTGGGACGCGGACAGTGACATCTCTGAGTCCTGCGTTCCCGAGTGCCGAGAAGAAGGGCGTTGGCCAGGCGTCTCCTCCTCGGCGTTTACTCCGTGTTGGTGTAAAGTAGATCCCGGTGACCGGGGCAGGGGGGCCGGTAAAGCCTCCGACCGAGACTCGCCGACCCGGGCAGCGGAACTGTGTGTTTCTGTCTGTGAGTTGTCGAAAACGTTGGACTCAGAGAGGTCCTGCATGTTCAGATCCGGTATCTCATACTCTGTGGGGTCTTGAACTGAGGCGGGTTGGTTAGAGGAGTATTCATCTTCATGCCGGCGAGAAAACACACTGCTGCCCCTTTCTGATCCCAAAGCTGGTACAACTGTAGGTTCAGGTTGAGTATGGTGGGGGATGGTTAACCGGTGTGAGTGGCCGGAGACATTGCTGGATGTGTCTCTACGTGTCGAAGAATGTTTATCCGGTTTGGGTGGTGGCTGCGCCTTCTTCTTCGATGAGGAGGACTTCCTAGACTGCCTCTTCTTGGATTTATCATTGCCAGAAGAGAGAGCGGCGTCAAAATCAGAGCGTGACCTCTTAGGCGCTTGTTCAACAGAAGGCGACTTGGGTCTAGGTCTAGGAGAGGGGGACCTGTCATGCCGGCTAAATGAGGGAGGTGCGTCCGGCAGATCTGTGGTCCTAGGTCGCTTGGCTAGGCGGGAGGGAGTTTCACGAGGAACACCCCCAGGGGGTGAAGTAACTGACGGCCCTTTAAGCAAATCCTCTAAAATGTGATCATCCAATTGTAATGATTTGTGTGCCACTGTCTTACAGTACGTTACATAGGTTGATTGAATATGGAGCAAAATTGTCTTACTCTGTCCATCGGCATGGTTTAAATAAGCATTGCGAAAGGCTGAACACTTGGGGCATGATTGGGAAAGCCAACGACCACGAGATCGATCTAAACAGGGGACACACTTAACACAGAGAATGTGCCTAATTACTGTTAAATTCTTACAACCCAAAGCAGAACAAAAAGAGAAAGCACTCTTATCCATGATTAACCCCCTCCCGCCAGGGAGATGCAGATCCTCCTAGGTGTCCCACATGCGAACCTGCGGGTGAGAAAATTCCAAGAATCAATGCTCATAAGGACACGCTAGGCTGGAAAAGCTAATATTCACATAAATATCTCCAATGATAAAGAGAAAAAAAAGAGTTGATTAACACTAAACAGTCTTAGTTCCCCTTACGTTAAATACATTCCCCAGAAATGTAAGTGAGTAGGTGGTAGCCTACCATGTGCTACTTGTGTATATAACTTCTTACCTAAGTGACCAACACTGACCTCATCCCGTCTTGTTATGAAAGAACTAAACCCGGCGACCAACGCTACTAATGGATCTAAATTCTTTAACCCCGGCGGACCAGCGCCTCAAAATTATATAAGCTATACAGATAACTGAAAGCTACAAGATAGGAATGGGCGAGTTAGTTTCTCGGCTCAGCCATTATTGTCTCGGCGGTAGTGGCTACCCACTTCCAACCACCAGGATAAACGTTCGGACAGTACCAAGCAACGAACGTTTTGTTGTTAAGTTTATGCGGCGGAATAAGTTGTTGTAATGGAGGCAGGTTAGCCGAACACTCTCAAAACACAATTTTAGTAATATGCTGGTCAAGCCGAAATCATACTAGACGCCGTAAACAAAACAGACAAAATCCACTTCTATCCTCCACCAAACGAGGATATTCTGAATTTTGAACATAACTCTAGATGTTTCCCGGCGGAAAAACCACGTGAAACAACTAGAGGGCGGGTGCCCAACCCCGAAAAGGGTTGAAATAGGGGAGCTATCCCCCCGCCAAAGGCGGCTTTCTAGGGCCTTTCCTAGCTGATGCTGAGAGGATTGGGTTCTAGTCATGCGGTGATGGGCTGGTCTATTAGAGTGAGAACTGAGCAATCTCTGCCATACCCATAGCTTACTCTGACTGTTCCTTTTACTTATATATTTTCTAGATCTCAAGTGACGGCGTCTCTAACGTGGATTGACCTCCCAATCTACCAAGATTGGAAGCCAAAGCGTCACATTTTTCCCTTGCCCCTCAACTTTCTCTTCATAATTGCTGAGGGACACAGGGCCCTGGGTGGGGCTTTGGTTTCCCGGGCATTTCCGCACCCTCCTCAGCTCCCCGCCATGGAGTGGCTTCGGTCACCCAGGCTTTATTGTGGTCGGCGGGGAGGGTTCTGTGGGGGCGCTCGGTTATGGCCTTGGCCTTGCTCAGGGCCTTGGGGCTGTTCGGCCAGGCAGCTTGGGGAACAACAACAACAACTAGAGGCACATTGACTAAGTCTCACTTTCATAAATCCCGCCGGAAGGGCCAACCCTCCAAAATGGAATAAACAACGTGCACACATATGGCATAGTTATACATAAATAATATATAAAATCAATAATAACACTCCCTAGCCATACATAAACACCCTACATGAGGCCAGCTAGATGGGGGCAGATGGCGATGATATCAGTCATATTAGCACAAACCTGCAATCCAGCGTCGACCATAATGAACACGTAGTAATCACGAAGCCTAGGTTGAAGAGCAGAATGGCTCCGTGCAGGACCCCTCAGCTAAGTGAGGCAATCCACGAGCACTAGCCCACGTGGCATACTGTTGAACACCCAAAACGGACCGAACAACAGGCCCCGGTTCACCCTAAAAGAAGCCTCATGACTAAACAGTGAACTAATACTGAGCTAGGATAATAAAACAAGCACTTGGGAGCCTCGCCTTATCACAACGAGGACTCCGCCTAACACACTCGCCTTTGCATATTGAACCCTGAAAAACAGTCTCCAGGGCCCGCTAAAGGACGTTCACAGCCTACTCCTAGTCTATAAGCTACCTAACCTCAGCACTTAGCATATACATATGAGTAAAGACTCACCATAACCGAGGGGAGGTAAAGAATAAAGGAGGGCTGGAGCACCCGCGACACACGTCAGACACAAGCGGGCCCGGGAGGAATAAGGATGAGAGATCGCTTCGATGAGGGAGGCGAAGCGTGCGGAACAGCAGACGCATGGGAAGCGCAAAGCTAAGATCAAGTTTACAATTTTTATTTAACTTATTTTTTGCTAGTTTTTTCTAGTAGTGGTACCCACATCAATAGGACGAGTCCGTGAGTGTTTTTTTAGAGCGTTTCGCTCACGATGTGTGGCTATCGTATTTTGATCTCTCCCGGGCGGGAAGTTTGAAAGACAAGCTTGAGTTCAAAGACTGGCCATAAACAATGTTAAGGCGCATCGTCAATGATGAAGGGGCCACTAATAAATAATGCACACCATACTGCATTAACCTCTGAAGTGCGCATGGGGGTAATTAGACACCTCTCCCTGTGCGCATGTATTTGAGGTGTTTCCGTCACTAAAATATTCATTGTACCATTAATAGCATTAATACTTATCCATATGCGCCTATTATGGGTCGATTATAAAGGTATTAACCTGAAACAACAATAAAACGAGTGAAAACAGCGTTTGGATGGTCAAAATCGGAGATATAGCCCGCGAGTTGTATAATGTATGGGTGAGGCAAGCTGCTTTCCCGCCAATTTCCCCCAAGGCCACTGAGACACAGTCGATCGATACTCTCGCTCTCTCTCTTGCACTCGCTTGCCATCAGTGATGACAACACCCTGCTTGCAACTCGCTAATGTTAGCACGAAAATATACCTCAGAATAAGGGAATAACAGGGAAAATAGGTGATAACTGAAGGAGAGGAGGAAAGTGGGGAAGGAGGGGAGGTAGAGGACTGAGATTTTGCATGGCCCAGGGGCCAAACAAAAATAAAAAAATAAAAAAATAAAAAAAATATTATTATTTTTTTTTTCGATGTCAAAATTTGATTTTTTTTTCACTCACTCTTAAGAGTCTCCCCGCAGTCCGCTGGGGGAACTCTTAACCTATCAAGTGCGCATGGGGGTAATTGGAAACGTCCCCCTGTGCTGACGTATTTGAGGTGTTTCCGTCACTAAAATATTCATTGTACCATTAATAGCATTAATACTTATCCATATGCGCCTATTATGGGTTGATTATAAAGGTATTAACCTGAAACAACAATAAAACGAGTGAAAACAGCGTTGGATGGTCAATCGGAGATATAGCCCGCGAGTTGTATAATGTATGGGTGAGGCAAGCTGCTTTCCCGCCAATTTCCCCCAAGGCCACTGAGACACAGTCGATCGATACTCTCTCTCTCTCTTGCACTCGCTTGCCATCAGTGATGACAACACCCTGCTTGCAACTCGCTAATGTTAGCACGAAAATATACCTCAGAATAAGGGAATAACAGGGAAAATAGGTGATAACTGAAGGAGAGGAGGAAAGTGGGGAAGGAGGGGAGGTAGAGGACTGAGATTTTGCATGGCCCAGGGGCCAAAAAAAAATAAAAAAATAAAAAATAAAAATAAACAAAATATTTTTTTTTCGATGTCAAAAGTTTTTTCACTCACTCTTAAGAGTCTCCCAGCAGTCCGCCAGGGGAACTCTTAAGAGTCTCCCAGCAGTTCCCGGGTTAAGAGTCTCCCGGCAGTTCCCGGGTTAATAAACAGCTGTTTGATTACAAACAAATACACTATAATTATTGACTATTACCTACACTCGACCCTCCATTTGCCGTACCCCCAATTGCCGGTTTTCGGATTTCCCGGTCACTGATCGCCCCCGGACAATATTTGACAGGTCGGTACATATGTACGGTAAAGTCCGGGAACATTAACGAAAGTACGGCATTCGAATTTACTGAACCGCACGGCGCACGTTTTCCGCACTATTAATAGGCCTAGACCATCATCTAGCCAAAATAACATAAATATGTAAAGGATAATAAGACTCACCAGTAACATTTTAGGAGTGTATTATTGAATTAGGACTAGGTTAGACCTAGCCTTCGTCATACTACTGTACTAGGTGTCCGCCTCATTACTGTCCCTCTCATCATGGTGAGATGGATGTGTGGGGTTAATCTTAGGGACAGGGTATCGAGCGAATAATTGAGAAGGCGTCTGGGCATTAGGAGTATCAGTGAAGTGATGCGCACGAGCCGACTTGGTTGGTTTGGACATGTGGAGAGAATGGATGATCAGAACTGGGTGAAGAAATGCCGGACAGTGAACTTGGGGGGAGCTGCGCGTAGGGGTGGACCTAGAATGATGTGGGCTCGGGTACTCCGGTCCGATCTCAAAATAAAGAACTTGACAACACAGGCGGCCCTTGACAGGACCGCCTGGAAAGCTGCCATTTAGGACGTGAGACTGTAACCACAGCTTCTGTGGACAAACGGTTTTTAAACTTGTATGTATGTATGTATGTACAGTAAACCCTCGCCATCTCGGACCTCTAGAAGTGGGAAACTCGTACTAGTCGGACTGGCTACGGCCTCTCGGACATGCACTTCCGTATTTCGGACATTTCCGTCATCGTTCCGACAGTCTCTGACGTTGTCGGACTTTATATAAGTATTCGGAAAATGTCCGATATTATATTTTTCAATTCCATTGCATTAGAAATGATTCAAAGATTACAAGAAGTCCAAATAAGACATAGTTATGTTAATGTATAAGGGAGTTACGTAGATGCATTAGAGATAGATAGATAGAAAGAGAGTTACAGAGGGGGAGTGAGCGATAAACACGAACTATTATGAGACGGACTTAATTGGTTCTGAAAAGACAAGATAGATAGAAAGAGAGTTGCAGAAGGGGAAGTGAGCGATAAACACGAACTATTATGAGACGGACTTAATTGGTTCTGAAAAGACAAGATAGATAGAAAGAGAGTTGCAGAAGGGGAAGTG
The DNA here is from genome assembly GCA_032716605.1 of Paralithodes platypus. NCBI lineage: Eukaryota > Metazoa > Arthropoda > Malacostraca > Decapoda > Lithodidae > Paralithodes > Paralithodes platypus. The sequence continues at coordinate 4,379,864 of CM064561.1, forward strand.
AACGATAAACACGAACTATTATGAGACGGACTTAATTGGTTCTGAAAAGACAAAGGAGACTTTTATATTGACTCTTTTTCATGTTATTATTTGTGTGCTAGAAGGATAATATTGTTTTCAATTCCATTGCATTAGAAATGTTTCAAAGATTACAAAAAGTCCAAATAAGACAGTTATGTTAATGTATAAGGGAGTTACGTAGATGCATTAGAGAGATAGATAGATAGAAAGAGAGTTAGAGGGGGAGTGAGCGATAAACACGAACTATTATGAGACAGACTTAATTGGTTCTGAAAAGACAAGATAGATAGAAAGAGAGTTGCAGAAGGGGAAGTGAGCGATAAACACGAACTATTATGAGACGGACTTAATTGGTTCTGAAAAGACAAGATAGATAGAAAGAGAGTTGCAGAAGGGGAAGTGAACGATAAACACGAACTATTATGAGACGGACTTAATTGGTTCTGGAAAGACAAAGGAGACTTTTATATTGACTTTTTCATGTTATTATTTGTGTGCTAGAAGGATATTATTGTTTTCAATTCCATTGCATTAGAAATGATTCAAAGATTACAAAAACTCCAAGTAAGACATAGTTATGTTAATGTATAAGGGAGTTACGTAGATGCATTAGAGAGATAGATAGATAGAAAGAGAGAGTTACAGAGGCGGAGTGAGCGATAAACACGAACTATTATGAGACGGACTTATTGGTTCTGAAAAGACAAGATAGATAGAAAGAGAGTTGCAGAAGGGGAAGTGAGCGATAAACACGAACTGTTATGAGACGGACTTAATTGGTTCTGAAAAGACAAGATAGATAGAAAGAGAGTTGCAGAAGGGGAAGTGAGCGATAAACACGAACTATTATGAGACAGACTTAATTGGTTCTGAAATGACAAGATAGATAGAAAGAGAGTTGCAGAAGGGGAAGTGAGCGATAAACACGAACTATTATGAGACGGACTTAATTAGTTCTGAAAAGACAAAGGAGACATTTTTATTGACTCTTTTTCATGTTATTATTTGTGTGCTAGAAGGATAATATTGTTTTCAATTCCATCGCATTAGAAATTATTTATAGATTACAAAAAGTCCAAATAAGACATAGTTATGTTAATGTATAAGGGAGTTAGTTAGATGCATTAGAGAGATAAATAGATAGAGAGAGAGTGGCTAGGGGCGAGCGAGCGATAAAATACTAACATATACGAGACGGACTTATGTTTCTGAAAGACAAAGGAGACATTTCTATTTACTCTCTTTTTAATTTTATTATTTGTGTGTTAGAAGGGTAATATTGTTTTCAATTCCATCGTATTAGAATTGATTCATAGATTAAAAAAAGACCAAATAAGACATAGTTATATATATGTATAAGGGATATAGATGCATTAAATATATAGATAAAAAAAAAAAAAAAAATCTCAATTTCTCTGGTGACGCGGACTTTCCTCTTCTAATTCGGAATTTTCCCTCTCTTAAGGCGGACATAAGTCGGACTTCGGACATCTCGGATTTTCGGTCATCTCGGACTGGGTCTCCCCCCAATTAGTCCGAGATAGTGAGGGTTTACTGTATGTATGCATCGTTGTTATTCTTCTCATTAACATGATAGGTACTTTGGGCCCTTATTTCCTCCATAGTCGGGTATCTAAGCTCCTCAGTTCTCATGGCTTGCCCTACGATGCCTTCAAATCTGGAATCGTTTATATAAACACGTCGCCATTTTTGGTCCGAATATCATTCTTCTTCTTGTCGCGGCGAATCAATGTCGCCGCCGAAATTAAATTTCTGGCAAAGCTGAACACATGTTCTTTCAAGCTGAACGAATAGGCTATTAACGAAAAATACTACCGCTTGGGATTGTTATGTTCATAAATGCAATAACATTTAAGATTTCTTTACTAAAGGGAAACCCTTTACATAAGATTTCTTTACTAAAGAAATCTTATATAAAGCTATATAATGTTATTGCATTTATAAACATAACAATCCCAAGCGGTAGTATTTTTCGTTAATAGCCGATTCGTTCGGCTTGAAAGAACATGTGTTCAGCTTTGCCAGAACCCAGAACTGTAATTTCGGCGGGGACATTGATTCGCCACGACAAGAAGAAGAATGATATTCGGACCAAAAATGGCGACGTGTTTATATAAACGATTCCAGATTTGAAGGCATCGTAGGGCAAGCCATGAGAACTGAGGAGCTTAGATACCAGACTCTGGAGGAAATAAGGGCCCAAAGTACCTATCATGTTAATGAGGAGAAGAATAACGATGCGGACAATGACGAGAGGGACAGTAATGAGGCGGACACCTAGTAGTATGACGAAGGCTAGGCCTAGCCTAGCCTAGGCCTAATGCAATAATACACTCTTAAAATGTTACTGGTGGTCTTATTATTCTTTACATATTTTAATTGCCATGTAATATAGTAGTATTCAGAATTTGTGATTATAGTCCGGCAATGTTTATCCGGCACAGACTTTTAGGGTTCCCGGACTTTTGCGGTCCCCGGACTGGGCGCCCCCCCACATAGTCCGCCAAATGGGGGTTCGAGTGTACCATTATTAATCCTTTCAGTACGGGCGAACTTATTATTCTTCTTATTCTGGCTATCATTAGACAATTTTATTCTGTTTGAAGGATTTATAGTAGTTAACAAATTAATGGAGATATAATACACCTCACAGATTACTAGACATCCTTCCGAAGCTGCATAAAATTGTCTATTAATAGCCAGATTATTGCCAGATTATTAACCCGTTCAGTACCAGAGACGTCTTTTTAGTTTTATTCTAGCTATATTTAGACAATTTTGTGAAGCTTAAGAAGGATGTGAGTTAGTAAATAAGGTTGATTATGATAGTTCGAACCCTGTTAACCCATGGGATCCGGGGGGCCTCATATGAATTTTGGTTTAGTCAAACTTCATAATTCAGTGGCTACTGATTGAGACCACCTAGAGCAGTCAATGTTTTTGCAAATTGTAGAACCTTTTGTTGTCTGTAGAATGCCGTAGAGATGACGTCGCTACAACACGTGGTTGCTGAGTTCTGATGATTATAGCGGCAATTTTTAGCCGCGCATTTTGCCTCATATGAGGCCTCCCGGATTCCGAGGGTTAATGGCTGGAGGCGCTTTTCAAACTGAATAAAATAGTATAATAGTAGCCTGATTCAATGTAAAAGAAAGGCGTCGGTATGGAAGGGGTTAAGAATGATGACGTCACCTGCCCTGAAGTGGTTAACAAAAGTATTGCATAAGACACATCATATCTGAGGGAGTTGCTATTGCCGGCCACTGAAGGATGGCCAAATCAACGCAGGTAATACAGTGTCGAACATCCTTACTAACCATTATTAGTGGAGGGACGACTCTTGCAATAACCACTTGTTGTAGATGTATCCGGTATTGTTCTCACGCTGAAAATATATAGGATTTACACTCAGATTCCTTAAAAGATACTGTACATAGTGTCAATAAAAAGCCTTCACCCCTTATTCCTCTCTAAACTTCACCAAGCTAGGGATAAAAGAAGAGAAGGCATTAGGGTAAAACGGGGAAAATCCGCTGCTGGTTAATTCCACCACGGCGGCAGTACCTGTAATAGCAATTTAAAGGCGCATTGCTTGAAAACTATTGCATAGGCATAGGTTTTAGAGGAATGTCGACCTAACAAGATTTTATGAGTTTTGATCTACTGTGCAAGCAATTGGCATTTGAAAAATTAAATTGTATACCAAATTATGTTACAAGAAGCAGTTGCCGGAGGTGGTTCTGAAGCTGGATCCATTGCTAGATTCAGAGGTGGTTGGGGAAAGCTTAGAGAGCTGTTGCCACTCTTGACCATGAGAGAACTCCCACTTCACCTTAAAGGCAAGGTGTACCGTATACAGTACCTAGTGTGTTAGGAGTGCGATGACCTATGCCTCGGAGATCTATCTATCTATCTATTACCGGATGCCGTAATCCCTGAAGGGGTCCCCATGAACGAATCGCCCCCATGCACCTCTGTCCCCAGTCAGTCGGCGTCCCTCCTCCCATCCAGCACTGCTTCCACGCATATACAGTCTGGTCTTGATATACACGATTAATTTGTACCGTGTACGTACCGTTTATATAAAAACCGTGTTTTAGAAATAACAGGCCTTATGGAAATTAATTAATTCGTTGCAGCCACTTTCCCAAAGTCCCCCTTTTGGCCCTTTTTGCCTACCTTCAGCCGACTTATATTACATTATACCACCAACATCATATATGACATAACATAGAATACAGTAAGCATCAAAAAGAACTGTTTTGGACATGTTACTGACTTATTTGTGTGGATAGATATGTTGACCTTCGGTAGATATCCCCGCCGCTGTACTCCCTCTGACCCTCCCCCCGCCCCATCCCGGCCCCAACCCTGACCCCGTTACTGTGATGAAGTTGATAAGCCTTGAGCTACAGCTCGTACATCGGCCCCTCCAGGTTCCCCGGCACGTCCATCGCCCTCATCGAAACCAGAGAACACAGAAATATTGTCCATCATATCATTATCATCATCAGACTGGTTGTCACTGTCTGGGGTGCTCCCTCCCTCCCCCTCTCTTTATTATGGTTCAATAGACCAGAAAGTAGAGAAGAAGTTATGACCCTATTGATAATGCAAAACTATTGAACAAACTTGAAAGTGTATGTTATTTGGTCTCTATATAATCTGTGAATCATTTCCAATATGATGTAATTGAAGATTTTTTTTTTACACAAACTCATAATCAGCAAAAATTACACACATGTCAATTAAAAACATGTTACAATATTTCCCCATCATTTTATGTAGACACTTTCAAGGCGAAAATATACCGTGGGAAAAAAACAATAAATAAATAACACGTAAATCTTTCGTCGCTCGGAAGCGGCGCCAGCCTGTTAGCAGAAAAGACGTGGGAAAATCCTTTGTTGACTTTCTTATTTATTGTTTATATCTGTGCTGGAAGGATATTATATTTTTCAATTCCATCGCATTAGAAATTATTCATGGATTACAAAAAGACCAAATAAGACATACAGTGATCCCTCGCTTTTAGCGGATTTCAGCTTGGCGAAACACAGTATTGGCGATAGGTTGGATATGGTACCAGAATCCGAATTTGGCGATTCAAATACACTTTTGGCGAGAATGCTGACGTCACGGAATGGCGTCGGCCCAGAATGCGCCGCCCGCAAGCTAGTCTCACCAGGCCTAACTCTAAATAATTCATGGTAAATAAAATCTGTTATCTATTATCTATTGTCTTTTCTATTGCTGTTAATGTTTCATGTAGGCTACAGTAGAGTGCCGTATTGAGAGTTACTCTTAGGCCGAGGCTAGGCTATAGATAGGCTTAGGCCTACTCACAAAACCCTAACTGAGCTGCTTGGATAGCGAGAATATCCCAGGTATATTTCATAAATGTATATTAACAGAGTAATCTTGACCAAACCGATTTGTGAACCTCATATCTCTTGTGTTTTGCTTTGTTTATTGTGCCGAACAGTCTGCGACACACACGCGCGCATCAGCTGACTCAGGGGCCCAATCGATAAATAATTAATCAAAGAAGTGACCACGGATCCAAAACCAATTTCATTATTTTGCTCAATCGAAAAGCAGTTGGTATAGAAAATTCTAGTCTTCACCATTCACAAGGTAAAAGTGATTTATGCCTCCTGATATATATCTAAGCTAGGTTAGACCATTTCTTGGTCTGGCTAGCTAGTGACTTAGCAACTTGTTGCTAAGGTTATGTGGTTATTCCTTATCAATAAGACTATTCACAAGATAACAATGAATTCTGCTGCCTGATATACATCTAACCTACGTTAGGTCAATTCTTTGTGGAGATATATAGGCTAGGCCTATGTCTTCTAGCAAAAACAGAGTAAGCAGACGGCGCCGGGTGTGTCGGCGATCGACGATGCGCATGGCGGGGGGGTTTGAAAAGGCCCAAAAGGGTGAACTCGGGCCTCGTCAAAGACTAATGGATAATTTTCCCATTTAAAGTACTATTCGCGTTTGGCGAAATTCACTTTTGGTGATGGTTTGGCTAGACTAATGAATTCGCTAAATGAGAGGGACCACTGTACTCTAGTTATGTTAACCCTTCCAGCCCGGGCAGCATTTTAAAATGACGCGGCTTACGAAGGGGCGGAGCCCGGGCGTCATTTTAAAATCTGTATGCTTGAAAGCGTGCTTTGAAAGCCGCGCGGTGAAAATTTTGTTCCCAGGGGCGATCACAGCGTCACCAAGCCTCAACTACAACGCTTATCAGTCCGTACGTGCCTGCCATAGCGAGATATAGCGAAACTATGTATTCTGGCGCGTCCGATTCTGTGCAACCTCCTGCGTGCCCCACTGCTACCCCGCTAGCTACGTCGACGCCTACTGCGACCGAGAAGAAGCCTGACCGTAAGAAAGCGAAGGTTTTGTTGAGTGTTAGTGCCATTGAAAGAGAACTTTTGGCAATAGAAAGTGAAACTTCTTTCGAAGCAAGCAATGGTAAAAGCGAAGTCGACAAACTAAAAGACATAAGTGAAGTTGAGTTTGAGGTCTTTCAGGGTGATGATGCAGAGGATTTATATAATTTAACAGATAGTAGTGAGGACCCTGATGTTGAAGTGTTCGAGGAAGGTGCAATTGAAATTCCCAGTGTGCTTGAGCCTAGGCCTACCCCGTCGCCATCGCAGCTTGCTCAGCCAAGGCCTACACTAGAACCTTCCCCCTTGCCTGTTCGTACGCCCTTGAAAGTGGGCAAATAATTTTATAAAAAAACTTTAGTGAAAAGTGCGGCCAAAAAAGCACGCAAGGCGGCAGAGGAAATAAGGGAAGGCAACATAAGTAGTGGTAGTGACAATGACGCCGACCCTGCTCTAGTCAACACCCGCATTCCTTTGTCTCGTCGCCGTGACCCAGGACGCCGTGCGGGTCACCCACAGCCCTCAACTTTATCTCTCCGTCAGGATGAGCAAAGGGCCTCTACAAGTGGTAGGGCCTACTAGTGGTGTGGCATTGTCCTTCCACAGTGTACCACAGGCCTCATCACATCGGCAAGCTTTATTTGGAGGGGAGAAGCCCTCAGCTCGCCGCAAAAGGAGTCCAACTCCCGAGGCTGAGCATCCCATTGTTCCACCCCCCCCCCCCCAGCTTCCGGCCCCCCACGCCGCCGACGCCCAGTCACTTCTTCGCCGGAAGTAACCCCCGAAGACAATGTCGACAACCCTGACATTGCCCCAGATGACCTAACATCACCTGAGGAGTAGGAGGAAATTGAAGAAGAGGAGGAGGAGATACCGACACGGCGAGTTCGAGTTTGAGGGCGAGGCCGTGGCGGTCGTGGGCGTGGGCGTGCGGCTCAGCCTGCCGACGCCGCTGCTGCTGCCCGTGGGCGTGGGCGTGGGCATGCCCCCCTTCATCAGAGTTGTTTGTCTGGACTGATGGGGCAGATTTTGAGCCAGATGTGCCTGCTTTTGACGAGGAGCAGGTTGGCTCGGGGGTGTAAGCAGCATATCCCTGATGCAACCCCTAGTGAACTTTTTTGTGGGTTTTATGACAACAAGGTCATGGAATACCTGGTGGACGAAACCAACAACCATCACAGCATCTGTGCAAACTTTCTTGGCAGGAAAACAAGTGCCAAGATGGTGGCATGGCGAGCTGTCACTGTGCCAGAAATGTATGTTTTTCTGGCACTTACTATGCTGATGACACACATCAATTAACATACACTGGCAGATTACTGGATAACCACCGATCTCATCATAACCCCAGCCTTCGGGAAATATATGTCCAGGGACAGATATTTTGACATTCTGTCCTATCTGCACCTGACCAACAACATGACCACCTACCTGTTTCCTTTCCAGAAGATGTGCCTCGACGAGTCTCTGGTCCTGTTCCGGGGGAGGCTGCATTTCCGCCGATATATCCTGTCGAATAGACACCGTTTCGGCATCAAGCTCTTTGTCCTCTGCGACTGCAAGACGGGATATGTTCTGGACTTTGTGGTCTACAGCGGCAGTGGTGGCGAGATAGTAACTGACCCCGACATAGGATTTGGCAGTGTTGTCGTGCAGAAGATGATGGAGAAACACTTCCACAAGAACCACATCCTCTACACAGACAACTACTATACGTCGCCCATTCTCACAAAGTACCTCCATGACCGCAAGACCGGAACTGTTGGCAAGTCAAGGCCAAGAGGAAGGGCATGCCAGTGTACCAGACAAAGAAGACGGAGGTGTTCCACAAGAAGAGTGGCCCCATCCTCTCTATCCACTGGCATGACCAGCGGAAAGTAAATCTCCTCACCACATGCCACAAAGCAGAGATGGTCGCCACCGGGAAAGTGGACCGGAAGACCAAAAATCCCATCATCAAACCAGCTGCTGTCCTAGACTATAACCTGAACATGCGTCTCATCGATAAGTCCGACATGCAGATGGGCTTCATCAATTGCCTGCAAACATCCTGCAGTTGGTATAAGAAGTTTGTTCTGCACACGGTCAACATGTCAGCTCTCAATACGTACAACATCTACCGACTGAGGACTCCCAGACACAAGCAATACAAGTCACTGCGCAAGTTCCACAAGCAGGTCAAACATGCTGTAGCTGGGACACCTTTAGCAGGACCAGGCCGGCTGGACCGCACGGCGTGTGCAGAATATTTTAGGAAGCATCAGCTCACTGCCCTTCCTCCCAAACAACCAGGTGCTACTGCCAGGAGTCAGAGGAGGTGCCATGTCTGTGCCCACACAACCCGCAGACCCCAAAAGTGAAAAAAAAACCACATGGGTATGCCTCAAGTGTGAAGTGGCACTGTGTGCTGGACAGTGCTTCAATAACTATCACACTCTAACAAACTTTTGAAGTGACCGTGACAATGACAGTGAAAGTGACACTCTAAAATGTAGGCTAATATAATATAAAACAATGAGTCAAAGTGACAGACACACAAATAACAGTAATAATAAGTGCCTTCATAACAATATGAAAAAGTGAGTGACACTAAAATCTATATTATAGCTTACCTAACAATAAATACAAGTGAAAATGACACTATCACTTATCATAGTCCAGTGAAAGTGACACTAAAAATATGTAACAAATAAAAGTACAAATGAGATACAAAAATATCTTTATAAGTAACTTTATTGAGTGAAAATTACATAATAATGATTATAATGGCAAAATAAAAATAAAAAAACACTCAAATCGCTTCCCGGAATAATTGCGGGTGGTGCGACGAGTCCAGTAGTGCATCGTAGCCGGGGCCGCAGTTGAACGTTCGGACACATCTAGGTAAATATGCAGCAAAAGTTATCTCCACGGATATCGTCATCACACCTGAACCAGTTGAGCTAGAGAGCTCTACTCAACGCCAGTATACAGATCAAAGTAAGGGCTACATTTTGAGATTTGTTTGAATGCTCTAGCTATTAAATAAACAGAGATAGGCTTATGTTTACTTACATCGTCTTTTAGCCAGATCGCCTGGATACAAGTAACAACATCAATAAATGCTGTCCCTTTGACAAAGCATCCGCCCAAAGATTGGCAGTCCCGGGCAGGTAAGCCGCATGCAGGGCGATGCCATGATTTTCGACCTGATAAAACAACATCTCCGCCAGGTCCTGGAGAACGGCGGACCTGGAGGAGCCCTGCCTCTGAAGACAAGGAACCACCATCATATTGTCTATCCTGAAGGCTACCGAACTGCCGGTGAGGGCCCGTTCGTGATCCCACAGGAAGAACAACGGGACTAACAGACCCAAGACATTGATGAGTAAGGGTGTGAGACCCGACCATCTGCCCTGATTTTGATGACCCATGTTGGATCGGTAGACCCACACCCACTTCGCTCGACGCATCGGTATCGACCCAGATGGTCGGCGGTGGAGCGGACCAGGGCACGACCGCTGTGAGTGTGCCCCGAGCAACCCAATGTGTTAATCTCAAATGAATCGAGCGCGGAATTGGGCAAAGCCGATTGGGAGGCAACAGAGGAAGCGCCCTGTTGCCCAACTGTATTAGGCGCAGTAGCCTGAGCCTCCCGAAGTGACGCCCAATTGAGTGACCCGATGAGCGAGACCCAGATCTTCCTGGTAATCGAGATCGAGTGCAACGTGACAAAAAGCTTCCTGCTAAGTTTTGCCGCATTCACCGGACTCTGTTCGACTGTCGCGCTCGTCATGTCCCACGTCACTACGTGCAACGGCGTGAGGCACGACTTGGGAACGTTTACCTTGAATCCCAAACGAGTGATATGTTGTATGACTAGTAGCGTGTCCTGCACACAGTGTGTCGGAGAGTCTGCGGCGATGAGCCAATCGTCCAAGTAAAACAGGACCTCAAACCCTTGACAGAGCAGAGAAGTCAGAGCTTGTATGACGAGTTTCGTAAAGACCCGCGTTGCGATATTGAGGCCGAAAGTCAATCTGTCGAACGTGAACACCCGCTCGTGTGACTGGAGCGCCAGATAACCTGCTATAGGCACATGCCAAGAAGTGTCCTTGAGATCCATGGCCACCACCCAAGAACCGGGCCGGAGCGCCAGCCGCACTCAACTGATGGTGAGCATCCGAAATCGGGTGTTCACGATGTGTTGGTTGAAGCCGAACAGATCTACCACCGGTCTCATCGCATCGCAGTTCTTCTTGGGGACCAGAAATACATGCGAGAGGAAGGCACGTTGCCGAGACGTGACCTCCCGAATGATCCCATTCTCGTGCACGGACTGAATCACTTAGGCAACGTCTTGAGATACTGGTCGGTGTCGGGGGGGGGTCGCCTGAGGGAAGGTCTTGACCGCCAGCTCCAGGACAGACCCCGCTTCACAACCCGACGCGCCCACGATCGGCGGGGCCACTGCCGATAGTGGGGACGGAAGAAACCGGTGTGAGCGCCTTGTATAAGCCTCACCACCGATTCTGCCAAACGGCCAGGAGAGGAGAGAAGGGACAGTCCCAGAGGCACTACGTGCATATTTGACGCGGAGTGCCCCCAGACTTGTCGTGGCGGGACTGGCCCACACGACTATCTCTCCCCCGATTCCCGCCGCCTGTCCGAAACGGACTACGAGTATCCTGTGCCGGCCGAGAATACTCCTGCCTCCGGCCGAACCACCTAGAGGAAGCCTCGACACCCAGTTGCAGGGAAGGACGAGGCGGTCCAAAGAAAGAAGATGACGTGTACCTTCCGCAGAACGCACACCGAAGTCCACCCCTTCTGCCAACCACGCCTCACAAGGACCCGCATCAAGGTTTGGAAGCTCCAGAACCAGGGCACCCTTCTGGTTCAGGGCACTCTTGAGCAGAGGGAACCCAGCGACGGTTGACAGAGCGGAGGCATCAACCTGGACATATTGTCGAGAGCAGTCCGACCATAGCTTGATCGAACCAGAGGGAGACACCTGAGGATGGGACGAGAAGCACAGCAAATCGGACCGCCCCGGGTAAACCCTGATGTCCATCTCCGGCACGAGTCCGTCCGGAGGTAACTCCCTGAAAAGGCCAGAGGCATCGACTGGAACCACCCAAGACGATGCCACTGGATGCACCCCCCCCCCCCCTCCTGGCAGATCCACCGCAAGCTTCAGATGAGAGGCCGCCACATTCCTCCACGCCGAAGGTTTCCCGCACAGGGAAGGAAACCTTTGGTTAGGGACCTTAGACCGCCCCAAGGAAGGAACGGAGATGGCCCGGCCAATCAACCCCAACCCACTCCCAGGCAGAACGATAAGAGATGCCGCAGCAGCTGGAGAAGGGGCAGGGGGAAGAGGAGCACGCGGAGCAGCAGCCACAGGGTCAGCGGGCACTGTCGGCAGGTGCTCCTCCAAGAGTTGTTGTATGTTATAAAAATCGCAACCTGTAAGTGGCACCGATTAGCGTGTCGCCCATCGGTAATTTGTGTAGGGTTTTTTCCCCTGCATAGGTTGCCCGCCAAGGCTATCGAGTCCCATCCACCCGGAAGTGGATGGGAAGAGGATTCACCACAGGTGCGACCTGAGGCACAGGAGACGGTCGCACCATAGCTGCCGTGAGACGTTCCAGAGCCACGCGTAAGGAGGCGAACTGTTCTGTGTTCGACCACTGGAACGTCTCTAACGCCGCCGCCTGCTCTTCACGCAGGGCGGCGATTTCCAACCTCCAGGCAGGCATGCCTGGAGAATCTGAGGGAGACGGCGAGATGGACCCAATACGTCCACGGCGGCCGACCTTCAGTTGTGGAGAAGGCGTGCAGGTGAGAGACTCACTTGGAGAGTCCTCGAGCGCGGCCCTTTCCTCCTCCTCCCAAGACAACTCCGCAGATTTCACTACAACAGCGGGGTCCACTTCGTCCCCCTCCCCTTCGGACCACAACTCGACCTTGCTGCCACCCAGCCCGGCCCAACGAGAGGGACGCGAGGGTGACATCGGAGGAGATGAGCCCCGACCATCAGCGGTGGGTGAAGGCTGGCCACAGGCGAACACAGGGTCGACCTTGGGAGTCTAAACTGGCGACGAATTTGGCGAAGGCAGAGGAGGGGGCACAGTCTGAAACAGTGCAGCAGCTCGAGATGAAGGAGGAGCAGGAAGGACCACCGGTGCAGCAGGAGATGAAGGGCGACGAAGCTTCCAGGCCTGTCCTTCCTCAATCTCCCTGATTAGTTCATGGGTCGTACGACGTGATGGAGAGAACGCAGGCGGAACTACAGCAGGCAAGGTGGGACTAGTGGGCGCATGCCTCTTCGCCCTGAAGGTCGTACTACCCTTGTCAGGAATGGGAGAGAGAGCAGATCGAGCAAGTAAGTGGGATTGCCGACGACGAGGCGATGGCAAATCGGACCTGCGATGCTTTCCCCTCCTCCTCCCAGTGTCCGCAGACACCGTCAACAGATCAGACGCAGGCACTTGAGTCAGGGCGGCCTGGCGCCACACCAGCCACAGGTGACGTAGGACGTGACTCCACGGTCGTGAAGTCCAAGAGGCAAGGACCACACCGACGCGGGTTATAGTAATCACTGTGGTAGCAGGCAACGTGGATACAGCATTCCCCAGGTCCCTCACCCAAGGCCCGTTTCCCACAACCAACACGAGAGCAGGCAGGGCGCGGCATACCCCACTACACGGAAGAAAAACCCCGTTAGTGTATAAACAGAAAGAACCCCACCTTAGGGTAGCGTCTGGCAGTATCACAGGTATGTTCACAATGAATGACACACAGAGACTAGGATTAAGTATAGCAGGCAGATTAGCATGCAGAAAATCCGCAAGCATCCCCATAAAACCCACAGGCACAAGGACAGAAAGTCGCACTTAAGCGCAAACTCGACCTTGAGCCCGGAGCACCTTCCTGTGAAGGATTTATCCCCCCCTCAATTTAAGGTAAGAATAAGGCCCCACCATAGGGTAGGACCTGGTAGTAACACAGGTGAACCCACAAAAAGTTCCAGTGAAACCCCAAGGTCGGGGAGGGTGGAGCGTTCATCACACATAGCTCTCCCGAAGCCAGTGTGCCGAAATACTGTAGGTAATTTTATATCTTACTACCGATATACAAAAATCATGATTTACTATTTTCAGATTCAGGGCCCAGCCGACCAGCCCACGGCACCCACAAGGCCAATACAAGTTAAAACGGACTAATATAGCCTATACAGGGCACAGCACAAGGCTCTTTCTATTTCAATAAACACCTATTAACTCTTTTAAGTATTATTACTACCCTCACTCCAAATAATAATGGTTGGAAACTGGAGAAGCCTGAAATAAGCCAAGTCCGTCCACACAAAGTCACAAATCACGAACACTTTTTTTGTTTTGATGGGAATCATGGGATCAACGTATTCGCACCATAAAATATTTCGACACATTCTCTTCTTAAGCCATGTATACTAAGTCAATCGTAACAGTGACTACAGGTAAATGTAAGTCATTTTTTATATTGCTTTGCAATTAGCAAGGTTATCAAATACAAGGTCGTTAGCCAGATTATCTTATTTATAGAGGGCTATGATTGCCGATTGCCGAAGTGCCGAAGTATCTCGAATTGGACCAGATCCCTCCATTTTTGTGGTTCATCATCATATCTATTGGGAGGTTTGACGACCTCCCAAATAACCAAATAAGGAAAACCTCCTATTTGGTAGTAGTCTCGGAGTATCAAACATAGTACAAAGGAGTACAAAGGAAATCAAGCAACAACAGTTCTAGTGACCCTTCTAGGTTGCTTGTCCTCCAAAACACTGAGGATCAAGTGTCCAAACAGTGGTCTAGAGTGGGTAAGGGAACATTGGAAAGGGAACTACTGCCCTGGAACTAATGTCCGTGGCAGGATTAGGAAGTTAGTAGGGGACAGATGGGTTAGTAACTGAGGGGAGGATAAAATAAAGTTATTCATTTACAAATGCAGTCAGTCACGGGTTTGATGAGCGATATTTGTCTAGGTGAAGTTTAAATGAATCAACGGTGCTGCAGTCTATAACATCTCGAGGAAGCCCATTCCATAAGTTGACAACTCGATTGAAGAAGACATTTTTAGCTTCGTGTGAGTTAAAAGATTTACCAATAATTTTGCACCCGTTTCCCCGCGTGTAATTAGATTAGTCGATAGTGAAGTACTTACTACAGTTCATATTGTCGATGCCTTTGATGATTTTAAACACTTGAATTAAGTCGCCTCTTAATCTGCGCTGGGTTAAATGTAATAGATTTAATTCTCTAAGACGCTCCTCGTATGGTTTGTTCTTTAGGCTAGGTATCATTTTGGTAACTCTACGTTGAACTCGTTCTAGCTTGTCTATATCTTTTTGGTAATAAGGGCACCAGGATTGAACGCAGTATTCCAGAAGAGGGCGGACTAAGGAATTGTAAAGGGTTAGGATAACATCTTTGGATTTATGCTCAAATGACCTGCCTATAAAGCCAATTATATTGTTTGCATTCCTAACAAGTTCTGAACATTGTTGACTCGGTTTTAGGTTACTCAATATTGTTACTCCCAGATCGGTTTCTCTGTTTACATTCTTAAGCCGAGTGCCATTCATCAAATAGTTTGCCTTCTCATTTTGGTATCCGATATGTAGTACTTTACATTTATCCGCATTGAAACTCATTTGCCAAATTTGGGCCCAACATGACAACTTATCTAGATTGTGTTGCATATCGTCAACTTGTTCTTTTGAGAGTACGCTATTTGCAATTTTTGCATCGTCAGCAAATTTTGAGATTGTACAGGTGAGACCCTCATCTATGTCGTTGATGTAAATTAGAAAGAGAATTGGTCCTAGTACCGATCCCTGGGGTACCCCGCTACTTACATTGGTCCATTTAGATGCCATACCGTTTATGACTACTCTTTGCTTTCTGTCGCTGAGCCAATTTTCTATCCATTTCAACACACCGTCTTGTATTCTATGCGCTTTTAGTTTTAGCAGTAAACGTTTGTGGGGAACTTTGTCAAAGGCCTTTTGAAAATCAAGGTATATAATAACTACAGCTTTACTCTCATCATAGAGGTTGAGGATATCGTGGAAGAAGTCTAAAGGCCGCGTCATACAGAGGTCGACCGCGACCCGACAGTAACCCGAAGGCAATGACTTGCACTTTTCACCCGAATTCACCCGAAGTCCCCGAATGAGACTCGTACCCCGACTATGACTAGAAAGCAATTCGAATGCAACCCGAGGGACTCAAATGCGTCTCTAATACGAGTCGATGTTATCCCGTATATTACTCGAAACTAACCAAAAGTTGAACGGAATTGAATCGACCATGAGTCGAAAGCTAATCGACGGTGACCCGAGTAGCAGATACCAACCCGAGTTAAAACCGAATCACACCCGAAGTAACCCGACTTAAAACCGAATGAAAACCTAACCCCCCCCCGAAGTCAGGAACCCAACCGGAATGAAACCAGAATGTAAGTCGAATGTGACTAGAATAAGTCGATTATGACACGATTATGAGGTTATGCATCACCCCACTATATAAAGAGAGGGTGTGCTCACACAAACTTAATTTGTAAAGTGCACCCAACACAGCAACATGTCACAGGAAAGCAACCTCCCGGACCCATCACGACCAGAAGAGATGGATGACGAGGCATTGGAGTTGGCAATCTTAAGGCAGGAGATAGTTAATGCCAACCTCAGATATCAGATTACTGCCCGCGCCATCATGGACAAAGAACGTGAACCCCAACGTGCTCAACCTCGACGGCCACGACGACCAAGGAAACCCCGAAGCTGCAGCGTCAAGCCATGGGTGGCACAGCGAGAGACACACGGACACTACCACCAGTTGCTGAAGAAACTCCAGGAAACTGACGTGGTTACCTATAAATACTTTCTGCGTATGGACGAGGAGCTGTTTAATATGATTGTCGAACGTGTCCCATTCGGATCACGATCGAGTATTCATCGAGTCTAATTAGGAATGTCGGACATGCATCGAGTAATTTTCTAGTAGTATTCGGGTATCCATCCAGTCATCATCCTAAAATTCGGGTCAACATCGAGAACAGTAGACTTTCGAACAAGTTTATGTAGGAATTTTCCACTGAGCATCGAGTCTAATTCGGGTTACGGTCTACATCATCGGGTCTAAGTCCACTTAGGTTCGATTTAGGTTCGATCAATTCTGGTATGAATCGGGTTAAAAAAATGTACTCGAAAGTGACTCGAATAGGTCGAATGCGATCAGAATATGGTAGAATGTAAGCCGAATACGAATCGAATGTAAATCGAAGGTGACTCGAGGATTTTGTAACGGTTTTTTGACCCGAACGCACTCGAGGATTTCCCAAAAGTTAACGCATACACTAACTTTTGGCCGACTCATCCGAACATTCGGGTGATGACCAGAGCATGACTAGAACGACTCGAACATACCAGAATCATACTCGATGTCGCCCGATTATTGGGCCGAATACACTCGAACCGCAAAAATTTGCAAGTCATTGCCTTCGGGTTACTGGCGGGTCGCGGTCGACCTCTGTATGATGCGGCCTTAAGAGGTTTGTTAAACAGGAACGTTTTTTACGAAAGCCGTGTTGAGTATCTTTAACACCTTACGAGCGGCCTATGCGGTTTATTTATGTGTACCGCACAGCGGGGTGTTTTTAGCCAAAATAGGGCTGTTTACGTGATCATTTTCATGCCTAAATAAGACCCAGAACGTAAAACAAGTACCTATCCCTGAAAGGGCATAAACAGAGCTTTCGAATGACACCATAACGATCCTTGTATGATGGATAGTTTTCTTGCAATAACCGTGCAACGCGAGTGCAAAAAGCAGGTAATTCGGTACTTTCAGTACATAATTGAGTATGTAGCGAGTGAGAGAGGGAGGAGGGAGCTGAGATTTGTGTCAGTAGGTTCGCCGCGGTGGTCTGGAGCAGTCATACGCTCGCTAGTCTCCTGCCACCACTTGTCTCTCTCTCTCAGCCACATTACGTGCTGAAATTGCCACTCGAGTTATGTCGAGCGCCGCCACATAGTCCAGCTTTATTTAACTCGACTTATGTTGCTCGCCGCTAATTAAGGGTTAAGTATGTTATTATCCTCTAAGTGATTCACAAGTCTGTCTCTTATGAGTGTTTCTAGCATTTTACATACAACTAAGGTTAAGCTAATTGGACGATAGTTACGGGGTAGGGATTTGCTGCCTTTTTTTAATATTGGTGTTACGTTGGCTAGCTTCCACTGATCAGGCATAGTTCCAGACTGCAAGGATTTATTGAATAGCAATGTCAGTGGTTTAGAGAGCTCATCCTTAGCTTCCTTTAGGACTCTAGGTGAGATTGTATCAGGTCCAGGCGTTTTATTTACCTTGAGTTTATCTAAACAATTCAATACTTCTCTCTCTGTAACGGTGATATTGCTTAGAACATCTGAATCATCAATCTGAATCGGCGATGGTGTAGGGATATCACTGAGGTCTTCCGTTGTAAAAACTGATGCAAAGAAGGTATTGAGGGCATTACTCATTTGTACTTCGTCTTTGGTGTATTCTCCATTTTCATCGACTAACGGTCCAACAGTTGAAGTAACTACTTTTTTCTTTCTGATATAAATATAGAATTCTTTCGGGTTTGTTGTACTTTGATTCACAACATGTAACTCCAGGGTCTTTTTACTTTGCTTAACCTGACAAGCGCGATATGACAGTAGGTGCTAGGGTAGTTATTTGTGCATTTCTAGCCCTGGATTCTGACAGAATTCGTTATATTTACAATATAAACCATTATTTGTTTTCGGTATGCTTTTATTTTACATATATGATGTATATATGAACCTTCAAGAGTGCTAAAATAAGTGGGAAAAGCATTTGGGTGGTGAAAAACGAAGATATTGGCCACCCGGTCATAATCTCAGGCGAGAGAGAGAGACAGGCAGCCTTCCCCTCTCGCTGTCTGGGAGTCAACTGAGGAGAGCGGGGCGGTGTGTGCCGGTGTCTGGGTGTTGCATAACGATCTTTTATGCAACCCACTTGTGCTACATTATCGCGGGAGAGAAAAATAACCGATAAATGATGATAATAAGAGGAAAAATAGGTGATAATTGAGGAGGGGAGGGAGGGGGGAATAAGGTGGGGAAGGAGGGGAGGGGGGTGGGTGAGATTTACATGGATGAGTACTGGAGGGGAATTATCTCACCTAGAGACAAATTCCTTTGTTTTGATAGGCCCTTTTTTTTTATGGAAGGCTTTTTTTATGGTCCTGCTTCCGTGAGGCCTATCGCGTTCCCTATAGGAAGCCTTCCGTGAGGCCTATCGCGCTTGCCGGGTTAATTAACTTTTTGGCTTTGCGTCGTAGCTCTACAAATTTCACCCGTTCTTCGTCATTTTGTAAGGATTTTAATCTATCATTAGCAAACTTTTTAGCAAGCAGACAGTTTGAAATATCTTTATTCCACCATTATTATGGGTTGTACGCCATATTTTCGATGGTATGCAGTCCTGCACTGCTTTTAGGTAAGTGGTTTCGAATAATTCCTAAGATGTATGTATGTCGTTATTGTTAATTAAAAAGCTCCAGTCAGTTTCTTTAAACATAGCTCTAAGTTTATGAAAGTTTGCTTTCTTGAAATTAGGGACTTTTTCGATGCTGCTATTTGGTTCGTTACTAGTAAACTTTAAAGTGAAAGTTATTGTACGATGGTCGCTGTTACTGAATTCATCACCAACATTCAAATTCTCAATTAATTCTTCTTTTGTTGCAAGTACAAGGTCAAGAACGTTATTACCACGGGTCGGCGATCTAACAAATTGATAGAGTGAACTCTCTTGCAAGTTTGCATACAAGTCATGTCCGGAGTGTGAAGTAAGAGTATCGCCCCACTTGGTCACAGGTAAATTAAAGTCGCCAAAAAATACGATATCTTGTGAGTTACTTACATCTGCAATTTGTTCATAAATTTCTCGGTCAGTTTGTACTGACTGAGCTGGAGGTCTGTATATTAATGTAAGTATTATTTTCGTACCTTTATTATTCTTTATTAGCACAAAAGATGTGTCGACGTTCACAATTTGAGGTTTTGACAAGAGGGTCGGGTTAAGACTTTCTTTGATATAAAATAAAACACCACCTCCATTTTTATTTATTCGGCTGTTCTCAAACATTACATAACCGGGAAGTGAATACTCTGCCAAAAAGTCTCTATCTTCTGTATTGAGCCAAGATTCTGTTATGCCAATCACATCATAATTTTCTGTAAACACTAGTTCCTCTAAATCTGAAAAATAATTGCGTATGCTACGAGCGTTTGCATAGAAAACCTTTAAAGTTGCGGTTTTAGAACTCACAGAACGTTCTTTAATCAAATTTTTGGTTCTGGTCGAATCTACATTTACATTCATGGCTGTCCTCGGTCCTCGGTCGTTATCCCTGGCGGTTTTGAATTTGGGTCGTGTTGGTGGAGCTTTATCCAAATTCGCGGTTCTTTTGACGGATTAGCATTTAATTCCTTTGCAGGTTGCCTTCCTCGCTGTCTTCGGTCCTCCTGCATGGTTGTCCTGTGTCGAGTCGATTTCTTCTCCGAAAATCCTTCACCGCATCGTTGAGAAGACGCCCAAAACGTGCTGCTTCCACCTGGTTCAGATGAACTCCATCGTCCGAAAACAAATAGTCATCGTAGTAGAAATTGTCCCAGGTGTCGACGAATCCCACGTTCTCCTTCCTGCAGAGGTTTGCTAGACAACGATTTGTGCTGGTGGCTATGTTGTAAAATCGGCTCTCTACACCGAGCCGGGGGACGATTCCTGAGACGATGATCCTTGATGACTTCTCCTTAAATGACTTGATCAGCTGCTGGTACTTTAAAAGCAAATCTTCCGACCGGGTTCGCTGTACATCTTTGGATCCAACGTGGATGACGTACATTGTATTAGCAGGGGCCAGCTTTGATACTTCATGAACTGCAGCAACTATGTCGTCCACACCACCACCAGGGATACAAAACCGCTTCCTGGTCTTAGATGCCCTGGCGCAAAACTCTGTGAGCTGACCACGTATCATCGAGTCTCCCACGAGCCGGACTTCTTCTATTTCCTCTTCATCATCTGAGTCTGTAAGTACAGTCTGGCCTGCCAATACGCGAGAATATGGGCGACACGCGAGGGCGCGGAATGAAAATTCGCGTATTAGCAATAGAGTATTATATGGGAATAAATCGATATGGGCGGCACTGACTCCAAGTTGTCTACTTTAGGCCTATTTATCTCCGTCAATTGCCACAAAAGGTACATATATGTATACATAAACATCCAAATCATAAGAAAATATAACAATAATAATAAACTCACCTTAAAATTAACAGTAAATGTCCAACACGAGTCGGACAGCTGTTGCGCGAGCGTGGAGTGAGGGTAGACTGGCATATCCCACAATGCCCTGCGTGCCTACGTAACTGGCGCGGAATGGTGGGGGGCCTCGCGTATTAGCTGAACTCCCCGGAATTGCCCTTATTTCGGGCCCAGATTCGCGTTTTAAAGGTACATCACGCGTTTTGAAAGTTTTGGGTATGATTCGACCCCCTCCTCGCGTATAAGGTGAGTCGCGTATTATAAGCTCGCGTATTGGCAGGTCAGACTGTATCTGGAAACGGTTTTGACACTCGGTAATCGGTATGGGTTTCCTGGTCTTGGGGCAAACGTTGTTCCTCACGACACAGAAGTTGTATTGAGGGGGAAGAGAGTCACTATTTGTTTCTTGAGTATCGGAACCATCAGCTGAAGTGGCTACTGCAGGCGTTGAATTGTTGGCAGTTGACGTTGGGGCGTTGGTGGCTGCTGGAGTTGCGGTGACAATTGAAGTTTGTGGTACTCCAACGTTGAGTGTTACAAACTCTTGGAGTGATTCCAGCTTCATGGTGAGGACGTTGATCTTGTTGTAGGCTTCATCTAATTTCCTTGTAAAATTCTCTCGTTGCTGGCAGAGCCGGCAGACGTGAAGATCGACAGTAGCAAACATGGACTCACCAAACCTACCGGCGCAGTTCGTACAAGCGCGAGGCATGGTGACAGTCACTTTCTTCAGATCACTTCACTCACTTAAAAAAAAAAAATTCACTCACTTTAAAACACTTCACTCACTTTAAAACACTTTACTCACTTTAAAAACACTTCAATCACTTCAACCGAAAACAAATATGTTGAAATACGCAGAAATAGGTTATCAGGGGTGATAGCCTAACCGAAAACAAAAAAATTGAGATACGCAGAAATAGGCTTCCAGGGGCGATAGCCTAACCAAAAGTTTTGTTTTTAAATTGAAATATGCAATAATAGGCTACCAGCGTTGAATAGCCTAACCGAAAATAATAAAATTGAAATATGCAGAAATAGGCTACCAGGTGTGATAACCTATCCTTAACCGGCTGAGTGCCAGAGACGTATATATACGCCCTAGGGTGTTGTCACGCCCAGTGCCAGGGACGTATATATACGTCCTCGCCGAAAACAAATCGTAGCAGCGAAACGACTGCACCTATGGCTTTCATATTTTTACCACATGTACCTTACCCTTTTGGCTACCCACCACAAAAATCCCAAATCCCTCCTCCCACCCACTCACTGACTGTCGGTCCCGTCAGAAGGAAAAAAAAGAAAATCTGTGGCGGCGAAACGATTGGACCAATCGGTTCCATATTTGTGTGACAAGTCTCTTACCCTTCTGCCTTCCCTCCACCACACCCCCAACCACCTCCCACCACCCACTTCCAGCGTAGAAAGGAAAAAAAGGAAAAAAATAAAAATCTGTGGTGGCGAAACTACCTCACCAATCGGCTTCATATGTGTAACACAAGTCAATTACCCTTCTACCTTCCCCCCACCAACCCCAAAACCACCCTGCCACCAACCTCCCACCCATACATTCCGATACCATAAAAGTCTCTGTAGTCTATAGTGTCTTTTCAGCTACTTTCGGGACCATCGGGGACCTGATTTCTGGCGAGGGGAGTGTTTTTTTTACCATTATCCTTCCTTTCTCTCCCAACTTGATAGATTTAGCAAAAAAAAAAACAAAAAAAAAAAAAAAATGGCACACCGTCAAAATTGGCTGGCACTCAGCGGGTTAAACAAATATATATATAACAGAATAAGTAACTAAATATACAATTCACTAAATAGAGATTATATAAAAATAACGTGTGACTGCACACAAGGGGTTAATATACTGTGTCAACAGATGGCCCTGGTGTCGTAGGGCTTATAAGTTCAGCCGCTGGTACAGCGGGCCGATTTATCGGTACTACATGTGCAGTCCAATATCTTCTAGAGTAGCACCTAAAATCTCTACTAGGTACGTTGTACACACTTCGAGACTACTTATTGAGAACAGAAAACGAAAAAGGTAGGGTAGTAAAAATTAATATACTTGCCCACTCAATCTAGCTTCCCTCTGGACGCATGCGCGAACTCAACATACCTGCTCTCAGACAGGTATCTCCATCAAGGTATCAAGTAATCAAACTAGATTGGATGGGCAGGAGTTAGGCGTGAGGGTGGGATACTCTGTCGTTGGATACTCCGAGACTACTACCAAATAGGAGGTTTTCCTTATTTGGTTATTTGGGAGGTCGTCAAACTTCCCAACTTAGTAGTAGTCTACGTTTCCAACGTAGGGCTTAAATCCCAAGTCGGAGGCAGACATCCAAGCAGCAAAAACCAAACCAAAGTATAATCAGGTGATCAAGAAAAGACACAATAAACCTTATTGTTTATTAGAAAAAAGAGTGTAACTACATGGTGCATATTAAGATAATGTAGTGACATGTGTATCAATTCAAAAAGCATCAATATATACAGGTAGGCATTGAATAGTCATATGACCAAGGACGTACACGTCGGTATGGTGAAGTACAGCCATACACGCAGGGGAAGAAAAGATGAATAGTTTAAATAATTCTTATATGTACAGAAGTTCTGGCAGAGCAGATGGAAGACAATCCACATACTTTATTTACAGGACATGGGTATGAGGCATAGGCACACCAATACCCAGACTGAAGACAGTTTAGTCATAAAGCATATACGGTACAGAAGAAGTACAAAAAATACTTAAATGTAGACAAAGAGATATATAGGTAGTATATATACAATAGTCCCTTACATTCTAAATGGTGACCTAGATCCCTCCCCCCCCCCCCTCCCTTTGTGAGGGATGGCAAAAACATTGAGGGTGATAGAGAAGGCAGAGAAAGGGGAGGTGGAAATAGAAAGAGAAACAGTCCAAGTGGAGGCAAAGGGAGGGGAGGTGGAAACGGAGCGAGAAACAGTCCAGGTGGAGACAAGAGAAGAGGAGACAAGCTAGGAAATAAATTGGGAGGGGTATGTACAAAACAGAAAGGAACGGGCAGGGACGAGAAAAATAGGGAAAATACTGGTAACGCTAAGTTCATGTATACAAATATTGATGGGTTAATTTCCAAAAAGATTGAGTTTGTCGAATGTGTAAAGAGAGAGAGGCCCGGTGTAGTATGTTTGACTGAAACTAAGCTTAACCAGGAGGTAGACACAAATATAATTAGTTGTGCAGGATACAGTACATGGAGAAGAGACAGGTTAGGAAAGCCAGGAGGAGGAGTGTTGATCATGGTAGATAATAAAATTACTGCTAAAGAATTAAAACTTGGTGATAGCATTGCTGAAGTGGTAGCAGTTGAAATTGAGGATACTGATAAGTCAAAATTAGACATTGTATCAATATATTTACCTCCTAAGACTAAATCTTGGAGCAACGATGAATATAATTAATTAATTTGGGAAACCTTGCGAATGTTAGAAATTATTTGTAAAAGGAAAAATAGGCTTATTCTTGCAGGGGACTTTAATTGCGGGGAGGTGGATTGGGAATGTTTGGATGCGGGTTCAAATGAAAATACTTGGGGTAGCAAATTTCTTGAACTAACAATGGGGTATCTACTAACACAACACGTTACGGAAAATACAAGATTTAGAGGAGGTGATGAACCATCAAGACTTGATTTATTATTCACCAAAGACCCCAAGAAATAAAGAACCTAACATATTTGAGTCCCATGGGAAAAAACGATCATGCTGTGATTGAATTTGAATTGACAGTGGAATTTCTGGAAGGCAGAGAGGAGAAACATAGGGAATATAGACTAAATTATAGTAAGGCGGATTATGAATCATTACGAGGATACAGTACTTTGCAAATATAGATTGGTCATTTATTGAACAAGAACAGAATATTCAGGTAAAATACACCATGTTACTAGATATTTACAGGGAGGGGGTATATAAATATGTACCAACATTTAAGGATAGAAAGCTGGCTAAGGAGAAAGAGTGGTTTAACATGCGATGTCACATTGCCCAGAACAAAAAGGACTCTGCATGGAATAAAGTGAGAAGGAGACACACTGAGGAAAAATGGAATGAGTATAAGAATGCTAGAAACAACTATGTCAAGACTATAAGAGGAGAAAAAGAACTTTGAAAAAGATATACAGTGGTCCCTCGCATTTAGCGGATTTCAGCTTGGCGATAGGTTGGATATGGTACCAGAATCCGAATTTGGCGCTTCAAATACACTTTTGGCGAGAATGCTGACGTCACGGAATGGCGTCGGCCCAGAAAGCGCCGCCCGCAAGCTAGTCTCACCAGGCCTAACTCTAAATAATTCATGGTAAATAAAATCTGTTATCTATTATCTATTGTCTTTTCTATTGATGTTAATGTTTCATGTAGGCTACAGTAGAGCGCCGTATTGAGAGTTACTCTTAGGCCGAGGCTAGGCTATAGATAGACTTAGGCCTACTCACAAAACCCTAACTGAGCTGCTTGGATAGCGAGAATATCCCAGGTATATTTCATAAACGTATATTAACAGAGTAATCTTGACCAAACCGATTTGTGAACCTCATATCTCTTGTGTTTTGCTTTGTTTATTGTGCCGAACAGTCTGCGACACACAAACACACATGCGCGCATCAGCTGACTCAGGGGCCCAATCGATAAATATAATTAATCAAAGAAGTGACCACGGATCCAAAACCAATTTCATTATTTTGCTCAATCGAAAAGCAGTTGGTATAGAAAATTCTAGTCTTCACCATTCACAAGGTAAAAGTGATTTATGCCTCCTGATATATATCTAAGCTAGGTTAGACCCTTTCTTGGTCTGGCTAGCTAGTGACTTAGCAACTTGTTGCTAAGGTTATGTGGTTATTCCTTATCAGTAAGACTATTCACAAGATAACAATGAATTCTGCTGCCTGTTATACATCTAACCTAGGTTAGGTCAATTCTTTGTGGAGATATATAGGCTAGGCCTATGTCTTCTAGCAAAAACAGAGTAAGCAGACGGCGCCGAGTGTGTCGGCGATCGACGATGCGCATGGCGGGCGGTTTGAAAAGGCCCAAAAGGGTGAACTCGGACCTCGTCAAAGACTAATGGATAATTTTCTCATTTAAAGTACTATTCGCGTTTGGCGAAATTCACTTTTGGCGATGGTTTGGCTAGACTAATGAATTCGCTAAATGAGAGGGAGCACTGTAGTAAACATGTGTAATAAAGAACCCAAACTGTTCTATAGTTATATCAACGGCAAAACAAAAATAAAGGACAAAATAACAAAGCTTAGGGTAGAGGGTCAATTATATGAAGACACAGTGGGTATGTGTGAAATTATGAATGATACATTAACATCCGTGTTTGTGGAGGAGGATGACTATGTAGAATCTGTGGTGGAATTGAACGAGATACAGGGACTAGAGTCGACAGAAGTCAACAAGGATGAACTAAAATCATTGTTGGAAGAATTGGACGTGAGAAAATCTATGGGCCCAGATAACATTGCTGGATGGGTATTAAGAGAATGTTCTGAACAACTAGTGAGACCTATTTTTAATATTGTTCAACACTCATTAAACAAGGGGGAACTTCCCTTAGAATGGAAACAAGGAAATATAACTCCAATATATAAAAGTGGAAATAAAGAAGACCCGCTAAATTATTGACCGGTATCCTTAACGAGTGTTATATGCAAGCTTTGTGAAAAGATTATTAGAAAAAGATGGGTGGGTATGTTGGAGGAGGAGGGAAATAATTTCAAGCAAGCAGTTCGGGTTCAGAAAAGGTCATTCGTGTACCACAAATTTGTTGAGTTACTATGATAGGGTAATTGACATTGTACAAGGGAGGGAGGGGTGGGTAGATTGTATTTACTTAGATTTCAAGAAGGCATTTGATAAGGTGCCTCATAAGAGATTGTTATGGAAGCTCAGGACTGTGGGGCGGGTTGAGGGAGTATTATTAAAGTGGATGGAAAACTATTTAATTGGGAGGGAAATGCGAACAGTAATAAAAGGAAAGTTCTCCTCGTGGAAAAGGGTAAAAAGCGGAGTGCCTCAAGGATCGGTGTTGGCCCCAATCATGTTTTTGGTTTTCATCAACGACCTTCAAATGGGAATAGGCTCATATATATCTATGTTTGCTGATGATGCAAAATTAATGAAGCATATTACAAGTAGGAGTAGTTGTGAAGAATTACAGAGAGACCTAGATAAATTATATGAGTGGAGTCAAACTTGGAAAATGGAATTCAACACGAGTAAGTGTCAGGTTCTTGAGATGGGAAAAAGTAAATATTGACCTTCTTGGGGATATAAAATAGGAGATGAAATAATTAGTAAAGCTGGGAAAGCAAAAGACCTAGGGGTAGTTAAGGCAGACAGTTTGTCACCTGAACAGCATATAAATAAAATAACTGGTGAAACCTATGCAGTGTTGACTAACATGAGAATAGCTATGAATTTTTTAGATGAAGAGATGTTAGCAAAAATAATAGGGACAATAATACGACCAAGACTGGAGTATGCAGCAGTGGTGTGGTCTCCACACCTTATAAAACATAATAAAAAACTGGAAAGAGTTCAGAGAGTTGCCACTAAGATTATAGCTAGCCTTAGAGACCTGCCATATGAGGAGCGATTGGAGAGGCTAAAGCTGCCAACGCTGAGGGAGAGGAGAGAGAGAGGTGACATGATCATGATGTTGAAGTGTGTGAAAGGTTTTGAGAAGATCGACAAGGGAGATTTTGTGGTGAGGGACGAGGGAAGAACCAGGGGTCATGAATGTAAGTTGAGGAAAGTTGTATGTAAGAAAGTTCAGCTTCCCGTATAGAAGCATTGATTGTTGGAATAAGTTGGATGGGGACGTGGTGGGAGCAAGAAATATCCAAACTTTTAAAGCAAAATTGGATAAATGTAGAGAGAGAGACAGGACAACACAAGCTTAGGCTCAAATCCTGTATACTACAATTAGGTGAGTACACCAATACCCATATCGAAGACAGTCTAGTCTTAAAGGATATACAGCAGAAATACAAAAATACTGAAAAGTAGACAGACAGATATATAGGTAATATTATATACAATAGTCCCTTGTATTCTACATGGTGACCTAGATCCCCCACCCCTTTGAGGGATGGCAAAAACATTACAGTACATAATGAGGAGAGGATGGTAAAAGGCAGGATGGAATGGAATCATTTGACTCTTTGGCCTAGTGCCACACAAGGACGGCCCAGCCTGTCCATGGACATGGAGAGGTAAGAGGAGATGAACGAGTTGTGGAGGGCCAGAAACCAGTGACGGCGATGTCAAGAAGAGAGCGAATGTCCAGGCACCGTATGGGCGCCGCATAGTAGAGGATGTCGTGCGCAGTACCCGTCGTGAGAGGGTGACTGGCACCGATCACCCGACACAGTTGAATTCACACAGCACACACTCCCAACCTCTTCCCGGTCTTGGGGATCACCCAGAGCGCCTTACCCGATGTCGGCACAGCGGCGTGCACACTAGTAAGCAGGGCAAGAAACCGCGTTAGAAAGCCGGCACAGTGAACGACTAAAAAAAAAGAGCGCCTCACGTACAGTCATGGCCACAAAAATGAACGGAAAGGGCCAAAGTGACAGATCCGAGGGTGGGTGAAAAAACCTGAGCAATGCAGGTCCCTAGACACGGCAGCCAACTCCAAGACTTTTCGTACCTGGAGCTAATGCAAGAAGAAACAATGTTGTCCCTAGCAAGCGCTCAGGTGTTGTGTCAGTAGGGTAAGCAGGTGAAATAAGTAGCCCCAGAGCCGACGCCAGAGACCATTGTAGCGGTATCTGGCAAGGGGGCAGTCGGAGCCTAAAACAGGCATTCATGAAGTAAGCCAGCACCTCTGAAGGGAGCACCAGCCCCGTAATGGCCTCAAAAGGCACATTTACACATTGGTTGTGAAGGCAATTTACAGCAATTGCCCCAAATGGCGCAAATATGCCTGCAGCGTAAATGTGAATGGCAGACAGGTGGTTCCGAACGGTGTTGAACATGTGAGCGCGTGGCCCAAACAAGCGATTAAGAGAGTGGAACACCAAAGCAACTGTTTGTACAGTGTCATTAATCCAAGTAGTGAAACACTCCCAACGAGACAAGTAAGACGCCCATTTGGTCTTAGTCCAGCGCTGATGAAGCATAACAGTCAAGCTCCCAAAAGTCGGGAACCACCCTGCCACACAAACATCCACGATGCGAATGCCAACGAGGTCCCCAGGTCTCCAACCTGCTCCAATTGGAAGCATGAGACAGGCAGGGGAACAGGACTCGGGCATCATCGGTACAACTGAGCATACTAGGCTTGGGCCGGCCAGAGGAGCGCGAACAACCAAACCTCGCCGCGGTATTCACGCAACATGTGGAGGATTCCGCACAACCAGAGTGCATTGGGTAGAGGAAAAGAGTATATCGACTGCCACCTGTTCCTAGTCCTTACCGGCGGGTAAAGAAGTCCAGTATCTTGGCCATCTCGTGTGAGGCGAACAAGTCCACCTGCGGATTTTCCCCAGGAGACGGCTAGGACGGTGAAAATGCTTCGTCTTAAAGGCCACCAGACCTGGGTGCTCCGTCCCCTTGACAGAGCAGCCGCACAAAGATTGGCCATCCCGGGCAGGTATATATTTTGTTTTCCATGTGAATGAGGGAGACAAAAGGCATAACTGCCTGCAGCGAGTGCCTCCCCCAGACTTCAAAGAGTGACAGGGCCGAAATCAAGGGACGTTCGAGCTAAAATGCCTGAACACACGGAGTTTGAAGCAATTTAAGTCATAGGAAGAGGGAAAGACTGATTCTGGGAGAGAGTTCCAGAGCTCAGCAGTTGAATAGAAGAAAGTCTGAAATAGCGTTTCACTCTTGGGTTGGAGAGCTGCACAGAGTAGGGGTGGGATTGTGTTGCAAGGCGGGTACTACGTACCCTACGTAGAGGAGGTGGTATACACTGGGAAAGCTCCGAGGAACACTGATCATTGTAGTAGCGATAGAATAGTGAGAGAGATGCAACATTGCGGCGAAGAGAGAGAGATTGCAGAGAGTTGGTGAGTGGACGGGAGTTAATGATACGAAAGGCTTTCCTTTTTACTTTATCTAGGAGTGCGGTGTGAGAGGATCCTCCCCACACATGTGAACAATACTCAATACAAGGACGCACTGTGCCCCTGTACAGAGCAAGTAGCTGCGCAGGGGTAAAGAACCCCTTGAGGCGGTTGAGCACACCCAGCTTCTGGGAGGCTGCCTTAGCGAGACTGGTAATATGGTCTTTCCAAGTGAGAGCAGAAGAAAAAGAGACACCGAGAACATTGAGGGAAGATGAAGGGTTGAATTTTGTATTGTTGAAGAATAAGGGATAAAACTCTGGAGGTTCCTGATGGGTAGTAAGATGGATAAATTGAGTTTTGGAAGCATTAAATGTAACAAGGTTTTCTCTACCCCAATTGGAAATAGTAGCTAGATCAGACGATAAACATTTTATGGCTTCATTACGTTTACTTTTGAGGGACTGCTGGCTGGGGCGTTCTGGAAAATTAATTGAGTGGTGTAAAGTCGAGTCGTCTGCATATGAATGGATGGGACTAGATGTACAGTTGAGAAGATCATTTATGAAAATTAGAAAGAGAATAGGAGATAGGACAGAACCCTGAGGAACACCGGAGTTGATAGGATGAGGAAGTGAGCGATGGCCGTCCACAACCGCAGCTATGGAACGGCCGGAAAGGAAATTAGAGACAAAGGCACAGATGGAGGGACAGAAACCGAAGGAGGGCAATTTGGAAATTAAAGATTTGTGCAGACCCTATCGAAGGCCTTCGATATG
Source organism: Paralithodes platypus (assembly GCA_032716605.1). Classification (NCBI taxonomy): domain Eukaryota; kingdom Metazoa; phylum Arthropoda; class Malacostraca; order Decapoda; family Lithodidae; genus Paralithodes; species Paralithodes platypus. The sequence continues at coordinate 4,410,535 of CM064561.1, forward strand.
TCTAGTGCAACAGAAAAAGTCTCACCGAAGTCCCGAAAGTTGGATGACCAAGAGTTAGTAAGATATGAAAGAAGATCACCAGTAGAGCAACCCTTAACCCTTGGTTCCCGGCTACGCATTCTATAATATATCCCCGAAACCCGGGGATTTGGCCGAAAAAACGTCTCGCCTAGGCTACCGTATCTTTGTTATTTTGACTGCTTCCACATTTCCGCGCATCTCCAAGCGTAGATGTGTTTCGTACCTGTATAATGGCGTTGAGTAGAGCTCTCTAAGTCAACTGGTTCAGTTGTGATGACGATTTCCGTGGAGAGAACTTTGTGGCGATATCAGCCAGATGAGCCACTTTTCACTACTGAAATAACAACATACAGCCACACACAAACAAACGACGCCTCTCCTTCTTGTGTTCGGAGGTGCGCGGCGTCGGTCCAACCAGCTGTGTTTATATGTGTCGGACGGACGGCTTTCAAAACAAGCTTACAGGCTTTCAAGCTGCCGGAGCCTCAGAGCCCTTCCGTGTTCCTGGCCCTAGTTTGTTATGGGTGCCTCAGAGCCCTACTGGGTCTGAAAGGTTAAGGAAGCCATACTGGCGATCTGAGAGCAGATTATGAGAAGAGAAATGCTTAAGAAATTTGGAAGCAAGAATAGTTTCAAAAACTTTAGAGATACAAGAGATGAGAGCAATTGGACGATAGTTGGAGGGTTGAGAGCGGTCACCCTTCTTTGGAACAGTTTGAATGAGAGCAAACTTCCAGCAAGAAGGAAAGACGTTAGACGAGAGACAGAGACGAAAGAGTTTGCCTAGGCAGGGGGTCAGCACGGAAGCACAGTTTTTAAGTACAACAGGAGGAACACCGTCCAGACCGTACGCCTTCTTAGTATTAAGCCCAGAGAGGGTAGAAAGTACATCTTTAGAAGAGATTAGGATATTAGGCATAAGTAGAAGAGAAGGGGGTGGAGAAGGAGGAATAGCACCGGAATCATCCAAGGTAGAGTTTCTGGCAAAAGTTTGAGCAAAGAGTTCAGCTTTGTCAGAGGAAGAAGTGATGGTTGTGCCATCAGAGTGGAGAAGGGGAGGGAAAGACGAGGAAGAAAAGTTGTTGGAGAGGTTTTTGGCTAGATGCCAGAAAGCTTGGGAAGAGCTAGAGTTGGATAGTTCAGTGCATTTATTATTGATGAAAGAGTACTTGGCAAGTCGAAGAACAGATTTGGCTTGATTCCGGGCAGAAACATAGGAAGAATGAGATTCTTGAGTTTTAAGGTGTCGGTACCATTTGTATGCTTCCTCCTTGTTGTGGACAGCAGTAGAACAAGCGTCAAGGAGCAAAAACAAGCAAAGGGTTTTAAGATAGCCAAAGACAGGTTTACAGTTATGATGTGCTGTAATGCTACTGGAACACATAAGCTACCCCTTCTAATAGTCTACCGATCTCGTCGGCCACACTGCTATCGCCACCAAGATATGTCCAAGCTTGACGTCTATTGGTGTTGGAACAAGGCTGCTTGGGTTGATGGGAAAGTGTCAATGGAATGGCTGGACAAATCTTTTCTGGCCGAGACACGGGAATTTTGTAGGAAGAAAAATTTAGCTCACAAAGTTCTCCTGACAATGGACAATGCCCCAGGTCATCCAGCTATTTTGGTGGGTCGCCATCCGGAAGTTGAAGTAATGTTCCTCCCCAAGAACACCACCTCAATCATACAACCTCTAGATCAAGAGGTTATTGCCTCCTTCAAGAAGAAATATTATACCAGGTCCTATCGGCAGCTGAGGGAGGGTACTGACACTCTACATTGGCCGAGGTGTTGCGACGTGAAGATGGTGATGAACACATGGACATTATTGAAGAGGAGGAAGGAATAGAGAAGAAAACCATAAAGGAGTGGTGGAAAACATATACCATCAAGAATGCAGTAGATAACTGTGTGAGTGCCTGGCGTGATATATCCCAGAAACAAATGGTTCGAGCGTGGCACCCAATTCAAGGGTTGCCCAAGGACGCTGGCCGTGGAGGGGAAGAGAGGAGAGCGGGAGAAGATATGTTATCTGAGTTACGCCGTGTTGGAAGAGTGTTCGCCCAGGTAACCGAGGAAGCAATGAGAGAGGTAGTTGAAGGTGGTGATGCTGAGTTTTCAGTCGATGACATCATCTCAGAAATGGAGAGAGTGGAGGAGGAAGAAGCAGAAGAGGAAGAACCCATGGATGAAGAAAGGGGAACTGAAGCTCGTATGAAGGATATAGCAAAATTGATTGAGGTGGGAGAAAATATGAAAAGTGCTATGTTGGAGATTGACCTGGGTGATGGGAGATCAGACGCAGTTGAAATGGATCGCATTTTGAAGAAATATCGCGACAGATATGTGTTCCACATCAACAACTTAAAACAGGCAAGCATCACCTCGTTCTTGCAGGCCAGACCTGCCGCACGTAGACCTGCCTCACCTCAACCAGGACCCTCAGGGGTATCTGGACGTAGGAGGCCTGCTACAGTTATGATTGAGTCAGACTCCGATCCCGACTCCATCCCTGACTTCAATCCTGCCTCACCTCAACCAGGACCCTCAGGGGTATCTGGATGTAGGAGGCCTGCTACAGCTAGGATTGAGTCCGACTCCGATCCCGACTCCATCCCTGACTTCAATCCTGACCGCACCGACGAGCCTGACCGCACCGACGAGCCTGACCGCACCGACAAGATAGAGGAACGAGAAATGATTGCATCGGTCCTTGCAAATGTCATTGACCTGGCAAGACAGACTGAGGAGTCCGAGTTCTGCATGGATGTCATACCAATGACAGATGGTGGGGGTGTAGAGCCAAGTTCCCCCCACTAACTTCAACCAAGTAAGGCATGGGGGCAGCCTCGGACCCTCAGTAAGACCAACATCCCAACCTCCACGCATACATAAACCATCCAAAGTGAGTGTAATACCCCTATTCTATCTAATATCTAATCACATTTCTATACTGTACAGGTATTCTTTCCTTAGTTCATGTTTTTCAGGGGTTATTGGGCGAAAAAAGGGTAAGTTTGAAGAGTCCCCGGACTACATAGTGAATTTCCCATAGGTTCTTAAGCTCCAAGGGTGCGTTTTACAAGGGTGCGCGCATGTCTCGGACTAAGGTAACCGCACCCTTGTGGGGCCCACTGTACTGTATAATTAGTGTATGCAGTTATGTATCAATTCGTACAGTGCCCAATTTTTCATATAGAATATGGAAAATTGTGTTATTTCACTTCCTTAGATCACATTGGACTCGGAATCAGTCGTTTCCAATTTTTCCAAACATCGATAATGGTAAAAATCCAAGATCGCCGCCATGAGTGACAAAAAGCGAATAATCGCCATATCTTGCATAATAATTCACCTATACATTTGCACAATACAGTATATTGTTTTGTATGTTTTAAGGTACCACAAATCCATTGAACTAATATTTGTTTTGAAAAATGAACAGAAAATAAGATAATAGCCACATCGTATGAAATAGAGGCGCCATATGATCCTTTTACCAGCTTTTATAACGTTTTCCGAACTCAAATAATATTTAAAAAATAATAGTGACAACTTTGTTTCATATTTTCAGGCACAGTGTATTCAACTTGCATAAGATATTATAAGAAGTAGCATGCCTCAGTCTGATCTGTGTGACTATTCTCATGTGCTGATCCTGCATATGCAGACAATAAATATGTGTAGTGAGTTTCACATGGACGTCAATAACAAATATGCATTTCTTCTCTACTTGCAGATAAGTCATGGCACAGATTGAAGAACACCAAGCGAAACGGGCACGCACAGAAATAAACTATAAACTATGCATAAAGTGCCAGGCCTCCAAACAAGAGCAATTAAAAGAACCACCCAAATCTGAGGAACATTCAACGTATGACAAATTCTTGACAGCGGTTCGTTTGAGAGCCAGCTTTGGGAACAGTGAATTCGTTACACTCAGTGAAAGAATCAGGAACTTGACAGCAGGTGATTTCAGTGATAAGCACGTTGTGTGGCACAGAACATGTTACGCATCATGCACCAATAAAGAACATATCAAACGTGACGAAAAGAGGTATAACCGGGCCTGTGATATATCCGACGTTAGTCTTCTTCACCGAAGTGCAGGGCGACCAACTACCTCATCGCACCATGGAGAACCCGAAGAATTGCCAGTGTCGGAAAAGTACACCCGATCGAATTCCACGACCTATGATAAAAGCAAGTGCTTCTTCTGCCAGGGCAAAGTTCAAGGTGCTTTGCATGAATGCCGGTCAGGAAATATTGGAACTCGGGTACATGATATCGTGCAACACTCCAACAACCCAGAGTGGAAAATTAATCATGCAAACGTTATATCTGACAATGATGCACTGTCACGGGACATTGTGTATCACAAGCAGTGTATAACTGAACAATGACAACTTCTGAAGCGTGGCCAGGCTGGATCCAGTCTACCCTCCTCAAAGTCCCCTGTCGGTGGAACAACATATAGTGAAAGAACTGTTCACTATATATATAGCAATATAGTGCATCAAAGACTTCAAATCGTTTCTGAGCACTAAGGAAACCAAAGCCAATCTTGTGCTGTATCTCGCACAACAATCTGTCAGATTGTGCAAGCTCCCGATCACTACACACAGCCATAAAGGCGTCCTTTCGTCCATGCCAGACATGGTGAACATCCCGAGTACCCAAGAGGAGGCTGATACTCTGCTGATCCTCTATGCAGTGGCGGTGAGTCGTCTGGGCAATACGGTGCACATATATTCTTCTGATACAGATGTCCATGTGCTAGCACTACGACGAGTACCGCGTCTGAAACCGGACAGAGTTATCATCATGGGTGCTGGAGACCGACAGCGGAAAATCAAACTCAAGCCTATCTATGAAGCTCTAGGCGCTGAACGAGCAGCGGCATTGCCAGGATTGCATGCACTTACTGGTAGCGATACTACTGGTCACATCCAAGGAAAGGGGAAATCATCATGCTTCAAGGTCTTCATGAAGACAGGCGATGATGTGATCTGCTCTCTTGCTGGGCTTGGCCTTGGTGAATATCCATCACCAAGCGTCTTGTCTGGATGCGAAAAGTTTGTGTGCCAGCTCTTCAACTCTGGGTTTGCATCAGCAAAAGCACTGAGGTGGCACATGTTTAAGCAACTGAAGGGCAACCAAGGTGTGGAGAAGCTACTTCCGACTCAAGGATGTATCACTGAGCATATCTTGCGAGCACACCTACAAGCCAACCAATGGTTGCAAGACATAGTCGCTGTGCCAAATTTACTGGATCCGGTTACTCTGGGATGGCGACAACTAGATGATGGCCATTATGTTCCCGTAGTCTCAAATGTACCAGTAGCACCAGAGGCTGTGGTGGAACTTGTGAAGTGTTCCTGTGTTGCCAGTAAGTGCAGTGGACGGTGCTCTTGCAAGGCACATAATCTAGCCTGCACAGAGCTCTGCAAGTGTCAAGGAGCTGAGGACACATGCACCAATGTCATCATTGATTAGGATTCAAGCGATGATGAGGATGACGACGATTTGGATGACTAATCGCACAAAAGTGAACTTACAGGGTATTTTGGTGGCTACAAACTGCCCACTTTGCAGTGTCTGCATTAATTTGTCCACCAGGTATAATAATCATCTTGTATATCTGGTATCACGAATTAATATTCGAAGAACTTATAGCGAATGATAAGAAAATTATAAATACAAATCAAATTATCATATTCCGGAATGTCAATGTTGTGTATATTTGGTTGCTATTTTGTTTTTTTATGTTCATAAACGTATATAATAGAAACCTGAGTTAGTTAGCTGCAATTGTCTTGGCAGATATAGTTTTAATCATCTTTGAATGTGCTATAAAAGACAGTGATACAGTGATTTCTTGATTTTAACAAATTTATGGTGGCCATCTTGGATTTTGGGGACTTCTTAACCTCTGAAGTGCGCATGGGGGTAATTGGAAACGTCCCCCTGTGCTGACGTATTTGAGGTGTTTCCGTCACTAAAATATTCATTGTGCCATTAATAGCATTAATACTTATCCATATGCGCCTATTATGGGTTGATTATAAAGATATTAACCTGAAACAACAATAAAACGAGTGAAAACAGCGTTTGGATGGTCAAAATCGGAGATATAGCCCGCGAGTTGTATAATGTATGGGTGAGGCAAGCTGCTTTCCCGCCAATTTCCCCCAAGGCCACTGAGACACAGTCGATCGATACTCTCTCTCTCTCTCTTGCACTCGCTTGCCATCAGTGATGGCAACACCCTGCTTGCAACTCGCTAATGTTAGCACGAAAATATACCTCAGAATAAGGGAATAACAGGGAAAATAGGTGATAACTGAAGGAGAGGAGGAAAGTGGGGAAGGAGGGGAGGTAGAGGACTGAGATTTTGCATGGCACAGGGGCCAAAAAAAAAAAAAAAAAAAAAAAAAAAAAAATTGTCGATGTCAAAAGTTGATTTTTTTTTTCACTCACTCTTAAGAGTCTCCCCGCAGTCCGCCGGGGGAACTCTTAAGAGTCTCCCGGCAGTTCCCGGGTTAATTAAGAATAAAAAAATTGGAAACGGCTGTTTTTGAGTTCATATTAAACATAGGAATTAGAAAAATACAAGTATACAGATTCTATATGAAAAATTTACCAAATAACACAACAACATACACTAAATGATGAAAACTACATAAAACCAATAACAAACACCATGGAAAAATTAGTGGTAGTTTCGGTTATATTTTCCCACTTGAAAATGCATTAGGCAGTACTTATAACCGAAACTACCACTAATTATTTCTTAATATTTGAAGGCTATTATATAATAAGGATGTTGCAAAGATCATATCCAAAAAAATTCAACCTCCGGAGATCCATTTTATGTGCACTATATAAAGCACTGTAAAAACAAAAAACTCTCTATATTTCTCCCTATTGACGACAGTGAAACTCTGATTTCAATAATTCATGGGCGGGGGGGGGGGCAAAACCCCCCCTCAACCCATCCTGTATCCAAAGGCAAAAAATATTGTATATTTACTCTCAAAATGACTTACATCTGAGTGTTTTAAGATCGTTGGATAATGGGAGAAAGAAAGTTTTCCGGGGATTGTAATTTTTTTTTTTTTTTTTTATGTGATTGAGGGAGGCAAAAGGCAGAACTGCCTATAGCGAGTGCCTCCCCCATAATTGAAAGAGTGACAGGGCCAAAATCAAGGGACGTTCGAGCCAAAATGCCTGGACACACGGAGTTTGAAGCAATTTAAGTCATAGGAAGAGGGAAAGACTGATTCTGGGAGAGAGTTCCAGAGCTCAGCTGTTGAGTAGAAGAAAGTTTGAGAGTAACGTTTCACTCTTGGGTTGGAGAGTTGCACAGAGTAGGGGTGAGATGAGTTGCAAGACGGGTACCACGTGCCCTACGTAAAGGAGGTGGTATACACTGGGAAAGCTCTGAAGAACACTGATTATTATAGTAGCGATAATTATCGATGGGGCTCATATCCGGGTGGATATGAGCCCCATCGATAACTATCAGTGTTCTAGAAGTTTCATGGACGATACTTTGTTGGTGTACATGTAATTACCGTCGCAAATTCACTATAAGTGAAATACGAGAAACTGTTGGATTGTTCACCCATAAACAGGGAACGTGAGCTGGGTTTAGACCGTCGCGTACCCATAAACAAGGAACGTGAGCTGGGTTTAGACCGTCGCGCACCCATAAACAGGGAACGTGAGCTGGGTTTAGACCGCCGGTTAGTTTTCAGTTAGGTTAGGTTAGGCTAATGTTGAAAATACTAAAATGCAACGGTCCTCGGTATTAAACAACACTGTATATCAAAGAAAAATAAACAAAAATCTAAAATTAAATAGTAAAAAGGCTATCCAGGGTCTCTTCAATTTTTACCAAAAATTCACATTTTAATAAAATTCTTCCATTTCTATTCACAAGTATTGAGTATAATCACCAGTAGAATGCAGGAAATACAGTTTCTACCAACTAAAAAATTTAAAAATTCTCCCCCCCCCCCCCCCCTCGTCTGCCAAGGTTAATTACTATTTTCAGCTAATCACTATGTACTACCTACACAACATTTTCCTCTTTTGCCACACTGGCTAGAGCAGAGACACAACCTGTGTGAAAAACAGAAGAGTGTGAACACTCGGCCAATTAACCTCTTCACAAGAGGAAGATGAGGTAGGAAAAGCGTACACAATAGATTTTCGGGTCAATATACAGAACGCGCTACAATATTGGTAAAAAATAAGCTCAATAGCATGTGATTAAGCAATTTTTTTCCAATTTTTTTATGTAGGTGTCATTCCCAGGAAACTAACATAATTTTTTTTTTTTTTTAAGAGACAATGAACGGAGGAAGGAAAAACACATAAAACAAAAAGCTCCATGTGCCTAAAGGCATCCTCCATTCAAATTTTGTTTGTAACGACTGGATTTAAACATTTGTAGATTGTAAGTTTGTGGAAAGCAATTCGAGGGAAGTGAATTCCAAAGAGTAGTAGCTCTGGGGATAAATGAATTCTGATAAGCAGAAGTCCTGCATTGTGGAGGAGAAAGTGTAAATTCATGGGCGCTCTCAGCTGCCCTAGTTCTACGGGAAAAGATGTGGAGAGGCGGCACAATTGAAGCAAGTTCCTCGGAACAATTGCTGTGAAAATATCTGTAGAATAATGCAAGGGATGCAACGTTTCTTCGTATGGATAATGTAGGAAGGTCCTGTGTGATTGCAGGGTTATTGATTAATCTAATAGCTTTATTTTGAATTTTGTCCAACTGCCTCAATGCAACCACTCCACTTCCACCCCACAGAGGTGAACAGTAATCCATCTGAGAACGCACATGACTTTTATATATCACGGCCAACTGCTCGTCAGTGAAGAATTCTCGAACTCTGTACAGGAGTCCCAGTTTTTTAGAGGCATTCTTAGCAATGCTTCTAACATAATGTGTCCAGCTCAAGTTAGTAGTTAATGTTACACCGAGAATGTCAATACTAGGGGAAGTGGGAATATTTACATCATTAACAAATATATGGGAGTCAGTGAGATTCTGTCGTTTAGAAAATTGAATGTACAGTAGTCCCTCGTTATCGACGGCTTTTTTATAGACGGATTTGATTATAGACTGATTGCTTTATCATAGACGGATTCGACTATCGACTGACTTTAGACTGATTCGAGTATCGACTGATATATCGACGGATTAATTGTTTATTTATATTACTCTAATATACCAACCAAAAGTGGATTAAATGATGAACAATAAGACATACAATAAGAAAATACACCGAAAACGAGAGCAAAAATAACTAGCCTAAAGACTTTAGGTTTTGAGTGAATCCGGATTCACCGACGATCGGAGCGTCACTTTCGACCTCCATTTTTAATGTTATATCGACGGATTAATTGTTTATTTATACTACTCTAATATACCAACCAAAAGTGGATTAAATGATGAACAATAAGACATACAATAATAAGAAAATACACCGAAAACGAGAGCAAAAATAATTAGCCTAAAGACTAGATTTTGAGTGAATCCGGATTCACCGACGATCGGAGCGTCACTTTAGTCCTCCATTTTTAATGTTGTCAATACCAGGCAGAAGCTCTATGTCCACCCGCCTTTTACTTGCTTATTTGTGCCTGAACCTTCTATCTCTTAGGTTTATTATGGCCTTTAATGTATTCAGTGATAGACGGTGTGCCTGGTGGTAATAATGAAGGAATTGAATCCCCAGGACCATCAAAACAGTCAAGTCAAGTGCCATGTCTGACGAGGTTATGTGTAAAGGAAAAACTTAAAAGTAGGCTACGTAGGATAATTTTATTTGCAATATACTCTAATACTTAAGGTTATGTGTAAAGGAAACACTTAGAAGTACATAGGATAGAGACCACAGATACTATACGTGTATGTACGGTACCGTAATGTACGGTAATGCGGTATCGACGGTTTTTGCTATCGACGGAAGTCTTAAGAACGTAACCCCCGTCGATAACGAGGGACTACTGTACTTGGTTTTCTGTGCATTAAAGGAAACTAGATTCTTTTGTCCCCATCCATTAATTCTAGAAAGGTCCTGGTTCAGAGAAATTGCAGTGTTTATTTTTGAATTTATAAGATCGGGTTGGGTGAAAGAATTGGTAAATGTGAAGGAACTGTGGAGTGTTGAGTCATCTGCGTAGGAATGTATTGGATTATGAGTGGTAGATATGAGATCATTGATATGAATGAGGAACAGAATTGGGGCCAAAACTGATCCCTGGGGAACACCAGCATTTATTGAGTGAAATTGAGAATAAAGGCCATCTACCATTACACGTATTTTTCTGTTATGAAGATAAGAAGAAATTAGTGGAACTAATGATGCAAGGCCGTAGTGTGACATCTTCGACAATAAGGATTGATGCCAGACTCTATCAAATGCCTTTGATAGATCCAGTGCTATTGTATGTGTTTCACCATGTTGGTCTGTAGCTTGGTTGATTTGATGCGTAAGAAGGCAAAGCATGTCTGCAGTTGATCGACATCGTCTAAAACCATATTGCCTATCACTGATTAATTTATTATTCTCAAGATGCTTAATTATGTGATTATTTAATATAATTTCAAAGACTTTACCAAGAGTGGAAGTTATAGCTATTGGTCTGTAGTTTGATGGATCTGAAGAGGCACCTTTTTTAGGAACTGGATGGATGTTTGCTTCTTTCCAGGGTACTGGGAAGCATGAGGTATGAGTACACAGACGGAAAAAATTGCCAATACAGGAGCGAGCACCAAGGAGCAATTCTTAAGTACTATTGGAGGAATTTCATCTGGACCAGGAGCCTTATCTACCGAGAGATTCTGCAAAATAGTTTTGACATGTCTGGTGTGGATCTTAAGTGAGGGAATTTCAGGCGAATTAAAATTAAGTACAGGGACATCTTGATTTATTTCATCTAAGATTGAGTTGGTGGAGAAAATATCCGCAAGAAGGTTAGCTTTACCTCGTGGGTCACTTACAAGATTGCCAGTCGGAGATTTTAATGGTGGAATGGATGAAGCAGTAGTGAAGTTGGATTTAAATGAGTTAAGAGTAGACCAAAATATTTTGTTATCATTTGGATTATTTAGAAGTTTATTTGCCTGCTTGTGGAGAAAGTTTGATTTAGTTAGGTTTAATACAGTTTTGGCATGATTTCTGATGTTTCTAAAGTAATTAAAGGCTTCAGTGTTTTTGATCTTGTGTATGCATTGTAGGCTATTGCTTTTTGTTCAGTTACTCTAGCACAATTATGGTCAAACCATTTAGGTGAATTAGATCTTTTACTGTACTTTTGATGAGGAATAAAAGTTTCCATTCCAATTTTTACAAAATCTTGTATGTGGCTCAAGGTGGAGTGTGCATCATTAGAAAAGAAAGAGGTCCAGGGAATATCAATAAAGAAACCTTGAAGACCCTCCCAGTCTGCCCTATCGTAATGCCATTTAGTCACCAAAACAGGTTCAGAGTGGGAAGGTGTGGTAGGTGATAGACAGGTGGCCTGTATCAGACAGTGATCAGAAGATCCAAGCGGGGACCTCACTGTAACATCATAATTTTCTGAATTGGTTGTTAAAAATAAGTCCAGTAGGTGGGAATTATGATTAGGATTATCTGGTACACGGGTGGGTTGGTTGACTAGTTGAGTGAGATTAAATGAGTCTGCAAATAGCTCACATTCAAGACCAGCATCATCAGTCCTGGCTGAATGAGTGAGCCATTCAACATTATGGACATTAAAATCATCCAACACAGTGATTTCAGAAGAAGCATTTAAGTTGAGGACACTGAGTTGTGAGGACAGAGAATCAAAAAGACTTTGCTCTGGAGGAGTATTTGGGGAACGGTAGATGCAACATATGTATTTAAATTTACCAGCAGAAATTAATCTGTATATAGAATAATCAAAATAGGGACAATTGAAACTAGTAACCTCCTCCAGGGCAATTTCAGATTTTGCGAAGCAACATACACCTCCTTTAGGTCTGAAGTTTTGGAGCAGTTGATAACCTGGAAAATTAAATCTAGACGTGTCAGATGTGGATGTTACTTGAGTCTCTGTCAAAAAAAGGAGAGTAGGGGATTCTGCTTGAAGAAATTGGTGTACAGAATTGATGTTAGAGTGAAGTCCCCTTATATTGCTAAAAAAAAAGCTGCACCGACGAGCAGCTTTGGGACGTTGCAATGCTCTTGACACAGTCGCATGATGACGACCGGGAGGGCCCTGTGTCAATGACCCAACCCTGCCGGGGGTGGATATCCGAGGGACCACCAGGTTTGCTCTTAACAATTGTACTGCCATATTTATTGGGTAAGGTGTATGGTGTTACATGTATGATATGTAGTGGGAAGAGTAGTGTTTTATGGATAGAGGATAGCAATGAAGGGCAATGTCGTGAAGTTGGATGTGTATGTTATATAAAGAGGGTTTTCCTGATACCCCTGATGTGTGAGGCAGAAAGATATGTATCCAGCTACCAAGGCCTGGGAGAGAAAATGGAATTCAGGCTATTCCCTGAGTCTCCCGAAACCTTGGCGGTAGTACTTCCCTGGGCGGGGCTGCCTACCCCTACTAACTATAATATGGATATTTACGTTTTAAAGGTTTGTTTACATTTCTTCTTTTTCGTCTTATTCTGGGAGACCTCTGTTACGTGCATCTCAGTCATCAACTGAGACATCTGGTGGCGAATTCAATGAACTACTGGTGGCATCGTGACGAAAGTAATCACCCTACCTAATTCATGCCAAGAGTATCGAGTACTCTTGGCATGAATTAGGTAGGGTGATTACTTTCGCCACGACGCCACCAGTAGTTCATTGCATTCGCCACCAGATGTCTCAGTTGTTGACTGAGAGGCACGTAACAGAGGTCTCCCAGAAGAAGACGAAAAAGAAGCAATGTAAACAAACCCTTAAAATGTAAATATCCATATAATATGTATTATGTTAGTTTCCTGGGAATGACACCTACATAAAAAAATTGGCTTAATTTTTTACCAATATTGTAGCACATTCACTGACACGTGATGTCTATCGACCAATCAGGCGATGCCATGATTTGGAAAACAGGTGGCCCGGGATATAAGCTATCAGTTTGACTCTGGCCAGCTTGTGTAGAGGGTGTGGGTAACCGATCAAAGCTTTGGTAAGATCCTATGTAGCGGAAGGAACCGTATTATATATTCCCATTTTCCTAGGAATCTTTATTTATATCCTCATATATCTTACTTATTTTCTTCACTTACCTCAACAATACTAATCCCGATAGCTGGGGAGGGTATGAAATATATCAGGGAAAGAGAGGGGTTGAAACACGGCGATTAACTAGAATATAGCCATGTTGATTAACAAAGCCAAAACATTGTGTATCCTTGCTTGTGATTGGTTGTTGACTATCGTGATGTCATCAGCCAAGGCGAGCCTCAGCGATGACGTCATTTCAGCCCTCGGCCAACATGGTGTCATTACACCCGCTTATTTTAAAGCCCGCTTAATCTTACACCCGCTTAATTTTACATCAGCGGTGTATATGTTTCACACGTGTATTATTTGTTAGTGGTCTTGGAAAATCCAACGTCAAGGATATTAACGTAATTGCAATGACGACTTGTCTATTTTGACTGCTATGTCGTCATTCCAACCGCGGTTAAAAAGAAAACGTCTAGAGTCTACTCCTTATCTTGCTCTAGGAGACGTTGTACATTAACCAAAACTACCACCGAAGATGAAAAAAGCATAGAAGAGAAGAAAAAGGGGTTTACCTTAGTTACCGCTTAACCTAACAAGTGCGCATGGGGGTAATTAGACACCTCTCCCTGTGGGCATGTATTTGAGGTGTTTCCGTCACTAAAATATTCATTGTACCATTAATAGCATTAATACTTATCCATATGCGCCTATTATGGGTTGATTATAAAGGTATTAACCTGAAACAACAATAAAACGAGTGAAAACAGCGTTTGGATGGTCAAAATCGGAGATATAGCCCGCGAGTTGTATAATGTATGGGTGAGGCAAGCTGCTTTCCCGCCAATTTCCCCCAAGGCCACTGAGACACAGTCGATCGATACTCTCTCTCTCTCTCTCTTGCATTCGCTTGCTATCAGTGATGACCACACCCTGCAACCGGCTTTCTAATGTTAGCACGAAAATATACCTCAGAATAAGGGAATAACAGGGAAAATAGGTGATAACTGAAGGAGACGAGGAAAGTGGGGAAGGAGGGGAGGTAGAGGACTGAGATTTTGCATGGCCCAGGGGCCAAGAATAAAATAATTTTGTTTTTTTTTGTTTTTTCGATGTCAAAAGTTGATTTTTTTTTCTCTGACTCTTAATAGTCTTCCCACAGTCCGCCGGGGGAACTCTTAAGAGTCTCCCCGCAGTTCCCGGGTTAAGGCCCATCCCGTGTTCCGTCATGTGCAGATCCCTGTCGAACGTGCGCATGAGCGACCCTCTCTTGTCATCATTTTTTCACGCGCTCCATTGAATGAAGTCGCTTTTGTTGTGCTCCTTTAATTCACCCTGTTTAGGTTCGTTTCGGCTTATCTGGCCTTTTTTGTTAGACAGATGTTACGTGATCTAGGGCACACGTAAATGGGCTCCTAAGTGTGTATAATGGAGACGCGTGTGGAAATAGCCTACCGAAGGTACGGGGGCGCCTGGCGTTCCTCGGATATGTTTTTCATTCTTTCTCTTTTCATATTCTTTTTTCCTGTTAGTCTGGGCATAGTTTAGCTTTTAGCTTATTTTAGCCTAGCTGGTTTTCTCATTCCGGAATTGCTATGCCCCTATGAGTTTTCATTTTTTCATAGCCTAAGGTGTACCGTTGGTAAACAATCTGAGATTTCGTTGGTGGCGGTGCTGTTTGTAGAGTTTGTGTCGGCCGCATTATTAGCGTTATTCCCGAGTCCCCCCTTTCGAGCCTTCACTGTGTCTCAAGGGCCTGGGCGACAGGTGGTTCGTGATAATCCAGGGGTACCCCACGGGGGCCCCTCCTTCACACCACAGGGTTTTTCGCCCCTGACACATTCTCTGCTCACGGCTAGGCCACCCTTTTTCTCGCCAGTTTCATTTACTGGTTTTTGTTTTCTCTTCCTGTTTCACCTCCATCCTTTCATAATCTATTTTGCCCAATCCAGGGGTACCCCACGGGGGCCCCTGTTTGTGCTAAACCACCCTCCCTGCCACTTCTCCTCATGGGTTTTGCTCTATCTCTGTGGGTTGGGTGGTTCCTGGGGGATGTGCCCCCTCTCCCCTGGTGTGTCTTCCTTGCCTCTCCCTTTACCGGTTGAGTTAGGATCAATTCAAGGAAGACACTGCTCAGCTTGATGGCCATCATCGCTTGGAGTTCATAAGGAGATGATGCTTTTTTGTGGCCTTTTTTGGTATTCCCTAGACGCTCCTCTCGCTTTTTCGGCGCTGGACCATCTCGGCCGGTCCCGCAAATTTGCGGGGGCTCAATTCGGTCCTCTGGGGCATTTCGGCTCCCCGCAAATTTGCGGTGATCGTTGGGGGGTCCCTCAAAGATGCGGGAGGGTTGTGTCGGTACGGTTATGCCTCCATTGGCCCGCAAATTTGCGGTTATAGTTGGCTTTCACTGTTGACCTTTTTTATGTCATCTTGTTGCCTGACACTATATTGGTGTATGCACTTTACTGGTGTTATAGGCCCTGCATGTAAGATGTTGAGTGCTGGTTAACACTTTCTCCATCTTTGCAGGTTCTGCTAGTGCTCTTCCGCCTCGGCCGCCCTCCTCACCTACCTCTGTGCTCCCAGTTTAGGGTGAGTACGGATACCTGTTTGCATGTGTGTTCCTGTTTCCCCATGCTCCTTCCCTGGTTCTTCTTGGACATTCTCTCCACTTACTCCTTCGACGTGCTGATTATGGTATGTGTTCTTCCAGTGCAGGTAGGCTGCCTTGCTTTCGCCTTGGTTGTCACTCCCCGTGCTTGGAGAGCCACAAGTCCTGCTTGCGCCACTCGCTCTGTGTGTCCTCTACGGCCTCCCTCCCTGCTCTGTGTGGCACGTGTCTGGCCCTGGTGGATGTGCTGCACCATAGCCCTGGTTCCTCGGCGGCGGCAGTGGCCTCTGCTTCCCTTCCGTCGGTGTGGACGATGGTCTCCCGCCACATTAGGACTGTGGGCCACCGTTCCCCGGCCTTTGTTGCCGACCGGATCCGCGTCGCCCTGGGTTCCCTGACCCGACTGAAGGCCGTTCACCTGGCCCTCTCCCTGCTCGGGCCCTCTCCCCTGGGTCCCGCAGCCGGTCGTCACATCGTCGGGGGGTTCCCCAGCTCCGTCCACGCTCTCGCTCGCCTCGTCGTCCGTCCTCTACTGCCCCTCGTCATCCTCCTGATCGCCTTGACGACGCCCATCGCCCTCGTCATGGTTCTCGCCCTGAGGCCGGGGTTAGCGGCTCTGCCCCTGTGCGCCCTCCCCTGGCCTCTACGGATAATGGCTCTACTCCCTTCCGCCCGCTTCCCCAGCCCAGACGACTTCCTCTTACGTTGTCCTCTCCGCGCGCGGTTGTTCATGCTGTAGCTGGCCCTCTGCTCCCTCCTCCAACACTGTCCAGGAGGGTCTGCCTGGATGTCTTTGCTTCTCCTACTTCACCTGCTTCAGTGCCTATTCTTCCTTCACGGTCTCGTCCCACGGTGGAGGTCCCTCCCTCCTCCGCCTCGGTGTCGGGCCGCCCTGTTATCTCAGCCCCGGGGATCCTTGCTCTGTTTCCCCCCGCGGCTCCTTCTGGCCTCCTTTCACCCGGCCAGCCTTCCCACTCCCGTCGTCCTGCTCCTCCTCATTCTTCTCTTCCTGACCTTCACTTACCGTCTCGCCAGGGGGGTACCCCTCCTCTTGCCTCGGTGGGGTTTAGCGAGGTTTCGGGGTTCCCTTTCTCAGGAGCTGACGTGTCGCTGGAAGAGGGGGTTTGGTGCTGTTTCCCCCTCGGCCGTTCGTGATCGGGGACGAGTCCCTCAACGGCGACACAACCGTCGTCGCTCGCCTTCCTTGGGCCGCGACGCTGCTCGTTCGTGTCGTGGGTCTCGCTCACGCTCACGCTCGCCCCTGCGGGCCGACCAATCTTGGTGGGGGTCGCCTCTCTCGGATCGATTGTCGGCTATGCAGGGCTGGGTTGTGTCACGCATCGACGGGCGCTTGGAGTCGATGCAAGACTCCCTCTTCTCGCGCTTCTTGGCGGTGACACACCCTCAGCGCCTCACCCTACCTACCCCTGCTACGGGCCCCCTCCCTTCTGCAGGCCTACGCTCTGGTCAGACTTCAGCCGCCCTGACATCCTTCCGGCTGTTCAGTCCCTGGCTGTGTTGACGGGTCTGTCCTCCTATGGGACAGGTTTGTGCGACGCCGGTACACCTGGCTTAGCCATCATGTTCGGTCACCCTTTCCCATTGGAGGCCTGGTTTGCTGAGGCCTTCGACTTCACCAACCGATCCGTCGACGGCTCTCCTTCAGTCCCTCCCCCGGAGTCATCACTGCTTTTGCCTCCTCTTGTGTCTGTCGGCGGGTTGGACGGCGCGTTCTGGTCCTGGATAAGTGCGCCTGTTCTTGAACTTTGTTTTATTGCTACCCCGTTCTTCTCTCACCCGGATCAGCCCTCTGTCGCCAAGGATTTTCCCTTGCGACAGAGGGTGACGGACTTATTGTCTTGTCTTTAGGTTCCCTCCGGACGTCTGTTCACCACCTGCGGCATATCGAGGCGTCTGCGCCAGGCGATCTTCGCGAGGGTTTGGACCGCGTTCAGCCGATCCACCTTCGGCTCGCGGTGTCTTTGGTTCCCGAGCTGAAGGCGGTTTTGTGCGCGGCAACTCGGCAACGCCCGATGGTACGGTCCTCGTTCTGCCGGCCGGGCCCCTTGGATATTCGTCAGGGTTTGTTGTACTCTGCGCTATATACGTCGGTTTTTTTTTAGCAGGATGCTTGGGAATGCTACGCTTCTCTGTCGGCGGCCCCTGCTTCCGACACGCGACGACGCGCTGTGTCATTGCGGACCCTGCTTACGACACGCACCGACGCGCTGTGTCACGCACAGGATCTTCTCAGTCCCGTCCTTCTGCCGGTCCTCTTCGGGGTGCTGCTGCAAGTGCTGCCGCCTTGCACGGGCGCAGGACTGGGACGTTGCAGGCCAGTGCGTCGGTTCCGCCTCGCACTTCTGTTCTTGCCCCCTTTCATCCCCGCCGTGTCGGGGCTGGCCGGCCTTCCACTTCCGGCCGCCCTTCGACGGGGTCAGCCCCGCGACGGCCAGGGGTTGGGGTGGCCCGCCCTTTTCGACAAGGTTGGGGGGGGTAGAGGAGGTCAATGTGGCGCTCATGCCCGCACGGCCCGTACCGGGGGTACCTCCACGTCAACACAATGTGTAGGTTCTCTGGGTCGGC
Source organism: Paralithodes platypus (assembly GCA_032716605.1). Lineage (NCBI taxonomy): Eukaryota > Metazoa > Arthropoda > Malacostraca > Decapoda > Lithodidae > Paralithodes > Paralithodes platypus. The sequence continues at coordinate 4,428,982 of CM064561.1, forward strand.
CTCCTTGTTCTCCTTCTCGCCTGGCCGACCGGGTCGCTCCCCTCCTCTCGGGTGCTCCCTCGGGTTGTTTTCGCCCTTGCGCCCCTCGGTGGCCGCGAGGGACGTTGGGGGCGGCGGGTTGCGCGGAGGGGTCTCACCTGGAGGTGGACGTCCAGACCCCCACTCCGCTCTTGTCACCGACGCCGGCCCATCTCTTCAGAGGTGGCCCACGTGTTCACTTCCATGCCCGAGCTGGGTAGCGTCCAGGGAGTTGACCGCCGGTCACCCGGTTTTCCTCTCCCGTGTCTTTCTGGTACCGTAGACGAACTGCGACGCGATGCGACCGGTGGTGGATCTGTCGGCCCTCAACGGGCACATCGTGCACACACGGTTTCGGATGCTGCCGGTACCCCTGGTACGCCTGGCCCTGCGCCCTCTGTCGTGGGTAGTGTCGCTGGCCCTCCAGGATGCGTCTTGGCTCGTTCCTCTCCATCCTCGCTTCCAGCGATTCTTGGCCGTTCGGACTTCCGATTGTGTGTTCCTGTTCGACGGCCTTCACTTCGGTCTCCATATCGCGCCGCGGATCTTCTCCGCACTGGTGGGGCAGGCTCTGGGTCCTTTCCTCAGGAGCGGGCTCCAGATCCTGTTTTCCTTGGCCGATTGGTTGGTAGTTTCCGAAGCCCTAGGACTGTGCGTAGGCGACGCCCTCACAGTCGTTCGCCACGTCGCACGGTTAGGGTTCCCCTTTGATGTTCCCAAGTCACGCTTGACCCCGTCGCGTGTCGTGCCATGGGTCGGTCTCGCATGGGTTTTGTCCGGCGCTATGGTGTCCCGGGGTCTGCCGGCCGCGGTGCACCTTCGGTGGAAGGTCTTCGCCGTGTTGCACTCGGTCTCCCTCCCGGGGTGGCTCTGGGACTCGTTCGTGGGTTCGCTGCATTGGGCCGCTCTGCCCCTTCCCCTAGGGAGGCGGCTATGCCGCCTCCTCCTCATGGGCACCGCGGTGTTTCCGTTGCCCCTATGGATCGGCTCCTGCCGCTCCCGCGTACCGTTCGCAGACGCTTCGGTCGCTGGGTTGCTCGGGGCGCGTTCTCTGCGGCTGTGCCCTGGACCGACCCCCCGCCGACGGTCTGGGTAGACACAGGTACGTCGAGCGAGGTTGGGTGAGGTTCCCGATCGAACCTGGGACGTCCACTTCCCGGCAGATAGGTGGGTCTTCCTCCACTTACCCGTCTATGCCCTCGGACTGTTGGTTCTTTTGTTCTTCCTGCGGGACCATGCGCTGGCCCTTCGGGGTCAGTCGGTGGCCTTCGGGTTGGACACTCAGACAGCTGTCCACTATTTCCTAATGCGGGGGTCCTCCAGGTCGTTGACTCTATTGGGGGTCTCGGTGGAGTTGTTCTTCCTCGCGGACCGACACCCCTTCTCCTTGCATGCCTCCTCCCTGCCCGGGCCTGCCACCCTGTGGGCGGCCGCCCTGTCGAGAGGGCAGGGCGTTCTTGTAGAATGGGCGATGCAACGGACTGTGTTCGCCGACCTCGCGGCTTCCTGAGGTGTTCCGGAGGTCGCCTTGTTCGCATCGGGGGTGCCGCGCCAGTTGCCTCTGGACCTCTCCCTCCGGCCTCGCGCTCCGGGGGGGGTCCGGACGCTTTCGTGGTAGCCTGGTACAGGTGGCGGTCGATATACATCTTTCCGCCACCAGACGCGCTGTTGATGTGCCCAGTCCTCGCGAGGCTGCGGCTGTACCGCGGCTGCGTCTGGCTCCTCGCGCCTCTGTGGCCGGCACGGGCTCGGTACGACCGGTTGCCGCGGTGGTGCCCGAGTCCGGTCCCTCTACCTGTCTCCGGCTTCCACTTGAGCTAGGTTGGGGATCTGCGGACCTCGTTGGCCTTCGCATCGTGCTTGTTCATGAGGCACGGTGGCTCCCAGTCCCCGGCCGGGCCCTGACTGACTTCCTGCAGCGTTCCTGGCCGTCTTCTCCTTGGGGGACTTACGGGTCCCGCTGGAGGTCTTTTACTAGGTGGCTACAGGACACTCGCCTGCCAGTTGGCTCTCCTTCCCTCGTCCTACGCTCCTTGTTTCACCTCTTCCTTACACGTCACTTTCAAGTCGACGCTATACGTACCCACTTGTCTGCCGTCCGGGGGGTCTTTGGGTCCGTCGCTGGGCTGGTCGTTCCACCGCAGGAGCTGGATTCCTTCCTGACGGCTGCCTTCCGGGATCGACCGCCTCCGCGCAAGGTCCCTCCACAGTGGGATCTGGGGCGGGCTCTGGTCCTTCTGGCTTCACCCACGTATACAAAGGGCCGCTACGCCGGTTCCGTTGCTCGGGCGTCCACTCTTCCTTGTCGCTCTGGCCACTGGGGATCGGGTGTCTGCACTAGCGGCATTGTCACGGCCCCGGGACTGCGTGCGATTCTCCCCGTCCTTGCATGGCGTCTCGTTCGCCTCCTCCCCTCCTTTTGTTGCCACGCATGGGAGGGAGGCCCCCGTTTTCCAGCCTTTCACCGTCCAGGCTTTACGGCGTGGGCATCCTCGCCATGTGTTGTGCCCGGTGTCAGCCTTGCACTCCTCTGTTGCGTCTGTGGCGCCGCCTTCGGGTACTGCAGTGTGGGTGTCTCCTCGGACAGGTGGGAGGCTCTCGCAGGTGCAGATGGGCCGCCACGTTTGTGGGACCGTTTGTGCCCGTCACCCTGTTTGTAGGGGTTCTGCGCACGATGTCAGATCCTTTGCTGCCTCCTTCCGGTTCCTGCCACGTCGATCCTTACCTGCCATCGCCTCAGCGGTTTTGTGGTCTTCTATCAATTCCTTCATCTCCTCCTACCTCTCCGTGTCCAGTGTTCGACCCCCTCGGCCGGTGATTGCTCTCGGGGGTCGTGTTTCCTGGTGCTCTGGCGAAGATCCCTGGTCTTCCCCCCTTGTCCCTCGTTCTTTTCCTTTGTTTTTTTGACAAAGGGGGGGGGGGGGGGGTACGGGTTTGCAACACTGGATTGCAAGTTTGGGATTATGTATTGTTCCAGTACATAAGTGTTTTTGCCACATTGAAAATTGTGTTTTGTTCTTGTGTTTTGTGTTCAGTGTTTTTGTTGGTTTTGGAAGAAAAGGGATTTTGGGTACAGTACCTTTTTGGTTTAAGACAAGTCTATGTTTTTGCATTACTATGAATGACGGGCATGTGTTAAAACTGTTCTTTTTAGCTACTCCTTAGTTTTTCACTCTTTTATTAAACTCTCTTGTTTAAATTGTGTCTTTGTCATTCATAATTTTGTTTTATGCATTGGTTTTTTTGGTAGGTTGGGCTTGGATGTCCTCCTCCTATTTGTTATGCAGCCTTGACGTTGGATTTGCCAAGACTACTAACAAATTGGGAGGTTTGACGTACCTCCCAACCTACCAAATAGGAAAACCTACTATTTGGTAGTAGTCTTGGAAAATCCAACGTACATAATACCCTCCCTCACGCCGGACCCCTGCCCATCCGCGTTCTTCTGCTGACGTGAGATGTGATGACAAGAGAGGGTCGCTCATGCGCACGTTCGACAGGGATCTGCACATGACGGAACACGGGATGGGCCTTAAGCGGTAACTAAGGTAAACCCCTTTTTCTTCTCTTCTATGCTTTTTTCACCTTCGGTGGTAGTTTTGGTTAATGTACAACGTCTCCTAGAGCAAGATAAGGAGTACACTCTAGACGTTTTCTTTTTAACCGCGGTTGGAATGATGACATAGCAGTCAAAATAGACAAGTCGTCATTGCAATTAGGTTAATAGCCTTGATGTTGGATTTTCCAAGACTACTACCAAATAGTAGGTTTTCCTATTTGGTAGGTTGGGAGGTACGTCAAACCTCCCAATAATGTCATTAGTGCACTGTGTAATTTGCGTCTTGATATTCACGTGTTTCTATTTATCAATACTAAGTATTCAAGCCCCCCCCCCACCCCCCCGTATTTGGCTCGTGAGCGGTAAGGTTAATCTGCGAGAGCGGTATCGTCCCAAGATGAACTGATATATTTGGACCCTACCACACTAGACTCGTGAGCGGTATCAGTAAAATGAAACGCGAACTTAATTAGGCTAGCCTAACTGCGAGGGTAATTATAGGTTATAGGCTCGCACCCTTATTTTTCATGTTTTTTCCTCCAGATTTTGAGAAATGAGTGTTTTCATGGTCTTAGTTATAATGCCAATGCTGGATACACGTTGGGCTGAGGGGGCTTTGCCCACCTCACCCCCCCCCCCCCCATGAATTATTGAAATTGTCATCTATGTTGCCAGCAGGGGTTAAATATCAATTATACTGCATGAAGAAGGCGTTTGTAAACTGAGGATGTCCGAAAGAGCTCTGATATTGATTAGAATGGGCGTTTTTTCGATAAATGTCGGGTTTTATAAATGTGATCAAAATTATTCTCCCACAATGGATTATACATAAGTACCGTACAGTATAAGGATTCCATAGACCTACATTGTCCCTAATAAATTATGTATAATAAGGCTGCGAGCCTATTCCCTATAATTATCGATTTTCAATGTTCTTATGCTCTTAAATTGTCATTAACCTAACCAAACAAGCCAACCTAACCTAACCTAGTGTCTGTAGTGGGGGCTGTCGCCCCCACACCCCCGCTGTTAGCAACTACATATTAGACTAACCTCGGAGGATTCATGGTCAGCAAATCAAAATTAGACTAACCTCGGAGGATTCATAGTCAGCAAATAATATTTTGTTTTTACATTACCCTAACCTTGCAAGTTTTACATTATAACCTTACCTAACCTATCCTAGTATTATGGGTGGGGGCTGCCACCCCCACACCCCGCTGGTTGAACCAAGCGTTAACTAAGTTATATAAATCGAGGGATAATAATTAGATCTAGGCTAACCTCGGAGGATTCATGGTCAGCAAATACAAACTAGACTAAGCCCTAACCTCGGAGGATTCATGGTCAGCAAATACAAACTAGACTAGGCCCTAACCTCGGAAGATTCATGATAAACAGCCCGCTAACACTAAACCCCTACCAAACAGACACTAGATTTTCAATCTTCTTATGCTCTTAAATTGTCATTAACCTAACCAAACAAGCCAACCTAACCTTAGATATTTTCTAGATCTCAAATGACGGCGTCTCTTCCGTGGATTGACCTCCCAATCTACCAAGATTGGAAGCCAAAGCGTCACATTTTTCCTTTGCCCCTCAACTTTCTCTTCATAATTGCTGAGGGGCACAGGGCCCTGGGTGGGGCTTTGGTTTCCCAGGCGTTTCCGCGCCCTCCTCAGCTCCCCGCCATGGAGTGGCTTCGGTCACCCAGGCTTTATTGTGGTCGGCAGGGAGGGTTCTGTAGGGGCGCTCGGTTATGGCCTTGGCCTTGCTCGGGGCCTTGGGGCTGTTCGGCCAGGCAGCTTGGGGAACAACAACAACAACAACAATCTAACCTAACCTAGTGTCCGTAGTGGGGCTGCCGCCCCCACACCCCCCGCTGTTAGCAACTAAAAAATACAAATTACAGTATACTAACCTCGGAGGATTCATGGTCAGCAAATAAATATTAGACTAACGTCGGAGGATTCATGGTCAGCAAATACATATTAGACCAACCTCAGAGGTAAAAAAAACACAGGTTAGTCAATATCAATCAGACTAACCTCGGTCATTCAATTACTGTTTGAATATCAATATGCGAATTACAGTGCACTAATTATGTCATAATACTCGTGTGAAAAAAAATACAAATCCACAAATGGAAACCACCTAAATACCGGTAGGCTACTGTAGATCTGTACCACAATATTAAATTAAGTGGGCTAAGAGTTGATCAACATGGCTAAATTGCAGATAATGTTTCAACATCACATTTTCTTTGATATAATTCATACCCTCTGCACCTATATGGGTTATTATTGACGAGGTAAGTGAAGGAAATAAGTCTGTATTGAGGATATACATTAAAGATTCCGTGGTAAACGTAGCCTAGGCCCTGGACCCAAATAACGATCTATAAAACCCTTACCCTGTGTGTAGTGTAGAATAATGGTCAGCAGCCAAATTAACACAATGCAGCTGGAAGCTCCGTTCATAATCCCGTTAAATAGAAGATGATGTAGGTGTTTTCATAAAGCAAAAACACTTCACTATTCATTGAAGAACACTTCCAAATTTCAAATATGGCCGACACTGAGATGTTATAAACACCAAGGACGATAATAATAAATGAATTAATGTGACGTCATAGAGGGATTGGGAAACAAAAGAGGCTCATTATATGGACTGATGTGTATTTCTATAGCCATTCAAATATCGCGAACATTTGTGATGTCACCGTCTAGACACCTGTAGCCTACAGTGACGTACTCCTGCAACAGCCAATTATATCCCAACATCGTTCGTGACGTCACACCCAGTTTATTGACCGATAGAATATCAGTTTACAATTCGACACGCCTCCACTCGTCGGACGTCGTCCATCAGGCAGCTGAGCTGGGAAATTGTAGAAAGTGAGTCCACAGATTCTCTCTAATTATTCATTTACCAAGTATGTTTTCCATTTACAGTGGAGCCCCCATCTTCGCTACACCGGTCTTCGTTGATTCAATTCTCGCACCACACACCAAATATTCCCCCTTTCAATTCTCGCGCCAAAAGCCTCATTCCTCGCATCAAAATCCCAGCCGAAACCCGAAAAAATAGCAAAAATAACGAAAAACTCAACATAAAACTAGAAAACAAACAAAAACAATAATTTTGTTTTAACATAACGAAAGAATCTGCCAGTAGCTTGCCGTTTAGAGACGAAATCCGAGTGAATCCGAGATCCGATCGTCAAATGCGCAAGATGCCGCCATCTTTGTATGACGTCATCACTAAGCAGACGCTTGCAGTTTAGCTAGTATCTGTGTTGACAAAACAACCGTTTGCAAGCCTTTTTGTGCCTGAACCCCTTATCTCTCGCATTTATTATAACCTCTAGTACATCTAGTGATAGGGATGGTTGGCCTGGTGGTAGCAATGAAGGAATTTCATGCTCAAAATACAGAGCAACGACCAGTCCATGTCGGACGAAAGCGATTGAAATGCCTAGCCTAGACGATGTTAGCCTAGGCTAGGCTAAATATGACTATGATTTATAATAAAATCTGTGTGGTAAGTAATCTTCTCATAATACGTATTTATACGTCTTTTCCTCATAATATGTATTTATTGGATGTATTTGGGGCGAAATGGGTACTTGAGGGGTGGCTGGACGAATTTAGGACCTAGGCCTAAAAAATTTCGCATGATAGAAACAATGCCCCAATCTACAGTATTTATGGTTAGGACTGTCATTTAGCCATGTCTACATTATTATTTACAATGCATAAGATTTAGGGCTAGGCTACTTGATGTAGCCTAGACAAAAAACATGTTTTCATAGCCTAACACTGGGAAAAAGTGCGGTAATTGTTTAGATATTGGGCCTTTTTTGTCTAGTTATTAAAAACTTATTCTATGGTGTATTATATGATACAGTATAATCCACAAAATAGAAAAAGACGCAAATTTTGGCATGAGCACGGAACCGATTGAATTTTCCCCATAAGAACAGTGCCCCGATCTTGGCTGTTTCAATCCTAGCTCTATTTCTGCGGAACCGATTAGCAGCTAGATGGGGGCTCCACTGTATAGTATACTACGAAGCAACATACATAATACATATATATGTACAAACAACAAATATGCTATAACACTGCCCAGTTCCTGAGATATAATGCATACCGTTACGCAGGAATATACCAAAGCTTTTTCCACCGTCTTTAAAAACAATGAGGTTGCTTAAGAAATGTTCGCCTTCCAATAAGTGTAAACTGTCCAAAGTGCAATAACCAGTGTTCCAAATACAGCCGACGAGGACAGCTGGTTTTGAAATGCACATACAGTTTTTTGACATGGAAAAATTTGAAACAAAAATCCACCAGCTGTTGACCAAGATGAGTGGTGATCGAGCCTCCAGCCAGGCAGCCACTCAAGCCAAGGACCCTCAACCCAGTACCTCCTATGTTCATTAACCCTCGTGGCCCGGGCAAGTCCTCCTAAGGACGGAGGTCGTATCCGGGCGATCTGGCCGAAAAACGTCTAGGCCTAGGCTACCGTATTTTTGTTTATTTTAACTGCTAGAAATTTCCCACGCATCTATAAGCGTAGTGCGGTTTTCAATCTGTAGACTGGCATTGAGTAGAGCTCTGTAAGTCAACTGGTTCAGTTGTGATGACGATTTCAGTGGAGCGAATTTTTCCGCGTTGTTGACAATATCGGAGCTTTTCAGACACTAATTTCGTCTGACGTCACAATAACATTGATCCGACGTCTCCTTGTTTTCGGAGGTGCGGTGACGCAACGATCGGCTTTGTTTACATGCGTCGGACGCACAGCGTTCAGACCAACCTGAATAGGCTTTCAAGCTTACAGATTTTAACAGGACACCCGGGTTCCTGCCCATCTGCCGCGGTGTCATTTTAACATGCTGCCCGGGTCAGGAGGGTTAAGGTTAGTTGGTTGGTTGGGACAATATAAAGGAGCCGGACCACAGCTAGCTCGGGAATCTTAATGGGTGATCGCAAAGTAACATAAAGTAAAAGATATTTTCGCATAGGTTTAAACTGGCATGCAAGGGCTAGTTTTGTATCCCACGTACTGGGTACTTTGAACCCTCAGTAGCTGGCATGCAAGGGCTAGTTTTGTATCCCACGTACTGGGTACTATGGACACGCAGTAGCTGGCATGCAAGGGCTAGTTTTGTTATATATGATCGTGAGCGTGCGAGTAGTGTAAAACAAGGCGGCGGTACGCCCAAATACTACATCCTTATTCAAACTTTTGCTTGGCTCAGGTTTCCGAAAACTCAAGTTTCAGGGGTCTCCAAAGTCCAAACTTCCTAAACCCGAGCCAACTTTTTATTTATGTTACAGAGTTATTTTACTATGAAAATTCTAGATATCCGAGCCAACTTTTGACAAAACTTGGCTCGAGTTTTCGAAAAATTGGGTTTTAGGGGTCTCCAAACAGGACCAAACTTTTAACCCGAGCCAAGTTTTACTTAGAATACTTATCGCTTTTTACCTCACAATTTCCCTATTCTTCATTGCCCTTCCCACTATCGGAGGCTGTGTTTTTAGATTGTTGAATAATAGGTACTGGTATTAGGTAAATACCGGTACTCATTTCCAGTAATAATCATCATTATAGAAAGCTTATGAACCTAAAATAAAAGATAATAAATATAAAAAAAGAACCTTGAAAATAGCTGTGGTCCGTCTCCTTTATATTGACCCTAAAAGCTTTTGGAAAAAACAATGGAAATGATGTAGTATCCGGGTGTACGGTCGTCATGAAAACATAAGTCGATCACTCGCGGTTAACTTCCCGTCTATTTTTTCTGTTGTTTGCCCCCTGCTGCCAATATATATGATTATGACTATAAGTCATGGTGGGCGAGGGGTGACAAAGCCCCCCTTCAACCTATTATTTTATCCCACGGCAGTCAAAGTAGACTGGAACATGATCGTGAGCGTCCGCATAGTATTTACCTAATTGTAGTTTACAGGAGTTGAGCTAAGCTCGTGTTGTCCCGTCTCTCAGTCTACTTTCATCCAATTTATTCTTGAAAATATGGATGTTCCTTGCCCCTACCACCTCCTCCTCCAGCCTATTCCATTTGTCAATTGGGAGGTTTGACGTACCCCCCAACCTACCAAATAGGAAAACCTACTATTTGGTAGTAGTCTTGGAAAATCCAACGTCAAGGCTATTAACCTAATTGCAATGACGACTTGTCTATTTTGACTGCTATGTCGTCATTCCAACCGCGGTTAAAAAGAAAACGTCTAGAGTGTACTCCTTATCTTGCTCTAGGAGACATTGTACATTAACCAAAACTACCACCGAAGGTGAAAAAAGCATAGAAGAGAAGAAAAAGGGGTTTACCTTAGTTACCGCTTAAGGCCCATCCCGTGTTCCGTCATGTGCAGATCCCTGTCGAACGTGCGCATGAGCGACCCTCTCTTGTCATCACATCTCACATCAGCAGAAGAACGCGGATGGGTAGGGGTCCGGCGTGAGGGAGGGTATTATGTACGTTGGATTTTCCAAGACTACTACCAAATAGTAGGTTTTCCTATTTGGTAGGTTGGGAGGTACGTCAAACCTCCCAATTTGTTAGTAGTCTTGGCAAATCCAACGTCAAGGCTGCATAACAAATAGGAGGAGGACATCCAAGCCCAACCTACCAAAAAAAAAACAATGCATAAAACAAAATTACGAATGACAAAGACACAATTTAAACAAGAGAGTTTAATAAAAGAGTGAAAAACTGAGGAGTAGCTAAAAAGAACAGTTTTAACACATGCCTGTCATTCATAGTAATGCAAAAACATAGACTTGTCTGAAACCAAAAAGGTACTGTACCCAAAATCCCTTTTCTTCAAAAACCAACAAAAACACTGAACACAAGAACAAAACACAATTTTCAATGTGGCAAAAACACTTATGTACTGGAACAATACATAATCCCAAACTTGCAATCCAGTGTTGCAAATCCGTACCCCCCCCCCCCTTTGTCAAATAAAACAAAGGAAAAGAACGAGGGACAAGGGGGGAAGACCAGGGATCTTCGCCAGAGCACCAGGAAACACGACCCCCGAGAGCAATCACCGGCCGAGGGGATCGAACACTGGACACGGAGAGGTAGGAGGAGATGAAGGAATTGATAGAAGACCACAAAACCGCTGAGGCGATGGCAGGGAAGGATCGACGTGGCAGGAACCGGAAGGAGGCAGCAAAGGATCTGACATCGTGCGCAGAACCCCTACAAACAGGGTGACGGGCACGAACGGTCCCACAAACGTGGCAGCCCATCTGCACCTGCGAGAGCCTCCCACCTGTCCGAGGAGACACCCACACAGCAGTACCCGAAGGCGGCGCCACAGACGCAACAGAGGAGTGCAAGGCTGACACCGGGCACAACACATGGCGAGGATGCCCACGCCGTAAAGCCTGGACGGTGAAAGGCTGGAAAACGGGGGCCTCCCTCCCATGCGTGGTAACAAAAGGAGGGGAGGAGGCGAACGAGACGCCATGCAAGGACGGGGAGAATCGCACGCAGTCCCGGGGCCGTGACAATGCCGCTAGTGCAAACACCCAATCCCCAGTGGCCAGAGCGGCAAGGAAGAGTGGACGCCCGAGCAACGGAACCGGCGTAGCGGCCCTTGTATACGTGGGTGAAGCCAGAAGAACCAGAGCCCGCCCCAGATCCCACTGCGGAGGGACCTGGCGCGGAGGCGGTCGATCCCGGAAGGCAGCCGTCAGGAAGGAACCCAGCTCCTGTGGCGGAACGACCAGCCCAGCGACGGACCCAAAGACCCCCCGGACGGCAGACAAGTGGGTACGTATAGCGTCGACTGGAAAGCGACGTGTACGGAAGAGGTGAAACAAGGAGCGTAGGACGAGTCCCCCAAGGAGAAGACGGCCAGGAACGCTGCAGGAAGTCAGTCAGGGCCCGGCCGGGGACCGGGAGCCACCGTGCCTCATGAACAAGCACGATGCGAAGGCCAAAGAGGTCCGCAGGTCCCCAACCAAGCCCAAGTGGAAGCCGGAGACAGGTAGAGGGACCGGACTCGGGCACCACCGCGGCAACCGGGCGGACCAAGTCCGTGCCGGCCACAGAGGCGCGAGGAGCCAGACGCAGCCGTGGTACAGCCGCAGCTACGCGAGGACTGGGCACATCAACAGCGCGTCTGGAGGCGGAAAGATGTATATCGACCGCCACCTGTACCAGGCTACCATGAAAGCGTCCGGACCCCCCCCGGAGCGCGAGGCCGGAGGGAGAGGTCCGGAGGCAACTGGCGCGGCACCCCCGATGCGAACAAGGCGACCTCCGGAACACCTCAGAAAGCCGCGAGGTCGGCGAACACAGTCCGTTTCATCGCCCATTCTACAAGAACGCCCTGCCCTCTCGACAGGGCGGCCGCCCAAAGGGTGGCAGGCCCGGGCAGGGAGGAGGCATGCAAGGAGAAGGGGTGTCGGTCCGCGAGGAAGAACAACTCCACCGAGACCCCCAATAGAGTCAACGACCTGGAGGACCCCCGCATAAGGAAACAGGGGACAGCTTGTCTGAGTGTCCAACCCGAAGGCCACCGACTTACCCCGAAGGGCCAGCGCGTGGTCCCGCAGGAAGAACAAAGGAACCAACAGTCCGAGGGCATAAACGGGTAAGAGGAGGGAGACCCACCCATCTGCCGGGAAGTGGACGTCCCAGGTTCGATTGGGAACCTCACCCAACCTCGCTCGACGTATCTGTGGCTACCCAGACCGTCGGCGGGGGGGCGGTCCAGGGCACAGCCGCAGAGAGCGAGCCCCGAGCAACCCAGCGACCGAAGCGTCGGCGAACGGTACGCGGGAGCGGCAGGAGCCGATCCAGAGGGGCAACGGAAACACCGCGGTGCCCATGAGGAGGAGGCGGCGTAGCCAGAGGCTCACTAAGGGAAGGGGCAGAGCGGCCCAATGCAGCGAACCCACGAACGAGTCCCAGAGCCACCCCGGGAGGGAGACCGAGTGCAACACGGCGAAGACCGTCCACCGAAGGTGCACCGCGGCCGGCAGACCCCGGGTCACCATAGCGCCGGACAAAACCCATGCGAAACCGACCCATGGCACGACACGCGACGGGGTCAAGCGTGACTTGGGAACATCGAAGGGGAACCCTAACCGTGCGATGTTGCGAACGACTGTGAGGGCGTCGCCAATGCACAGTCCTAGGGCGTCGGAAACTACCAACCAATCGGCCAAGGAAAACAGGATCTGGAGCCCGCTCCTGAGGAGAGGACCCAGAGCCCGCCCCACCAGTGCGGAGAAGATCTGCGGCGCGATGTGGAGACCGAAGGGAAGGCCGTCGAACAGGAACACACGATCGGAAGTCCGAACGGCCAAGAATCGCTGGAAGCGAGGATGGAGAGGAACGAGCCAAGACGCATCCTGGAGGGCCAGCGACACTACCCACGACAGAGGGCACAGGGCCAGGCGTACGAGGGGTACCGGCAGCATCCGAAACCGTGTGTGCACGAAGTGACCGTTGAGAGCCGACTGATCCACCACCGGTCGCATCGCGTCGCAGTTCGTCGACGGTACCAGAAAGACACGGGAGGAAAACCGCGTGACCGGCGGTCAACTCCCGCGACGCTACCCAGCTCGGGCATGGAAGTGAACACGTGGGCCACCTCCGAAGAGATGGGTCGGCGTCGGTGACAAGAGCGGAGTGGGGGTCTGGACGTCCACCTCCAGGTGAGACCCCTCCGCGCAACCCGCCGCCCCCAACGTCCCTCGCGGCTACCGAGGGGCGCAAGGGCGAAAACAACCCGAGGGAGCACCTGAGAGGAGGGGAGCGACCCGGTCGGCCAGGCGAGAAGGAGAACAAGGAGGCCGACCCAGAGAACTACACATTGTGTTGACGTGGAGGTACCCCCAGTACGGGCCGTGCGGGCATGAGCGCCACGTTGACCTCCTCTACCCCCGCCCCCCCCAACCTCGTCGAAAAGGGCGGGCCACCCCAACCACAGGCCGGCGCGGGGCTGACCCCTTTGAAGGGCGGCCGGAAGTGGAAGGCCGGCCAGCCCCGACACGGAGGGGATGAAAGGGGCAAGAACAGAAGTGCGAGGCGGAACCGACGCACTGGCCTGCAACGTCCCAGTCCTGCGCCCGTGCAAGGCGGCAGCACTTGCAACAGCACCCCGAAGAGGACCGGCAGAAGGACGGGACTGAGAAGACCCCGCGCGCGGCACAGCGCGTCGGTGCGTGACGTAAGCAGGGTCCGCAACGACACAGCGCGGCGTCGCGTGTCGGAAGCAGGGGCCGCCGACAGAGAAGCGTAGCATACCCAAGCATCCTGCTTTAAAAAAAACGACGTATATAGCGCAGAGTACAACAAACCCTGACGAATAACCAAGGGGGCCGGCCGGCAGAACGAAGACCGTACCGTCGGGCGTTGCCGAGTTGCCGCGCACAAAACCGCCTTCAGCTCGGGAACCAAAGACACCGCGAGCCGAAGGTGGATCCGCTGAACGCGGTCCAAACCCTCGCGAAGATCGCCTGGCGCAGACGCCTCGAAAATCCGCAGGTGGTGAACGGACGTCTGGAGGGAACCTAAAGACAAGACAATAAGTCCGTCACCCGCTGTCGCAAGGGAAAAACCTTGGCGACAGAGGGCTAATCCGGGTGAGAGAAGAACGGGGTAGCAATAGAACAAAATTCAAGAACGGGCGCGCTCATCCAGGACCAGAACGCGCCGTCCAACCCGCCGACAGACACAAGAGGAGGCAAAATCAGTGATGACTCCGGGGGAGGGACGGAAGGAGAGCCGTCGACGGATCGGTGTGTGAAGTCGAAGGCCTCAGCAAACCAGGCCTCCAATGGGAGAGGGTGACCGAGCATGATGGCTAAGCCAGGCGTACCGGCGTCGCACAAACCTGTCCCATAGGAGGACAGACCCGTCAACACAGCCAGGGACTGAACAGCCGGAAGGATGTCAGGGCGGCTGAAGTCTGACCAGAGCATAGGCCTGCAGAAGGGAGGGGGACCGTAGCAGGGGTTGGTAGGGTGAGGCGCTGAGGGTGAGTCACCGCCAAGAAGGGCGAGAAGAGGGAGTCTTCCATCGACTCCAAGCGCCCGTCGATGCGTGACACAACCCAGCCCTGCATAGCCGACAATCGATCCGAGAGAGGCGACCCCCCCCCCCCAGATTGGTCGGCCCGCAGGGGCGAGCGTGAGCGGGAGCGAGACCCACGACACGAACCAGCAGCGTCGCGGCCCAAGGAAGGCGAGCGACGACGGTTGTGTCGCCGTTGAGGGACTCGTCCCCGATCACGAACGGCCGAGGGGGAAACAGCACCATTCCCCTCTTCCAGCGACACGTCAGCTCCTGAGAAAGGGGACCCCGAAACCTCGCGAAACCCCACCGAGGCAAGAGGAGGGGTACCCCCCTGGCGAGACGGTAAGTGAAGGTCAGGAAGAGAAGAATGAGGAGGAGTAGGACGACGGGAGTGGGAAGGCTGGCCGGGTGAAAGGAGGCCAGAAGGAGCAGCGGGGGGAAACAGAGCAAGGATCCCCGGGGCTGAGATAACAGGGCGGCCCGACACCGAGGCGGAGGAGGGAGGGACATCCACCGTAGGACGAGACCGTGAAGGAAGAATAGGCACTGAAGCAGGTGAAGTAGGAGAAGCAACAACATCCAGGCGGACCCTCCTGGACAGTGTAGGAGGAGGGAGCAGAGGGCCAGCTACAGCATGAACAACCGCGCGCGGAGAGGACAACGTAAGAGGAAGTCGTCTGGGCTGGGGAAGCGGGCGGAAGGGAGTAGAGCCCCTAGCCGTAGAGGCCAGGGGAGGGCGCACAGGGGCAGAGCCGCTAACCCCGGCCTCAGGGCGAGAACCATGACGAGGGCGATGGGCGTCGTCAAGGCGATCAGGAGGACGACGAGGCGAGCGAGAGCGTGGACGGAGCCGGGGAACCCCCCGACGATGGGACGACCGGCTGCGGGACCCAGGGGAGAGGGCCCGAGCAGAGAGAGGGCCAGGTGAACGGCCTTCAGTCGGGTCAGGGATACCCAGGGCGACGCGGATCCGGTCGGCAACAAAGGCCGGGGAACGGTGGCCCACAGTCCTAATGTAGCGGGAGACCATCGTCCACACCGACGGAAGGGAAGCAGAGGCCACAGCCACCGCCGAGGAACCAGGGCCATGGAGCAGCACAACCACCAGGGCCAGACACGTGCCACACAGAGCAGGGAGGTAGGCCGTAGAGGACACACAGAGCGAGTGGCGCAAGCAGGACTTGTGGCACTCCAAGCACGGGGAGCGACAACCAAGGCGAAAGCAAGGCAGCCTACCTGCACTAGAAGAACACACACCATAATCAGCACGTCGAAGGAGTAAGTGGAGAGAATGTCCAAGAAGAACCAGGGAAGGAGCATGGGGAAACAGGAACACACATGCAAACAGGTATCCGTACTCACCCTAAACTGGGAGCACAGAGGTAGGTGAGGAGGGCGGCCGAGGCGGAAGAGCACTAGCAGAACCTGCAAAGATGGAGAAAGTGTTAACCACCACTCAACATCTTACATGCAGGGCCTATAACACCAGTAAAGTGCATACACCAATATAGTACCAGGCAACAAGATGACATAAAAAAAAGTCAATAGTGAAAGCCAACTATTACCGCAAATTTGCGGGCCAATGGAGGTATAACCGTACCGACACCACCCTCCCGCAATTTTGCGGGACCCCCCAACGATCTCCGCAAATTTGCGGGGAGCCGAAATGTCCCAGAGGACCGAATCAAGCTCCCGCAAATTTGCGGGACCGGCCGAGATGGTCCGGCGCCGAAAATAGCGAGAGGAGCGTCTAGGGAATACCAAAAAAGGCCACAAAAAATGCGTCATCTCCTTATGAACTCCAAGCAATGATGGACATCAAGCTGAGCAGTGTCTTCCTTGAATTTATCCTGACTCAACCGGTAAAGGGAGAGGCAAGGAAGACACACCAGGGGAGAGGAGGCACATCCCCCAGGAACCACCCAACCCACAGAGATAGAGCAAAGCCCATGAGGAGAAGTGGCAGGGAGGGTGGTTTCGCACAAACAGGGGCCCCCGTGAGGTACCCCTGGATTGGGCAAAAGACTATGAAAGGATGGAGGTGAAACAGGAAGAGAAAACAAAAACCAGTAAATGAAACTGGTGAGAAAAAGGGTGGCCTAGCCGTGAGCAGAGAATGTGTCAGGGGCGAAAAACCCTGTGGTGTGAAAGAGGGGCCCCCGTGGGGTACCCCTGGAGTATCACGAACCACCTGTCGCCCAGGCCCTTGAGACACAGTGAAGGACTCGAAAGGGGGGACTCGGGAATAACGCTAATAATGCGGCCGACACAAACTCTACAAACAGCACCGCCACCAACGAAATCTCAGAGTGTTTACCAACGGTACACCTAGGCTATGAAAAAATGAAAACTCATAGGGGCATAGCAAGTCCTGAATGAGAAAACGAGCTAGGCTAAATTAAGCTAAAAGCTAAACTATGCCCAGACTAACAGGAAAAAAGAATATGAAAAGAGAAAGAATGAAAAACATATACGAGGAACGCCAGGCGCCCCCGTACCTTCGGTAGGCTATTTACACACGCGTCTCCATTATACACACTTAGGAGCCCATTTACATGTGCCCTAGATCACGTAACATCTGTCTAACAAAAAAGAAGGCCAGATAAGCCGAAACGAACCTAAACAGGGTGAATTAAAGGAGCACAACAAAAGCGACTTCATTCAATGGAGCGCGTGAAAAAATGATGACAAGAGAGGGTCGCTCATGCGCACGTTCGACAGGGATCTGCACATGACGGAACACGGGATGGGCCTTAAGCGGTAACTAAGGTAAACCCCTTTTTCTTCTCTTCTATGCTTTTTTCACCTTCAGTGGTAGTTTTGGTTAATGTACAACGTCTCCTAGAGCAAGATAAGGAGTAGACTCTAGACGTTTCCTTTTTAACCGTGGTTGGAATGACAACATAGCAGTCAAAATAGACAAGTCGTTATTGCAATTAGGTTAATAGCCTTGACGTTGGATTTGCCAAGACTACTAACAAATACATCTATAGGGGAAGCTAAACTTCCTGATATCGTTCTTGCAGGTAGGTCTTTTTACTTTGTAGCTGTGGCCTCTAGTTATTCCTGTATCCATAATTAATATATCCTCCCTATCCAGCCTCTCCAGCCCTTGGGTGCAGTTGTACATCATTATCATGTCTCCCCTCTCTCTGCTCTCTTTTAGACTCGGTAGATTTAATTTGTCTAGCCTCCCTTCATATGGCAGTTCTCTGAGACTTGGAACCAATCTAGTAACTGCTCTCTGGATTCTTTCTAACTTGTGAATATGCTTCTTAAGGTGTGGGGACCAACCACTGCTGCATACTCCAATCTTGGTCTAATCATACTTTTTATAATTTTCGCTACCATGGTCTCATCCAAGTAGTTCAGAGCAACTTTCATATTCCCGGCCACTGCATACATTCCGCTAAAGAGCTTGTTAATATGTTTCTCTGGTGACAAGTTATCTTGTATAATCAACTCTAAATCCTTTTCTTTTTCGGCCTTGCTAATTATATTATTTCCCATCCTGTACTCCCAATTTGGTCTACTCACACTTCTTCCCATATTTAACACATGGCATTTACTTATATTAAATTTCATTTTCCACTTGGTGCTCCATTCATATATTTTATCTAAATCCCCTTGCAGCTCCTCACAACTACTTTTATTTGTTATTTGTCTCGGTCCAAAGGGTTTCCATTCTTGTATATCGGAATGATATTAGCTCTTTTCCATTCAACAGGAACCTGTCCTTTATCTAAGGAAGCTTGAATTATGTCCCTCACTGGCTCCACTAATTGCTCTGCACACTCCTTTAAAACCCAGGCAGACACTTCATCCGGTCCCATAGCTTTCCTTACTTCAAGTCCTCTCATCGCAGATAACAGCTCATCTCTAGTTATTTCAATCTTACTAAGACCACTCTCCAGTACTCCCGCCTGTGGTTCGTCAAAACTTTCCTCTCTAGTAAAAACTGACCCCAATTTGTTATTCATTACCTCGCACATGTCCGATACATTTTCATACGTCCTAGCATCAACTCAACTCTTAATTTAGTAATTTGTTTCTTTACCTTCAACTTACTGTTTATATATTTATAAAATAATTTAGGGTCACTTTCACATTTATTTACTATGTTCTTCTCATAGTTCATTTTAACTTGCCTAATTATGTTAACATATCTATTCCTCTCCTGTTTATATTTATTCCGATTACTCTCGGTGTTCCTTCTTCTTAATCTAGCCCAAGCTGCATCACGCCTACCCAAAGCTCTTTTGCATTTCAAATTAAACCATTCTTTCTGCTTAATAAAATTTCCAGTTTGATATCTTGGGACAAACATATTGGTTCCTTCTCTATAAATTTCGAGGAATCTACTATATTTACCTTGTA
Organism: Paralithodes platypus; assembly: GCA_032716605.1. Classification (NCBI taxonomy): domain Eukaryota; kingdom Metazoa; phylum Arthropoda; class Malacostraca; order Decapoda; family Lithodidae; genus Paralithodes; species Paralithodes platypus. The sequence continues at coordinate 4,448,010 of CM064561.1, forward strand.
CATCTTGTTCCTTCAAAATAAGATCCCAATCTACTCCCTCTAAATATCTTTTCAAGGATACATAATCAGCTTTACTATAATTTAATCTGTCATTTATAGAGCTATTGTCTAATCTATTGGCATTACTCGAGGTCAACTTCCATTTTAGTAATAGGTGATCACTTTTGCCTACAGGACATAGATAGTTTATATCACTAATTTCGTGAGGATCTTTTGTAAAAATCAGATCGAGTTTAGAAGGTTAGTTATTACCCCTCATTCTAGTATTTTCCTTCACATGTTGTGCAGGTATATTTTCCGTAACCAACTCTACTAGCCGACTTCCCCAAGATCTCTGATTTGGCCCTGCATCTCCCGATTCCCAATCAACCTCACTACAGTTGAAATCTCTTACCAAGATCAATCGATTCTTCCTTAAAAGCAATCTTCTCAACGACTGAATCATATCCTCGACCATCTCCTCAAACTCCAACTCCCTCCATGCTCTGGTCTTTGGTGGCATGTAATCTACTGCTATGTCTAGCTTTTTTCCTTCTATATCATTGAGTTCAACTGCCATTATTTCTGCCTTGCCATTATTTAACTCCACTTGCTTTGCTGTCATAGGGTTCTTAACTAATACTGCCACTCCACCTCCCCTTTTACCCTTTCTATCATATCTCCATATATTATATCCTTCACTAAACACTATGTTGCTGTCAAAGTCCTGGTTCAGCTTTGTCTCCGTCAAACAGACTATCTGTGGTTGATCTTTTCTTAATATATCATCTAACTCTACCTTTTACTGTTTATTCCATCTATATTAGTGTAGTAGCACAGTATATTTGAATCCACCTCCTTGTTTCTCTTCCCTCTCTGCCTCCTACCAGGTTCACCTCCTCCTCCATCCCTTCCCTGACCTAGCTCCACCTCCCCTGCTAATTCTATTCTCCTCCCCCCCCCCCCCTCCACAATCTCCCATACCCCCTCTCTCTCCCTCTGTTCCACCTTCTCCACCATATCCTGTGGCTCTCTCTCCGGTCCCCTGCTCCCTGCATTACCTCTCGCTCCGTCTCCTTGCTTTGACTTGGTACTTGTCTCTCTGTCTCTTTCCCTATCACTCCTCTTACTTTCGGTTCTTGGTGGCTCCTGATGTACCACTTCCTTAATTGCCCTTCTCTTATTCTCAAAAAAAAAAAATCTTCTTTTGCTCTTCAGACAACTTTCCATTCTCTTCATCAGCCTTAGCTTGTAGTTCCCTTAAGGGGACCGACCGGTTTTAGGCTTAAAACACTCGAAATCCTGAAAATACCAAGAGGTGTTTACTCAACAAGAGTCAACATCCCTTCATAAGCCAGTGAAATGTTCTTAGTGAAAACCCATTGGAAATCGTTTTTATTTTATGTTTTCCAAACTTTTCCTGTAATTCTAAAAACGTTATATAGCAAACTTTGAAATTAACATGCTCAGTAACTACTGGTCGTACGAGGAGCATACCTATATAAATCGAAAGAGCGTAAGCTACTCTACAACCTCCCATACGCTTTATCTTCTACTTTGCCATGTTCCTGCATAAAATATTGTAAATCTAAAAAACAAAAGTAAAAATTTTCACCTAATTACCTTAGACTTTCACCTGTTTTTCTCAGAACCTATATTGCCGCACTATCGGATGTTATTCTACAGTTATTATTGGACCTATAGGAATGGTGTATATACCATTGGAAAGGTACTTAAAAACACTAAAAGGCCTATAAAGCCAATTTACTCTAGTATTTTTTTTGTTCACAATATGTCATCAAAATTGTAATTTTCTATAAATATATTCGCCTGAATCCGTAATCACCTAAATCGAACAAATACACAAAATATATAAAATGTTTTTTATAGAAACTACAGATACACCTTTTGTGAGTTGTTTGATCACATAAAACATGTGCTATGGGGATTTCTGTAGGAGTTTATCATTTTCTGCAGTGCTATGATTTTCAACGTTTTTTTTTTACCTAAATTAAAAGAAAAAAAAGAAAAAAACAAAAATTTTATCTAGTTTTTTGGTCATATACACCTGTGCCAAATGTCATTTAAATTGAAAGCAAGACCTGGAAGTTTGTAATTAACCGGTCGGGCCCCTTAACTGTTCTCGTTCTTCAACACTTAGGTCCTTTTTTACCCTTATATGATTCAGCTCTGTAGAATTTAATTTCCAGCTCACATTGGCTACTGCTTCTGCTGTTGATCTAGACTTAAGTTCCACTCTTAGTGGTCTCATCTCGCCCTTCTTATATTTTCCTAACCTTCTCACCTCCTCCAGTTCTTTTACCCATCCATAACCCTCGTCTAAGTAATCCAGTATCCCCTTGACTTTCACAACATCCCTTTCCTTTCTTACCTTCATATCTGCCAGGTGCTCTTCCACATCTCCAAAGATTACTACACACTTACCTCTATCAATTGTCTCTCTCACTACCTTCTCTTTCTTCTTTAAAACTTGCACTACATTTTTTTCAAACTCTTTCTTTTCCTTTTCTCTCTCTTCCTTCGGCTCCTTCACAATTTCTTCAATGGCTACCATCGTGGCACTCTCTACCTTTGTCCACTAATTTTTTACCTCACTAATTACTTTTACTTCCTCACTCAGGTGGCCCTCATATTCCTTAAGCTGAGCCTTGAGTGCCACATTTTCCGCCGCTAACTCGTCTACTCTGGCCATCACTGCCTCTAGGCTGTCACTTACTGGCCAAGGCCTATCCACCCCGCTACAAACGCCACACATATCGGACAAAACTTCTACTTTAGCCCCTAACTCCTTCCTCCAATTTTCCATCACTCCCCTCCATCTCACAAAACCCATCAACTGTTTTTTCATACTTGCCAACTGATCATCCTTGTCCTCGGTGATAAAGCCTTCGAATTCGTATTCCTCCTCATCCCCAGCTAGGCTTTCACGCCTTCCCGCCATCGCGAGGTGGTCGTCTGCTAGCCTAAAAACAACAATCGCCCCACTATCCCTTCTCACTCCAGGAACTGTTTTACTTAATCCATATTTTCAATTACAGTCGACCCTCGCATGGGCGGACCCCAGTTGACCGGACTTCGGTTTGTGCAGACCCAACAGCCGATGCGGACAAGTCCCCAAAAGACCAGACAAATCGGGCAAAAGACCGTTAATTTAAAAGTTGTCCGGTATTTTAATAGTTTGTGTTTGTCTATCGCTCACTTCCCCCTCTGCAACTCTCTTTCTATCTATCTATCTATCTCTCTAATGCATCTACCTAACTCCCTTATAGATTAACATAACTAGGCCTATGTCTTATTTGGTCTTTTTTTAATCTATGAATCAATTCTAATACGATGGAATTGAAAACAATATTGCCCTTCTAACACACAAATAATATAATGAAAACGAGAGTAAATAAAAATGTCTCCTTTGTCTTTCAGAAACATAAGTCCGTCTCATATATGTTAGTATTTTATCGCTCGCTCGCCCCTAGCCCCTCTCTCTCTATCTATTTATCTCTCTAATGCATCTAACTAACTCCCTTATACATTAACATAACTATTAGTCAGGTTCACTATGTTTGGATTGTAACCTTCGTTGGAATTTTGTGGAGAGTATGAAAACTATACATTTTTGGAAACCTTATAGTATAAGCAATCAGAAAAACAATGTTTCCATTTGCCCCGAATCCTATATGGCACTCATCTTGGATTTTACAAAATGGCTGCCGTGAAAAATATTTTCGTCAATATCTCAGCTTCTAAATAACCTAGAGCTTTGATTTTGACAGCTAAACTACCATTTTTAGGGTCAAGGAATCCAATGCTCCTAGTTGCAGATGTGTTGAGACATTTGTTATAGCAGTTCTTGCAAATACTTACTAATTTCATAAGACAAATTGGTCATTACGCCATACTAAGCACCAACCACAAGGACATGTTTATCTAGTGGTCTGATTATTGTAGTAGGCCTATATTATGTATGTTGAACAGTTTACTGTAACCTACATGTAAGTTGGTGGTGGTTGTATCTATAGTGGTGTTTTTTCTTTTTTGCAGGCTCTGAACATGAGTGACAAACCACAAGCTGTTGAAGGGGCTACTTGTCAAGGTCAGGAGTCTATCAACTGGAAGCAGTGTATGCTGTGCCAGTCTGATGATGACAAGGAAGAGATGGTGCAACATCCCCGGATAGACTCCTACCAGCGTGTGCTGGACATAGTAAAAGAGAGGGCCAGTTTGCATGATGGCAACTATGTTGAGGTCCAAAGACGACTGCAAAGCTGTACAAAAAACACACTCTATACACATCAGGCAGTCTATCATCGTAGTTGCTATGCAAATGCAACTAACAAAGACAAAATCCAATGTGCCCGAGACCATCATGCACATGCATTAGCTACTGGCCACTACACTGCCAAGAAACGTGGACAGAAAAGAGGAAGCACTGAAATGGACGAATCCGGCCCATCAACATTCACGAGGTCCTGTACAAGTCCACTGGATAAGGAACGATGTTTCTTCTGTCAGAACGATGATGATGAGCCGCTCTATCAGGTGAGGACAGCCAACGCTGGGAAATCTCTTAAAGAAGCTGTTGAAAGATCCAATAATGACACACTGAAAACAAGACTGAACACATGCATTGCACAAGGGGATGCACATTCAATTGATGTTGGGTACCACAAAACCTGCTGGACAAAGCATGTTTTCCATGGACAGCGAGAAGCCAGCACCAGTGGAAGCAGAACAGGCCGCAAAGAACCCTTGCTACAGCATGCAACTCTGCTCGAGCTGATCAACCACATTGATGTCCAAACACAGAACCAAGCATACCTACCTATGGAAGATATTGAAACCACATATGTCAATATGCTTGGCACAGAAGGCTTGGAAAATCACGTACCTACATTTAATAGAAAGTGGCTAAAAGAAAACATCCTCAATGCCTTGCCACACCTGAAGTCCTGTCTTCAAAAAAATTGAAGAAAGTCAGCTGTTCTCTATTCCCCAGAGGCATGCGAGGAAAGCATGGTTCATGGTTCAGGTTCATAAACTTCATGATGAAGTTTAACCTTGAAAAATGCAAGGTATTAAAGATAGGGAAGATGCAAACAAATGTTAAATATAAACTAGCTAATTTAGAATTAGAAAATTCAGACTGCGAGAAAGATCTAGGTGTGTTTGTTAGCAATTATTTGAAGCCTAGAAAACAGTGTATAAGCGTTCGTAATAAGGCAAACAGGATTCTCGGGTTCATCTCTAGGAGTGTGAGTAACAGAACTGCTGATGTTATCTTAAAACTTTACTTGTCATTAGTGAGACCCCATATGGATTATGCTGTCCAATTTTGGTGTCCTTATTACAGAATGGACATAGATTCATTGGAGAGAGTACAGCGTAGAATGACAAAAATGATCCATAATATTAGAAATCTTTCGTATGAAGAAAGGTTGAAGAAATTAGGTTTACATTCGTTAGAGAGACGCAGAGTTAGAGGGGATATGATAGAGGTGTTCAAGTGGGTTAGTGGGATTAACAAAGGGGACATGGCAAATGTACTAAAGCTCAGTGATAGCGAAAGAACTCGTACCAATGGTTTCAAATTAGATAAATTTCGTTTCAGAAAAGATATAGGCAAGTATTGGTTTGGTAACAGAGTTGTAGATGGGTGGAATGGACTACCAAGTGCTATAGTGGGATCTAAAACTGTAGGGAGCTTTAAGATAAAATTGGATAAGCATATGGACGAGAAGGGTTGGGTGTGAAGGGGGATCAGCCGGGTTGGGCCAATCAGCGCTCTGCAGACCCCCATAATCCTGCGTTAATCTCTAACCGTTTTGGTAAGATGATCCTCAGGGTATTAGAGTGTGAAGCCTATAATTGGGCTTTGTAATTGAATTGGGGTTGTGTGGGACAGGGATCTGCCTTGCTTAGGCCAATCGGCTTTCTGCAGACTCCCATTTTCTTATGTTCTTATTCTGCGATGGAAAGTCATGGTGATGAAGAGGACAACATACAGACAATCTACAGAGCAGCACAGGTGATAAGGAAAAGCATCAAAAACTTTACCAAGGCAGCCAAGGATACAAACACCATAGAGGTCACCAGTGACATCCATGACGTTCCAGCTGAATTGTATACCACGATCCGCTGGATCATGATAGGACCTGCTGACAGCCTGGAAACTCAAAGGAGGACCAAAGTTGTTGAAAGAGCAGCACTCACGTTGAGCCAGAACATCATGTATGGATTCAAATCCAACCGACAGGTCAACTACAAGCCAAGAAGAGAATCAGCAGCATTCAGGTCACCCCATGCACGAGAAAACCCACAGGTCCTGGGACTGGCTCTGACTGTTCATCACGACACCCGCAACAAGATGCTGATGGATCTTCTCAGTGCACATGATTACTGTGTTCCGTATGGTTGCACCCTGCTAATGGAAACAGCTCTGGCCAATGCTGTTGTAGAAAACACCCGAGAGTTCCAAGGTCTGTATGTACCACCATTCTTGAAGAAGGGTGCCTTTGTGTTCTTCGCAGCAGATAACACAGACTTTGCAGAGGACACTGCTGATGGGAAACGAACCACCCATGGAACGATTACTGCTGTATACTAGAAGGCAGAGGTTCCTGGAGAACCAGTTGCACCACCCTTGAAGATAGGCGATGCCCAGAGTCTATCTGTCACTCCATACCATGTAGATATGCTGCACTGTGACAAGCCAAAACCACAGCTTGCCAAGAGAACAGACCAGTTTGTCACCAGCAAGGGAATTTCAGGATCCTACCAGCTGACACAACTAGGATGGATTGTTGCTACTGCTTTATCCAGAATGGAATCAGGGGAAGCATCGAGCAATATTCCAGGCTGGGCAGGATACAACTCACTGTTGTCTGAAAGCAAGCCACTGACCCAGGTCGGAGCCCTACCACTACTCCCAGAGGTGGCACATGAGTGGTCAACCCTGCTGACTGTGATCATGCAAGCAAGTCAACTGAGAAAGCTGGCTGTTGGTGAAGATCACCCCACTGTCATTTCATTTGACATGGCTCTTTATGAGAAGGTGGTCCAACTGCTAGATGCCAGACCTGACCTGAAACGCACAGTTGTCCCACGACTGGGAGAGCTACATGTTGTCATGGCTGCCCTCCGCGCTCTTTGTGCCTCCATGGAGAACTCTGGTATTGATGATGCCTGGATTGAAGCTGATGTCTATGGGTCTGCAACAACAAGGCCCACACATATTCATATGTAGCTCTCTATGAAATGGCACTGGAGGAGTTCTTCAAGGACAACCCACAACTAAAAGAGGTCTGTCTGAAGGCAACAGAGGGAGTTGAAGCTGCTTGTTCTGAGGGGAGCAAGCACACAAAAGCTGAGTCTGTGAGACAAGCAAACACCACCGTACTTGAGGTAAAGACTCTAGAGTACAACAGTACATCACACAAACTGGTCATCACCTCTTCTTCAGGGCATACCAGGAGCAACGAAGACTTGCTTTTCCAGGACAACAATCATGAAGAAGCAGACACACTGTTGATCTACCAGGCTGTCCTGGCATCACAGCGAAACCCATCGGATGCACAGATGGTTTTCTTCTCCCCAGACACAGATGTCCTAGTGTTAGTCATAGCAAACTATGACCTCATGCTGAAGAACACGTCCATTTCCATGGCCTCTGGGGTTATGGGGATAGAGCCAATATGGAGACCCATAGGGGCAGAAAGAGCAAAGGCTTTGCCAGCCTTCCATGCATTCACGGGGGCTGACAACACTGGAAGGTTCTCTCGTATAGGCAAAGCAACCTGGCTGCAAGTCTACATGAAGGCAGATAGAGATGTAATAAGTTCTCTGCAGATGCTTTCAACAGAGGCAGAAGTGATCGAAACTATGTTGGCCACTCTGGCTAGCTTCGTCTGTACAGCCTACTCCCCCAAAAGCATCTACATCAAGACCATCTCCGAACTGCGATGGCATCTCTTCTGCAAGCATATGGCAGAAAGTGACAAGCTACCTCCTACCCTGGGAGCTCTGAGACAACTTGTCCTGAGAGTCCATATCCAAGCCAGAGTGTGGGGACAGGCCAGCATTGCTCTGCAGGAGCCTCAGTTAGATCCCCTGCAGAATGGCTACCACAAGGAGTCCGATGGCCAGCTGAAACCAACCATGACAGATGCCCTTCCAGCTCCAAAGGCCATCATTGAGATGGTTAGGTGTCAATGCAAAACAGACTGTTCTTCTGCCAGATGTTCTTGCAGAACAAAGAACTTATCCTGCATCGATCTTTGCCAGTGCGACAGTGAGTGTCAGAATGATGAGGACACACAGAACAAGTATGAAACTGATGATGACGATGATGGTGACGATATGTAAAGACTCCTTGGTTGCCTAAAACATTAAACCCATTTCTGTCATGAGGAGCATGTTGATTCTTAATGGACACTAACTTAGTGGAACGTTCATGTCTGATCACTTGTAAAACATTCAATAAAACGGAAAATTTCAGTCAAACAAGTTTGAGGTTGAATCTAGCTTATTCATTTTGATACCATTGGATTCCTTGGCCCTGAAAATGGTGGTTTAGCTGTCAAAATCAAAGCTCTAGGTTATTTAGAAGCTGAGATATTGACGAAAACCTTTTTTACGGCAGCCATTTTGTAAAATTCAAGATGGCGGCCATATAGGTATCAGGGCAAATGGAAACATTGTTTTTCTGATTGCTTATACAATAAAGTTTCCAAAAATGTATAGTTTTGATACTCTCCACAAAAATCTGGCAAAATTACATAGTGAACCTGACTATATGTCTTATTTGGACTTTTTGTAACCTATAAATCATTTTTAATGTGATGGAATTGAAAACAATATTATCCTTCTAGCACAAATAATACCATGAAAAAGAGTCAATACAAAAAGTCTCCTTTGTCTTTTCAGAACCAATTAAGTCCGTCTCATAATAGTTTGTGTTTATCGCTCACTCCCCTTCTGCAACTCTTTCTTTCTATCTATCTATCTCTCTAATGCATCTACGTAACTCCCTTATACATTAACATAACTATGTCTTATTTGGACTTTTTGTAATCTTTGAATCATTTCTAATGCGATGGAATTGAAAAATATAATATCCTTCCAGCACATAAACAAGAAATAAGATACAGTCAACAACAAATATTCCCCCATCTTCGAGTTCCGAGCGTCGGGAGATTTTATTTTATTTATTTACTGTACAGTGAACCCTCAAACTACGCGTGGGATGCGTACTGTGCTGTCGGCGCGTACGTTCGTTTGCGCGTACATGGGAGTTAAATATAAATGGGGAAAATAGGTATTGGTCTGGGTCCGACCGAAAGTTGTACTATTTCTACCTTTCATCACCTAAAATCCACAAAAATACATTTAATGTATACAAATAAGACACAAACATAAATTAACTCACATTGGTAGTGGTTGAACAATGCCGGATCTGCGCCATCGATCGATAGCACTGCGCCCGAAACGGATCGACCGAAATAATAGGCCTAGCCGCCTAGGCTTACTGGTAAAGTTTTGAGTCGAAAAGTAATACACCCGGTATAGCCTATAGCTTCATATAGCCTACATAGTGTCAAGTGAGATAGTTCAATAGCTCATATACATATTAAGAATTGGCTTCACATCATTTAGCCAGGGGAGAGCAGTGGGCTTTGAAGCGACTTTCGAAAGAAGTGTAAACAATCTCGCATCCAACTACCGAACAGAAACAGATTTTCCATTTCCGATTTTGTTAGCTCAATAAATGATACATGCAATGTAAAACGAAGAACTGTCTGTTAATAGATTCATAATATCCTGTTGTGCTTTACAGATACATAATAGTTTGGTACGGGAGATGTGTCTCTCTCCACAGTCAACAGTGACGACGTTGGAGGGCTTGGCGTCACGTCAATATGGCCGCCCGAAACTCTCCAACAGATACGAATCGACTCCCGCTCGTACGCTCGGCGCGTACATTCAAATAATTGAGCGTACTTACGTATTTATGTCCTCAATTGTGGTTAGAGCGTAGTTTTATTTCGCGTAGATAAATTGCGCGTAATTTAAGGGTTCACTGTAGTTTTTTCCCCACGGTTTATTTTCGTCTTGAGAGTGTGTCTTCACAAATTGATGGGAAATATTGTAACATATTTTTAATTGACATTTGTGACATTTTATTATAAATCATTGTCATATTTAGCCTAGCCTAGGCTAACATCGTCTAGGCTAGGCAATTAAATCGCTTTCGTCCGACATGGACTGGTCTTTGCTGTTTTGAGCATGAAATTCCTTCATTGCTACCACCAGGCCAACCATCCCTATCACTAGATGTACTAGAGGTTATAATAAACGCGAGAGATAAGGGGTTCAGGCACAAAAAGGCTTGCAAACGGTTGTTTTGTCAACACAGATACTAGCTAAACTGCAAGCGTCTGCTTAGTGATGACGTCATACAAAGATGGCGGCATCTTGCGCATTTGACGATCGGATCTCGGATTCACTCGGATTTGGTCTCTAAACGGCAAGCTACTGGCAGATTCTTTCGTTATGTTAAAACAAAATTATTGTTTTTGTTTGTTTGCTAGTTTTATGTCGAGTTTTTCGTTATTTTTGCTATTTTTTCGGGTTTCGGCTGGGATTTTGATGCGAGGAATGAGGCTTTTGGCGCGAGAATTGAAATGGGGGATATTTGATGTGTGGTGCGAGAATTGAATCAACGAAGACCGGTGTAGCGAGGATGGGGGCTCCACTGTATACCGTATATTTCTTTCTTAACCCTTAAAAAGCGGCTCACCACATAAGTCGTTTTTAATAAAGCTGGACTATGTGGCGGCGCTCGACATAGGTCGAGTGGCAATTTCAGCACGTAATGTTGCTGAGAGAGAGAGACAAGTGGTGGCAGGAGACTAGCGAGCGTATGACTGCTCCAGACCACCGCGGCGAACCTACTGACACGAATCTCAGCTCCCCCCTCCCTCTCTCACTCGCTACATACTGAATTGTATGGGGAAAGTGGCTAATTACCTGATTTTTGCACTCGCGTTGCACGGTTATTGCAAGAAAACTAGCCATCATACAAGGATCGTTATGGTGTCATTCGAAAGCTCTGTTTATGCCCTTTCAGGGATAGATACTTGTTTTACGTTCTGGGTCTTATTTAGGCATGAAAATGATCACATAAACAGCCCTATTTTGGCTAAAAACACCCCGCTGGGCGGTACATATAAATAAACCGCATAGGCCGCTAAAGAAGGGTTAATATACTTACCGCTAACCGTTTCACCCCAATGTCACCGAAATGCCTACCCAGCTAATAATATATATATACTGTATATACAGTATAGGCCTAATTAAAAAAAAATAAATAAATTGACACAATTTTGGTCTCCATATTTTCCATCTTGATTGCTTTTAGATTGCAGAAAATGCTGTTTTAGACACCTAAATTCTCAAAATATTTCTGGGGGGGCATGCCCCATGACCCCCTTAGAGCTCACACCTTCGGCGCTCGCCGCTCCGTTGTGCTATATATATATATATATACAGTATAGGCCTAATTAAAAAAAAAAATAAAAAAAATAAAAATAAATTGACACAATTTTGGTCTCCATATTTTCCATCTTGATTGCTTTTAGATTGCAGGAAATGCTGTTTTAGACACCTAAATTCTCAAAATATTTCCGGGGGGGCATGCCCCCTGACCCCCTTAGAGCTCGCACCTTCGGCGCTCGCCGCTCCGTCGCTCGCCGTCAGGATAAAATAGGGGAACTGAAAGCAAGAATTAATATGATGAAACAGTGCCCTCATATAGTGTCCATACAGGAAGTGAAGCCAATTTTTTTTAGGTATGAAAGAGAACTGGTAGAATATGATATTGAAGGCTATGAGGCTATAGCAAAGAATATAGGTAAGGATGAAGAAGGAAGAGGGTTACTGGTATATGTAAAGAGAGGTTTACCATATAGTATTATTAGTCATAAGGAAGAATACTGTGAATACTTGAGTATTAAAATTGAAGGTCAATCGGAGGAACTGCTTGTCACATCAATTTACAAAAGTCCCAGTGGTGATGAGGAAAATAATAGTAAATTATTAAAACTGATAAATGAAATAAGTGAACTTGATATAAAATATAAGGTTATATGTGGGGATTTTAATATGCCCGGCATTGATTGGAAATTCTGGACGGTAAAGACAGGATCCGATCAGTTCTGCTATGATTTTATTGAAAAAATTAGGGATAGTTATCTTTATCAACATGTGCTTGAAATCACCAGGGTTAGGGATGACTCTGTAGGTAATGTGCTTGATTTAATTTTTTGTAAAAGGAATTTCTGGTGGAAAATGTACAGTTTGATAGCCCCCTAAGAAAGAGTGATCATTGCTGAAAGGTAAGACGGGGTAATTTCGCCGAAAATCGCGTATTTTGACAAACAGAAACTGCCACAAATGGAATTTTTTAATTTTTATTTTTTTATCTATACATTCAGCCTTTTTGCTATAGATGCCCAAAAAACGAAAACAAAATATATTGTTTTGGTCAAGCTGCCTATTTTTTTTTAAAAGTCACTCTCGCGGCGAAATTACCCCGCCCGGCGGGGTAATTTCGCCGCGACCTATTTTACGCATCATATAGCTAGTAAACTAGATAACATTATATGATTAATGGCCAGACAAAACACTAGCACGCAGGTAAAAGCAATGAAAACATTCACAAACCCAAACTGATACTAAACATGCCAATAGAAAAATGTTGCACGCACACGCACACAACTGAACAGGGCGGGCAGAGATGCAGGTGTGTCACATGTGTAGGCCTAGGCGCCACTGTGTCTATTGCGGGTGTGGAGTTGTGGACATGTAGTGCGGGTGTGGACGTGTCTAGTGCAGTTGTGGACGTATTTATTAGGCCTACGGGTGTGGAAGTATTTAGTGCGGGTGTGGACGTGTCTCGTGTGGGTGCGGCGTGTAGGTTGCTAGTACAAAGTACCAGGCAGCAGCTGACGGCTACTGCCAACACTGTGTCACACGCAAACATACAAACAAACATACACGCATACAAACCACTCACAAACACCCCCACACACACCCGACCATACCGTCAGACGCGCCGCTAGCCCAGGCTCCAGGCCCCGCGAAACTACAACAAAACCTAAGCCAAACTAGATCTACAACCTAAGCCAAACTAGCTATACAACCTAAACCAAACTTGCTCTACAACCTAAACCAAAACTGCTCTACAACCTAAGCCAACCTGCAGCCAAATCCATGCAATAGTTTCGGAGATATCGGCATTTGAATACCGGTACAAATTATTAGCGCCGCGGCGAAATTGGGAGGTTTAACGACCCTCCCAATACCAAATGAGGTAAACCTCCTATTTGGTCGTAGCCTCGGAGTATCCAACGTAGAGCTATATACTTATCGTATAATTCTGCTCCGCTCTAGAGCGGGCAATTATCGAAATCACTAGCGCGATAAAACGATAACATCTAGAGCAGCACCTTACTCTCTCTACTAAGTACGTTGTACATACTTTGGAGGCCACTATTTGAAAAGGAAAATAAGAAAATATTGATGAGAAAGAAGAGAAAATTACAGGATTTTAGGCCATCCTACCTGGCTCCTTCAGCCGTCTTGACGGATCCACCCCACTACCCGACAGGGTTCATTGGGCATTCCTGGTATCAAGTTACAAGAGACAAGATTGGATGGGCAGGGGTACGGCGCGAGGGCGGGATACTATGACGTTGGATACTCCGAGGCTACGACCAAATAGGAGGTTTACCTCATTTGGTATTGGGAGGGTCGTTAAACCTCCCAATTTAGTAGTAGCCTCTACGTTCCAACGTAGAGCTAGAGTACCAAATTGGAGGCGGACATACAAGCTGAAAACACAAACTTTAGCCATTAGGTAATATCAGGACCATAAAAGACAGACTTAAACAAGAGAGTTTATATAAAAGAGTGTACTGACAGGCGCATATCAAGAGAGGTCAAGTACAGTCAAATCTTATGTAATGGTATATCTTAGCCTAAGACAAGAATGATGCATTTCATAAGGGATAATATGAATCCCCGGATGCCCCCTTCCCCCCCCCCCCCCCTGAGCCTTCTGGAAGAAGGCAGGAAGAGTCATAAAGGAAGGAATGACTTCAGACAGTTGCCGAAGAGGAGGACCGTACAAGACGGGATGATAAGACATGAGGAGAATCAGTGACTAGCACAAAAAACCGGATGACCAAAACAAGTGAGATGATGTAGAAACATACAAGGGCATGGAGCATACACAAGATAAGAGAGGACATCAATATCTTAACCTAGTGAATCCGTAAACATAGGTGCAGGTATGGTTATAGTGCAGGAAGAACCCCCCCCCCCCACCCTGTCTGTACAAAGCAGTAGTACCCATAATATAATGAGGGAAGACAGACACATATGGGAGAGGAGTACTGTACCGGAGGTACCGAGAATACCTGAGCATATCCAGCGCGGAGCAGCAGGACCCCCTGAAAAAACAGTAGCAGAAGGGGGTGCATACATAAAAATCAATATGTAGGAGACTTAAGACTAGAAATAATAAAACATCTTAGACTAGGAAAGTCCTTAACCTTAAGTGCACATAAGGGAATATGAATAACATGTCCCCCCCCCCCCCCTCCCCCCACCCCAATAAAGGAATGACCGGAAAGGAAAAGGGACAAAAAACAGAGGGAATAGTGCAGGTAGACCCTAACTAACCCGCTGGCCCAACGCAACACAAGGACGCCCCGGCCTGTCCATGGACATGGACAGATAGGAAGAGACAAACGTGTTGGAGGAAGACCACAGCCCTGTGTCGGCAATATCCGGAAGCGAATGATTATGAAGAAAACGGATCGTCGCAGCGTATGAACGAATGTCATGGGCAGTGCCCTGAACGTGACGGTTGCTGGCCCGAGTAATCCGACACAGGCGAATTCCTACCGCACGTTTACCAAGCCTCCTACCAGTACGAGGCGCCACCCACAATGCCAACCCCGACATCGGCCTGACTGTCTCCACATAAGAATGGAGAGCGTGAACGGGGCATAAAAGATGATGAGCCCTACCCCGTTTCAAAGCCGGGACAGTAAACGGTTTAAAAACGTGAGTCTCTCGCTCATTCTTAGCAATAAAATGAACTGACGGGGCCAAGGTGACCGACCCAAGGAGGGGAGAAAACCTCATGCAATTCTGGGCCCGAGACATGGCAGCCATCTCCGAGACTCTCTCACCCGTTGCTAAAGCTAGAAGGAACATGGTTTTGTCAAGTAGGTGTTCAGGTGATGGGTTCGTAGTGTAAGGGGCAGACGAGAGCAGTTTGAGAGCCTCCGCCAGAGACCATTGAGGAGGAATCTGGCGCGGGGGTGGTCTAAGCCTAAAACAGGCACGCATGAAGAAATCCAATTCTTTTTGAGGAACGACCAACCCCGTTAACTTCTCAAACGGCTCCCGGATGGCAGACAGGTGGTTCCTAAGGGTGTTGAACATGTTGTGACGTGTCTCAAATAAATAATTGAGGTAGTGAAAAACCAACGCCACCGATGGCAGTGTCTGTGACGTGTCGTGTATCCAAGAAGTAAAACTGTGCCAGTGAGATTCGTACGTCTTCCATGTGGATTGTATCCAGTGTAGAGTAAATTTGTTAGTTAATGACCTTCCAAACGTTGGCAGCCACCCTGCCTCACAAACATCCACGATGCGAATGCCAACGAGGTCCCTAGGTCTCCAATCGACCCCAAGTGGAAGTCTGAGACCGACAGGAGAACGGGACTCGGGCACCATCGCTTCAGCTGAGCGTACCAGGCTTGGGCCGGCCAGATGGGCGCGATCAACCAAACTTTGCCCTGGTACTCTCTCAGCCTGTGGAGGACCTTGCACATCAAAAGTGCGTCGGGTGGAGGAAACACATATAGAGACTGCCACCTGCTCCAGTCCTCGCTGAAAGCGTCCGGTCCCCCCGCTGGAGTTCGAATCCAGCGGGTCAGGAACACAGGCAACTTGTTTGTCTCGGACGAGGCGAACAAGTCTACCTGCGGAACACCCCAGGAGGCCGCGAGGTCGTCGAATACGGTTTGTTTGAAAGACCATTCTACCTGGGTGCTCTGTCCCCTCGACAGAGCATCCGCCCATAGGTTGGCCGTCCCGGGCAGGTAGGTCGCATGCAGTATGATGTTGTAAAGGTCTGCCTGGAAAAACAGTTTCTCCGCCAGGTCCTGAAGAACGGCGGACCTGGAGGATCCCTGTTTCTGTATGCAATGAACTGCAGTCATGTTGTCCATCCTGAAAGCCATCGACCTGCCGGAGAGGGCCTGCCCATGATCCCTCAGGAAGAACAACGGAACTAACAGTTCTAAGACGTTTATGTGAAGATGAGTGAGGCCAGACCACCTGCCTTGACCTTGGTGTCCCGTGTTCGACTGGTAACCCCAACCTACCTCGCTCGACGCATCTGTGTCGATCCAGATGGTCGGCGGCGGCGAAGTCCAGGACACAGCCCTCGCGAGCGTGCCCCGAACCACCCAGTGTGTCAATTGTAAGTGGATCGAGCGCGGAATCGGTCGCAGCCGATGTGGAGGCAGTAGCGGAAAAGCCCTGTTGCCTAGTTGAATCAGGCGTTTGAGTCTGAGCCTCCCTAAGGGAACGGTCAGAGACGCCCAATTGAGTGACCCGATCAGCGAGTCCCAAAGTTTCCTGGTAATCGAGACCGAGTGCAATGCGGCAAAAAGTTTCCTCCGAATTTTCGACGCATTCACCCGGCTCTGACTGACAGTCACGCTCGCCATGTCCCAGTCGAGGCCCACCCACGTCACTTCTTGCGACGGCGTGAGGCATGACTTGGGAACGTTTACCTTGAAGCCTAACCGTGTGATGTGTTGGATGACAAGGAGAGTGTCGTGTACACAACGGGTGGGAGAGTCTGCGGTGATGAGCCAATCGTCCAAGTAAAACAGGATCTGAATCCCTTGACTGAGCAGGGGAGTCAGAGCCTGTTTGACGAGTTTCGTAAAGACCCTCGGTGCGATGTTGAGACCGAAGGGCAGCCTGTCGAACGTGAACACCCTTTCGTGCAGCTGGAGCGCCAGATAACCCTGGAACCGAGGAGCTATCGGAACATGCCAGTAAGCGTCCTTGAGATCCAGGGAAACCACTCAGCAACCGGGACGGAGCGCCAACCGCACCTGACTGATGGTAAGCATCCGAAAGTGGTCGTTCACGATGTGCAGATTGAGGCACGACAGGTCGACCACCGGTCTCATCGCATCGCAGTCCTTCTTGGGGACCAGAAAAACATGAGAGGAAGACTCGCTGGTGAGGCGAGACTTCCCGAATTATCCCCTCCTTGAGCATGGCCAGAATAACCTTGGCCACGTCCGGAGACACAGACCGATGTTTGGGAGGCATTCTGAGTGGAGGCCTCGACTGCCACCTCTAGGACACCGCTTTACTACCCGACGCACCCACGATCGGCGAGGCCATTGCCGATAGTGGGGGCGAAAAAAGCCGGTAGGGGCGCCTTGAGTGATGGCGACCACCGTTTCGGCGAGGCAGTCGGGAGAAGGGAGAGAGGATAGTCCTGGAGGCACTAGGCGTTTTTTGCCGTGGAGTTGTCCCCGGGCTTGCCGCGCCTAGACTGACTGCCTCGGTTAGTCCCTCCCCGATAGTGACTGCCCCTCTGAAACTGGCGCCGACCTTCCTGCGTCGGCCGCCTATCCACCTGCCTCTGGTCGACTCGCCGAGAGGCCTCAATAGCGAGGTGCTGAGAAGGGCGAGGTGGTGAGCGACGGTCATACAGACGGCGCGTTGAAGACTTCACCACCTGACGCTTCCCAGCAGAGGATCCTCGCCAAGCCTGGCGTCCCCTGGACAAGCCGGCCTTCCCACCCCTACTAAGGGAGGAAGCGGCTGAGGAACGCCGCGACACCCCAGGTGGACGGGGTGCGAAGCGCCCCGCAGCAGCAAAGAGGTATGCTTCCTGCCACGCCGCGTCAGAGAAGAGCCCCTCTGTAGCGAGCTCCGAAAGCAGCAGCTTCGTTCGTACTTCAGTCGGCGCCTTCTTACAGAAGGCCACCCTCAGAGACTGCCGACAACGCGCAGCCTCATGGATGGCACAACGAAGGTCCCCGACCGAGTTAAGGGCGAGCTGCAGGTGTACTCGCCGCAAGTGCTCTTCCCCCTTCCTGATCTCACCAACTGGTTGCGCCTCTATCAGACGCAGGTGAAGCCGAGCCAGCTGTAGCTGCAGCAGGAAGGTGGAGAGCAGGCGAGCAGTGCGCTGTCGGAGCTTGTGATCACGCTCCAGGGCACCCTTATCCGGCGGCATGAAACAGGGCTGAGGCAATTCAACAAACGCCAACTTAGGCGCATTGAGCCATGCCCAGTACTTAGGGTCGACCCCGGACGAAGACATGACTAGGCTCGACACGAACGATGAGTCGTGCTGTGGAAGCGGGGAAGAACCCTCCGACGACCGAAGCCCGAAGTCCAAGCCTTCAGCCAGCCACAAATCCCAGGGACCTCCTTCGAGATGAGGAAGCCGAACCATGAGGTTACCCTCTACGTCCCGAGCATTCCCCACCAAGGGAAGGCCCGCGATGGCTGACAGAGCGGGCGCATCGACATTGATGTCGTGTCGAGCAAAGTCCGACCATAACTTATTAGACCCAGAGGGCGACACTTGAGGACGGTACGTAAAAAACTGTAGATCCGTCCTCCCAGGGTGAGCGCTGATGTCGACCTCAGGGACTAGACCGTCCGGAGTCAAAGCCCGAAAATGACCCTTGACGTTAACCTGCACCTGCCAGCTCTCCAAAACAGGGCGCTCCCCCGGCACCTGGGTGGGCCCTTTCCGGGTGTGAAGCCGTCACGTTCCGCCACGACGACGGCTCTCCATAAAGAGAAGGAAAGCGTCGTTTCGGAATCTTGTATTTTCCCACGGACGGAACGGTGACAGGCTGCCCAACCATCCCGAACCCACTCCCTGGTAGCATGACAAAAGAAGGAGATGCAGCCGGGGAGGGAACGGGAAAGGCGACAACAGGAGCAACAGGCACAGAGAGAGCAGGACGAGTTGGCAGGTGGTCCACAAACGGCGGAAGAGGATTCACAAGAGGAACCACAGGAGGAATGGGAGTAGGATGCTCCAAGCCTCCCGCCATCAGTGCAAGCGTCTCTTGTAGGGAGGCAAACCGTCCAGCGTTAGCCTCCTCAGCCCTAACCTGGGCCTCCTGGATGGCCCGAATAGGAAGGACCCATCCAGGGTCGTCGGTCGGTGATGAGGAAGACGAAGAGATGGTCCGGCGACGTTTCCTACGGCTGGGCGACCGACGAGGCGACGGAGTATAATAGAACGACTCCCGTGGCGAGTCCTCAACCACGTCGTCATCATGCTCTTCATCGCTCCCGCCACTCAGTTCCACGAGGTCACAGGCAGCCCCCTCCTGACCAGACCCTACAACCTACACACTGGCGCCTTGCACTGCCAGAGGTACGGGGCCACTTTTCCGAGCAGGAGAAGGCTGGCCACACGGAAAGTCAGACTCGACAAAGCCAGGAGAATCCGGTAGACCCTCGCGGACAAGAAGAGGGGAGGCCGAAGCAAACAGAGCCCCCGCCTTCTTAGGTGGTGGAGTAGGCGGTAACGGTGGTAGCAGAGCCAACGGCAACGAAGGCGGAGGAGCCGATGGGAGATGTCCGGCGGCCTGCGACGCCTCAATCTCCTTGATCAGCTCATGGGTGGTACGACGACCAGGTGAGAAGGCCGAAACACCAGCAGGAACACGGACCGGGGGAAGCGCCTTCATCTTAGGGCGAAAAGTCGTCGAGCCTGGAGACGTGCGGACGGAAGCTGCAGGGCGGCGGGACGGCGAAGACTTCCGGCGACGTGGAGAAGCCGAGTAGTGCCGCTTCGACCCCGCTGTGTCTGCCGAGAACGGAGACACACCAGACTGAGGGACCTGCGAAGCGGTGACCACTGGGCGCGGAGACTCCAGAGGAAGGTTCAGCAAGGCGCGAACACCTTCGTCCATGAAGCGGGAGACCCGATGTAAATGGTCCTTAACATACCGAGCCACGCCCGACCATGCAGCGGTGAGGTTGACCCGTGCCGTCTCAGCATCCGGCGAAGTAGGGCGAGACTCAATAGTCATAATGTTGACGAGACACGGGCCACACCTTCTGGGGGTGAAGCCATCACGGCAGTAGCACGCAGCATGGGTGGGGCACTCAGTATGCCCAGCTCCCATAGCCGGACGGGCACACCCATGGCGCGTGCAGTCAGGGAGCGACATCCGCACTGTAAGCGAAGGGAGAAATGAAAAATGTCCCAGACGAAGCACAAAAAAGAATAAGCACACATTTCAGGAAGGTATGACAGTATGCACAAAAAACACACAAAAGATTCCATGCATCATTATAGGTACATAAAAGTAATAACACCCCCCCCCCCCCCCCCCATGTGGAGAAGGACGGAGACGGACCCCCCCATGTGGGAGGGCCAAGCATATATCAGAAGCAGCAACAGTCCGAAGAACCCCAACAACCCAGGTCAGAAAAGACCAAGGTGCAGGTCCAAACACCCTGAAAGAAAGCATGACAGCTATATAAGAACCGAAAAGGGTACCTGAGGGTGAAGGGACCGAATAGGAGATGGCAGGCCAAGGGACCCAGCAGTGCAGAGCGGGAACACAGCCTGATGTAAAGGAGAAGGTTATTAGACACTGTAACCGACAAACCCCAAGTACAAACAAGGCAATATTGGCCAAAAAATAGTGCCAGGGCCGAGAGGGCAAGTCCGCTCTAGAGCGGGAAAGTCTGCTCCAGAGCGGAGCAGACAGACCCGCTCCAGAGCGGACTACACCCTCCCGCTCCAGAGCGGGGCATTCATGCATGACAATGGCAGTCGAGGCAAAGGAGAAAGGCATGCGCACAGCGAACAAGAGAGCCAGGGCAACAGAAGGCAAGGCCTAGGACCGACCTGGAGCAGGACTGGCGTCCGCTCCAGAGCGGAACAATCGGAGAGGAGAACCAGGTGAAAACAGGAGGCCTAGGACCGACCAGGAGCGGGACTGGCGTCCGCTCCAGAGCGGAACAATCGGAGAGTAGAACCAGGTGAAAACAGGAGGGCTAGGGCAGCAAGAGGGAAGGCCTAGGACCGACCAGGAGCGGGACTGGTGTCCGCTCCAGAGCGGAACAGGTGGAGGAGAGACCCAGTGTAGAAGCCAAAGTGAAGAAGGAGCCCAAGGGGTCCCGGTCCAGAGCGGAATAGACATCGCTGCAGAGCGGAGATGCTTGCACCAGAGCGGATTTGTCCGCCCTCGAGCGGAAAGGGAGATGGAGGTAAATACCAACCAAAAGGCTCAACCCAAGTGCACAGCAGGACAGCTGGCAGGGGAGCTTGCATGAGCAAAAATAAAACAGTGCGATGCAGAGGACCGACCTAGAGACGGATAGTACCATCCTAGGGCGGAGCGGGTCCAGAGTGACCCGACAACAGCAGCCAAAAAAGAGAACATGTCGGAAGCAAAGGACCGACCTGGAGCGGGAATTGTCCACGCTGCAGGGCGGAGCGGCCGCGGAGCCAGTCCCAGAGACCCGCGTCACCAAAAAAGGGTGGAAGGGACGACAGTTCAAGGCACCAGAGAGCTCAAAGGAGGTAAAGACCGTGCCGCGGGACCTCAATGTATGAGGGAGTTCAAGTAAGGGGAAGACTGTGTCTCATGAACTCAAGGCCTAGGGGAGCGCAAACAAAAGAAGGGAGAGACAGCGCGAGAGCGAGCGTCAGACGAAAAAAGGGTGCCCCACAGAAGGTTAAGAAAACCAAAGCGTCATACCCCTGCGAGCCTAAGGCGGTTTAGTAAAACCCTAGATCGGCAAGTAAGAGCGACGAGGCAACATTGACGGTCTACCAAAAGTCCCTTCTCCCCCTTCCAAAAAGTTAGGCTAGAAACATGAGGCCTAGCCCTGGCGCCCCCCTCCAACTAAAAGTTAGGCTATTAACAGGGGGCCTAGCCTTGGTTGAGTGGCAGATAAAAACAAAAACACAGGGCACACTCCAATGCGAAACATTCATGTGAAGGTAAGCAAAACATAAGGCCAAAATAACCAGTCAAGGCATCCCCCCCTTCACACCCCCTTCATCACAAACGAAAGTGCACAAGTTAGCCTAACTTTTCGCAAAAACCACGCAATGAAAGCAGAAAATAAGCACAAAGCGTAATAGAACCTACCAGGTAAACAAAACTAAGGCACCGCAAGTGAAAATGAAGATAAAACCAGGCAAAGGCCTAAAATAATAACACTCGCCGAAGGGCGACGCATGCGCAGAAGCGTGACCAACCAGTTTCGACGCCATACTCAAAGTAACACACCTAAGAGCCCATTTGAAGCGTGCCTACATCACAGATCATCTGTCTAATAACCTTAGGTACCATAAATAAGGCCCACAACTCACCCAAAGGGTAGGCGACAGGAGTAGCAAAACAAAAATCGGGCGCATAGAAAACAGGGAGTGTGAAGCTTGAGTAGCGCGAAAAGGAATGCCCAATGAACCCTGTCAGGTAGTGGGGTGGATCCGTCAAGACGGCTGAAGGAGCCAGATAGGATGGCCTAAAATCCTGTAATTTTCTCTTCTTTCTCATCAATATTTTCTTATTTTCCTTTTCAAATAGTGGCCTCCAAAGTATGTACAACGTACCTAGTAGAGAGAGTAAGGTGCTACTCTAGATGTTATCGTTTTATCGCGCTAGTGATTTCGATAATTGCCCGCTCTAGAGCGGAGCAGAATTATACGATAAGTATATAGCTCTACATTGGAACGTAGAGGCTATTACTAAATTACCCCGTCTTACCCTATACATTTTACCTGTGATTTGAAACCACGAGAGATAAGGAAAAATAAAATGGTATACATGATGGAAAAAGCGGATTGGAGGAGACTAAGGGAGAATCTTAACATAGACTGGGTCGCACATTTAAATTCTGGAGAGGTGGAGGTTGTATGGGAAAGATTTAAATCAAAACTCATGAAAGCAATTGAGGAATGTGTTCCGAGGAGGAAATTCTCTGAGGGACATGACAGAAGGAGAACCAATGGGAAATCTCAGATGGATAGAAAGCTGTGGTCAAATAGTAGGAGAAAGAAAAGACTATGGGAGAGGATGAAGCGGATAAAAGCTAAAGATCAGGAGAGCTTTGTAGGGGAATACACAAAGGTGCAGGAGGCATATCGAAGGGTGAACAATCAGGTAAGAGGAGCCACTAGTTCCGAGAGCAAGAAACAAGAGAAAAAAATAGCCAAAAATGTTAAGGAAAATCCAAAAATATTTTGGAAATATGTACAGTCAAAAACAAAAAGTGCAAGCTGTATACCAGAACTCTACAAGGATGAAGGGAGGACAAAAACCAAGGGGGATAAGGAGAAAGCTGAAGTATTGTCTGATTTTTATTGTAAAATTTTACAAATGAACCTGATGGAGATTTACCGGAGGTTGAAACGAAGCAGGTTCCATTACTTTTTGGTATGGAATGGACTGAGGATGTAATTAAGAATAAGATTATGGACTTAAAAAGAAATAAATCTCCAGGGCCTGATGGTTTCCACTCCCGAATTATTAAAGAAGTTAAAGATCAGATAGCGAAGCCACTGAAAATAATTTATGAACTTTCATTTAACAGTCAGCATGTACCAAGTGAGTGGAAAAGGGCAAATATTACGGCAATTTTTAAGAAGGGCGACCGAAGTGACCCAAGTAATTATAGGCCGGTAAGTTTGACCTGTATTATTTGTAAAATTATGGAGTCTATTATTAACCCGTTGAGCCCCGGCTAGTTATAATATTTTGTTCACCCCAGTCCCAAGCCATTTTCACTTCTTTTTTTTGTTTGCTAAAATGGAAGACAAGGATGAGAAATGAAAAAAAAAAAAAAAAAAATCACCTCGGACATTTTTTTTTGGGGGGGGGAGCCTCAAAAAATTTGTTGAGCCAAAATGGAAGAGAAATGAAGACAAAAATAAAAAAAAACTCATTTCGGTCATTTGGGGGGCGGGGGGGGGGGGGTTTCAATAGTTCGTCTCCCCCGCATGACCACCCGCCCGGGAGCACTAGGGTAAAAACTGAGTATGGCATTGTACGGCATACATCCTAAGGAGTGTCTCACATAAATCTCAAGCCTCTAGCTCCCATACGACCGGAGTAATGAAGGTTCAAAGTGGCAGTGAACTAAGGGTGTAAAGTATCCCCACTAAGCCCACCACCACCAGCCGCGCGGCTGTCTCGGCCCGCTCACACCTACTGGCCCGGCTCCCACACACACTACAGTACCTCCCCCTCCTATTCTCCCGCCATTTCCTACCTTACGAGCCACGTAAGTGTTTTTTATATGTCGGACGCACATGATGCGTCGCTGGGAGTTGGTGATCAAACACTGCCGACGCAACACGTGCGACGCTGGGTCTCACTGGGATAAGGACAATATTATGTTACATATGAGTGAAAATAAGTTGTTTAGCACAAAACAGTTTGGGTTCATATCAGAAAGATCCACAGTTTTGCAATTGATCAATGTTATAGGAAGTTGGACTGAGGCATTGGATGAGGGGCACGCAGTTAATATCGCATATTGCGACTTTATGAAGGCTTTTGACAAGGTACCACACAGAAGGCTCATGGAAAAACTAAAAATTTACAATTTGGGACCGAGATACATTGGGTGGATAAAGTCATTTCTGAGTGAAAGGAAGCAGAGAGTGGTAATTAATGGAGAGACGTCAGAGTGGAGAGATGTTACTAGTGGGGTACCACAAGGCTCTGTTCTCGGACCAATTCTGTTTGTTATGTTTATAAATGACCTGCCTGATGTTTTAGTTAATGACAGTGAGGTGTTTCTTTATGCCGATGATACAAAGATATTTAGAAAAATTATTGAAGTGGGCGATTGTACAAAGTTACAGGAGGACATCACGGCACTGAAGGATTGGTCAGAAAAATGGCTTCTTAAGTTTCACCCAAATAAGTGTAAGGCTATGAGGATTGGTAAATCAGAAGTGCCTGAAGGAAGATATATCATGGAGGAAAGCATGGAAAATGTGACAGAAGAAAAAGACCTGGGAGTGATAATGAACTCAACTTTGAAAAACATGCGGCAGATAAAATTAATAGAGAAAATAGAATAGTGGGCCTTATAAGAAGAACATTTATGTGTTTGGATGAAGATACATTTAAGCCTTTATTTACAGCACTGGTAAGACCTATTCTGGAATATGCAAGTCAAGATTGGTGTCCATACAAGATCAAGGATATTACAGCCATTGAAAATGTGCAACGGAGAGCCACTAAGTTAGTACCTTCACTGCGAGACCTGTCATACAGTGAAAGATTAAGGAAATTAAATTTACCAACGCTGGCGTACAGAAGATCGAGGGGAGAAATTATTGAAACGTTCAAGATAGTGCAAGGAGTGTATGATGCGGAGGTCTGTCATGGGCTATTTATGATAGAGGAAGATGAACGTACCAGAGGGCATAGTAAGAAGTTGTTTAAGTATAGATCTAGGCTGAACATAAGAAAGAATTTTTTCTGTAATCGTGTCATAGAAAATTGGAATAATCTTCCAGAAAAGTCTGTTAGTGTTAGGAGTGTGTTAAAATTTGAGTGTGAGCTGGATAAGGCATGGAGGAGTCAAGACCAGAAATACGACTTTAAAGAAAAGATTAAAAAAACCACACACGTCCACCTTAGCCCCAAACACGATAATATAATAGTAAGTATTGAGCCGGGCCATACAGGCTGAATAGCCTCCTGCCCGCGTATCATCTGTGAGTATCTGTGAGTACTAGGTCTAGGTTAGGTTAGGTTGGGTTGTTAGGTTAGGCTAATGTTAACCCCATTCTTACTAGGTTAGGTTAGGTAAGGTTGTTAGGTTAGGCTAATGTTAACCCTATTCTTACTAGGTTAGGTTAGGTAACTTGGTAAGGTTGTCAGGTTAGGCTAATGTTAACCCCATTCTTACTTCGTTAGGTTAGGCTAATGTTAACCCTATGAAAACCCAAACAAAGATTGGTAAGATTAGGAGTAGTGGGCATACCACTACCAACATACAGCATAACTCATCTATAAAACATTAACCTAACCAAACAACCTAACCTAATGTAGTACTAGGTTAGTTTAGGTAAGCTTAGGTTAATGTTTTATAGATGAGTTATGCTGTATGTCGGTAGTGGTACGCCCACTACTCCTAATCTTACCCAAAGATTTTATTAGGGTTACTGTGTAATTTTAACATGAAAATTAGGCTAGTAAAATCCGAGCCAAGTTTCGTCAAAACTTGGCTTGTGTTTTCAAAATGTCGGGTTATAGGCCTTATGGGTATGGAAATTTACAAAACCCGAGCCAACATTTTAATAAGGTTACTGTGTTATTTTCATTGGCAAGAATGTTAAGTACGGGCATACCGCCAGCCTTGTTTACACTACGCGTAGTGGGGTCGGACCTTTCCCATCATGTTCCCATCTATTTTGACTGCCTTTGGATATAAAAATACATTAGCCTAACCAAACAACCTAACCTAACCTAACCTAACCTAACCTAACCTAACCTAACCTAACCTAACCTAACCTAACCTAACCTAACCTAACCTAACCTAACCTAACCTAACCTAACCTAACCTAACCTAACCTAACCTAACC
This sequence comes from Paralithodes platypus, assembly GCA_032716605.1. Lineage (NCBI taxonomy): Eukaryota > Metazoa > Arthropoda > Malacostraca > Decapoda > Lithodidae > Paralithodes > Paralithodes platypus. The sequence continues at coordinate 4,474,714 of CM064561.1, forward strand.
TAACCTAACCTAACCTAACCTAACCTAACCTAACCTAACCTAACCTAACCTAACCTAACCTAGTATTCATGTAGGCTAGTAATGACAGGGGGCAAATAGCAGAAAATATAGCGTCGAAATAGGCCTAGACGGGAACGTACGAAATAGACGGGAACGTAACTGTGAGCGCACATGACGACCGTACGCCCGAAAACTACATCCATCCCTTTTCATTTTTAAATTAGTTAAATCCGAGCCAAGTTTCGTCAAAACTTGGCTCGGATTTTCATAAAGTCGGGTTTTATGGGTCTGGAAATTGACAAAACCCGAGCCAAATTTTGGTTACAAATGTGGGTAGCCTAATTGTTTAATCGAAGGCCTTTTTTTCTAGTTATTAAAAACATATTCTATAGTGTATTATATGATATAGGCCTATAGAAGCAATAGAAATGTTAAAATTACCTGGGAAGTGTATATTAAACCAAATACAAAACTAAGAGCAGTGGGAGGGTGGAGCCTTGGAGGGGGAGAGAATCCTAAAGAAAATGGATTTTTGAGCACAGACTAAACCAAAAATACACTACTGTATTTACATAGCTGGTCATTAACTTAACTTAACTTAACTTAACCTAACTTAACCTAACTTAACCTAGCCTAACCTAACCTAACCTAAGCTAACCTAAGCTAACCTGGGCATCCTGGGGGCTGCTGCCCCCAGACCCCCGCTGGTCTTGGGTTGAAAAGTGATAAAAAACATATCTCTTGCCTCATTAGGCAAGTTTTAAAGTTTTGTATTTGGTTTAATATAAACTACCCAGGTTATTTTAACAGTTCTATTGCTTCTATACCTATATCATATAATACACCATAGAATACGTTTTTAATAACTAGAAAAAAAGGCCTTCTACTAAACAATTACGAAAAATGCCTTCGATTAAACAATTACGGTCGGTCAATTAACCCGGGAACTGCGGGGAGACTCTTAAGAGTTCCCCCGGCGGACTGCGGGGAGACTCTTATGAGTGAGTGAGAAAAAAAAATCAACTTTTGACATCGAAAAAACAAAAAAAAAATATATTTTTATATTTTTATTTTTTTATTTTTTTATTTGTTTTGGGCCCCTGGGCCATGCAAAATCTCAGTCCTCTACCTCCCCTCCTTCCCCACTTTCCTCCTCTCCTTCAGTTATCACCTATTTTCCCTGTTATTCCCTTATTCTGAGGTATATTTTCGTGCTAACATTAGCGAGTTGCAAGCAGGGTGTTGTCATCACTGATGGCAAGCGAGTGCAAGAGAGAGAGAGAGAGAGTATCCATCGACTGTGTCTCAGTGGCCTTGGGGGAAATTGGCGGGAAAGCAGCTTGCCTCACCCATACATTATACAACTCGCGGGCTATATCTCCGATTTTGACCATCCAAACGCTGTTTTCACTCGTTTTATTGTTGTTTCAGGTTAATACCTTTATAATCAACCCCTAATAGGCGCATATGGATAAGTATTAATGCTATTAATGGCACAATGAATATTTTAGTGACGGAAACACCTCAAATACGTCAGCACAGGGGGACGTTTCCAATTACCCCCATGCGCACTTCAGAGGTTAAGGAAATACGCATACAACGGAGCTGTTAGAGTAGGCAACAGATCGCTCCATACCCAAAATGTAAACACACATCCGTGGACTTACTCTAATACCCAGTGTGCCAAAATTCGCCCATTTTCTTCGTGATCCCGAACCTAACATCTGAAAAAATATTGATACTGAAATTGGCTGTGAGCCTGTGACTGTCCCGGGAGCCCCACTAAACCTGCCATTCTATTTCTACATTAAACTCATCAAACGATAGTTGCTTTGCTCTACACTGTACTCTACATTGGCTATGATCTTAGAACTATTATATATCACCTGTATTGAAGTCCAAATGCAGCTACTAATGTAAATATAAACGGATAAATCCAGAGCTCGAGTCATGTGAGCTATTTGTTTACACTGTGATTAAGCAACTTGTTCGGATGAGGCGAGTGTGACTTTAGCACCAATATAACAAATATAAATAACAATAAGGAAACAGCCATCGTTCATAGAATGAACTCCTGGATGGGAGAGTCCGCCTAAAACAAACAAACAAACAAACAACCAATGTACCCCTACACTCCGATGTTATATTGCGCCGAAGGCTGAGTCAAGACGAACACAACTACCGTAATTTTATTGGCACTCGAATGCTCAATAATATGTAGATTAACACGTAACGAGCGGGTGGTCTGTGGCCGTTTTGGGCCTTTTCAGGCCATTCTGACTGCTATATCAACCATCAGCATGAAAGGAACTGTATTGTGCCAAAAACTAGGCGGAAATCGCTACACAATGACACCACATACAGCTACGTAGCACTCGTGGAGCCCTGACAGTGTTACCTCAAAGATGGAAGTTTAGCGGATTTTGCTACATTGTTCACTTTTCGCGAACTATTGGTCACACTGTCATCCTCCCGCGCGGTGGGGGAACTGGAGTTAGTGTGGGCCAGGAGGCCACAGATGTCGGACGTATGGTTCATTACTGTTCCACCCATTTTCACTCGATTTTCACCCATTTTTCACCCGTTTTTTGCCAGTTTCTTTAACTCGACATAAGTCGCGCGCCGCTAGACAATGGTTAAAGGATAATAATAGGTATTTATCTAAAACTATGTATATATTAACTAAACTACTATCTATCTATCTATTGCCTGACGCCGTGACTAAACTACTCCATGTGTTTAATATATTGACTGAAATGAATAATGTAAAATATTAATTTAAGCTTGAATGTTAGTTTTCTGACAAAAATGATCCCAGTTAACCCCCCGCCAAAATACGCGATATTTTGTCGTATGGATTAATTTTAAGGGGTCTCTAATTTCTCAAAAATAGTGAATAAATATCAATTTTATGTGTTTGACAAAGAGCGCAAGACCTTGAGGCATAAGGTAAGCTATAAATTAGTACGATTTTATGATGAATTATATACTGGTTTTTCAGGGGTATATAATTATATGGTTGGATTAATGGAAAACAACGAAACGATATTAGCTATGTTCTACGTTGTGGTGTTTCCGAGAATGATCCAATGATGACGTCAAATTAGCTTGCCGCCAATCAACTGTGGAACACTTGGAAATGTGTTCAGCTGTTATTTACCGATAGATTTGTGGAAAATAGAGTGAATTAAGGGGCTGGAATATAACATTGACTTCATGTGAATTGCGAGTGCCCTACACATTCTAAATTTGTGCATATTAATCTTGGGGAACTCATTATATATAAGGTATAAGTTCAAGGTGATACTTTGGATAAACCTGACTTCTAGCAAGCACCAAACAGCGATTTTGTAAGTAGCCAAGCATATTATTTTTTCATATAAGCCTAGGCCTAGTGTTGTATAGGCCTAGGCCTACTTGTATTAGCCTAGGCCTATGATGATAATGATGATTTGAAGCAGAAATGAGTAGCCTAGGCTGAGGCTAGGCGTATTACGCTTAGGATAACCCATTATCCAACAATCTTAGGACTGCCCCCACTAGTGGGGCTATGTATAATGTATTGATAGGCTAATGAAGATCAGGGAAGATTTGAGGTTAAAGACAGTAAAAAATAAGGTTAGCTAGGCAATGACAATAACAGTTTGCCGTCATGCCGTGGGATTATAGGGGATATAGGATTTATTAAGGAGCCCTCACCACCGCCTTGCCCCTCCCCAGGGCTTGTTGAAATTCTCATCTAGCCTACTGCCTAGTTCCTCAACGGTCAACCTATTATTGTATCCCACGACAGTCAAAATAGATGCGAAAATGTAAGTAGTGTAAACAAGGCACGGCCTGGCAGGCGGTAGCCTACGCCCGAATACTACATCCTTACCATTATTTTTTAGGTACGGTACCGGTATATAAGCTGAAGCCTATGAAACGGTACGGATATAATCCTGTGTAGCGGGTGAACCTGTACATAGGCTAGCCTAGGCCTATATCTCAATAATTTGGTAATGTTACAAAAAAAAAAACATTTTACATTCATAAATATTCCACTAATAGGCTATACTAGTTATTTAAGGTTAGGTTAGGATTTGGTTAGGATAGGCAGGTTAAAGATATTGTTCAATGTTTCTTAGTAAATAGGCATCTGAAAAACAGTTCCCGCGGGCCGCTACACAGGATCTTACGAACGGTACGTAACACAGTCCTAACCTAACCTAACTTAGTGTCCAAAGTGAGGTCTGCTGCTAGCCTATGTTCTTATAACATTTTCTGCCAAAGTACCGGCACAATTTAATAAAGAGTGTACACTGTACCAGTACAGTACTGTACCTGTATAGGCCTAGCCTAGGTTAAGCCTGCCACCCTACAGTGCATTTATAGAGTTTTCGGCCATGATTTGGGTAGACCTGTCGCTGAAGAATACTTTCGCAGTCTTACCGTTTGTTTTTGTTTTCAAGGTATAGGCTATAGGCAGAATAGGCTACAGTAGGTATTACTGGTATCTTATTTTATTGTAGTTTATATTATGAGTGGAAAATTTGCAATAACTTACCCTAACCAAAGTCCAAACTTAGTGTCCAAAGTGGGATCTGCACCCTGCCTCTATGTTCTCATTTTGTATACCGGTAACTTTTTAGCCAGATTACCGGTACAATTTAATAAGTGTACAGCCAGCAGCTAGGCCTACCGCCTACAGTGCATTTATAGATTTCCCGGAATCCCGGCCATGACTTGGGTATCACTAAAGAATCTTTCAGCAGCCTTATGTACAATTGTTTGTTTTTATTTCTTCAAGGAATATAGTACAGTAGTTTATTGTTCAATTGTTTATCATGTTATGAGTAGATAATTTGCATTACCTTACCCTAACATAACTTTACTTAGTCTTAGTGTCCACAGTGGGGCCTGCCACTATCCCCACAGTCCACACACCCGCTAACTTTAAGGACCCCAATGGAAATATGCCTAACGGCCTTATTAGGCTATCCTTAGTTGGAATTATGCAAGGCTGGTACATGTCATATTTGTAACATACTATGTGGTACCAACTCTGTAAATTGCAAACTGAATAAATATTATTATTATTATTATTATTATTATTATTATTATTAACTAACATATATAATTGGTATGTCTTGGCATTACTATAACCTGACTTCATGGGGGTAACGGAGACTTGATTGAATATTTTCGGAATTAGCCTAGCAGAATCTGGAGTCTTTTAAAGTTGTGAAAATTAAAGTAAGTTTCTACGTTCCTACTGATTGTACTTAACCCGAGATGGGAATAGCCTACCCAGGTATTTTTTACTCGGCCCAGGGAATATAATAGACAAACAAATATTCTAATCAAAGTTTATTCTTGAAACTTGGTACCGGTATGTATTTTAACCAGTACTCTATAGTAACTCATGTATCATATGAAAGGATATAAATTAAGTATGTAATAGGGTAGCATTCAAGGAGACTACATCGGACTCTTCTTCTTCTACTTCTTACCTTTGATCAGGTATAGGCTATCCTAGTGTTTACTAGCCTATACCCCTTTGAAAGGACATTAGCCTAACCTAACAACCTTACCTAACCTATCCTAGTATTATGGATGGGGGCTGCCGCCCCCACACCCCCGCTATTTGACAGATTTTTGGTGTATATTTTCTGTGAAATCGGGGTTTTTCAAGTGTCGATAACGAAATTCCTCCATGCGGACTATAATGAGAAAAATATGGCGAGTCTATTGGTCCCTATTTTCCCTAATAAATTGGTTCTAATAAGGCGGATGTAGTGTCCTTGAAGATTATCTGTAATAGTTCTTGGAATGCAACAACAAATATACATGAAATCTTTATTGGACAAAAGTTACAAAACTAAAACAGGGAATGCTAAGAATAATTTAAAAACCTGTTTTCAATGCCTATATTAGTGGACCTGAAGTGAATCCCTTTGAGACTGAAGTACAGGCAGCCAGCTCCCCTAGTATCCTGATTAAACACCAGTAAACATACATAACATCCCTTTTACTTACAATATTATTCATTCCTTTTAATAAATTTTAAGCATGTAGTCCTAGCCTATTGTGCGTATATTTACCTTCACATCTCAAAATTTCTCCGCCAGCCAGGGGGGCTACGCCCCCCGGACCCCCTGTTATGTAGCGGGGAGCTGTGCCCCCCGCGGATGCCGCGCAAAGTTGATCCTTGTAAGCTTAGAAAAATGAGTATAACTCCATTTATTTGTCACCAATTATTTTGACATAGCCTATTTGAAGACAGATATGGAATCTATATGCTCTAAGCATCATATTAAAATTAGTTTCAACCCTCGGCAAAACCTAATAAAAATATATACCCGGTAGTACTAAAATGGAATTTTTTCGTAACATAGTTGTCAATACCTTCCTATAGACGGCACCGATTCGTACACACGCCATTTAGAACAAACATTCCCTATATACCTGTATATATATATGGTTAATATACAGGAGATGCAAATAATATAGGTAGCACATTTCTAATGGTAGTTTTGGGTTCCTATCATCATATACTTCATTTCTATATACGCTTTATCCCCGGGGAAAAAGAAAAAAAAAATCTTGGGATTTTTTTTTTTTTTTTTCTTGGGATTTTTTTTTTTTGGTCATTAACCTAATCAAAAATAACTAACCTAACCTAACCTAATAGCCCCCAAATACATTTAGGTTAGGTTTTTTGGTTAGGTTAATAAAAAAAATAAAAAAAAAAATCCAAGAAAAACATAAAAAACCCCAAGATATTTTGTTTTTTTTTCCCCGGGGATAAAAACAGGGTGTCAAACGACGCTGTTTTTTTGAGTGATAACGCAAATGAACTTTTTGTATAATGATAACAGAAACTCCCCCAACCCCCCCTTTTTTTTTAAGAAACAAAAAAGGTAAATTGACACAATTTTGGCATAGCCTTTTTTCCATCTTGATTGCTTTTAGATTGCAGGAAATGCTGTTTTAGACACCTAAATTCTCAAAAAAAAATTGGGGGGGGGCATGCCCCCGGACCCCCCTAGAGCTCGCGCCTTCGCCGCTCCGTCGCGCTATAATGATAACAAAATAATAAACCATAATGATAACACAATTCATATTTTGTGGATTGACACCCATGGTGTCAAACGACGCTGTTGTTTTGAGTGATAACGCAAATGATTTGTTTGTATAATGATAACAGAAACTCCCTTGACCCTTTTTTTTTTTTTGGGGGGGGGGGTTTGTATTAACCCGTACAGCCCCAGCGACGCGCCTGACGCGTCGGCGATGTATGTAACGCACAGCCCCAGAGACGCGCCTGGTGCGTCACCCTAATTGCGCCGACCGTAACCTCAGGTGTAGCCACTCAAGAGGGCTCAGATTTGTATGGGAACTGTGTACATATCCCACGCAACCGTGCCGATGGTTGAAAACTCTCAAAGTCCACGTGCGTGCGCGTGAGCGCGCAATAACCTGTTTTTTGGGGGTAATTGCCTTAAATTTTTTACTCTTGTAAAATACGTTTTCGGGGGCTCTGTAGGATCATTCTTTAAGTTTTTTGAGCGGTTTTTTGTGGTTTTTCCTTCATTCCTAACCCATTCGCTATTGTTTCTGAAATAAAACCATTTTTTGAAAACCGGCCGGGTTCTGGTGAACAAACATTACAAAACTAGCCAGGGCTGGACGGGTTAATGTTACAGAAAACAACTTCACAAGAATTGGGAGTGCCTAATTGCCAAAGTGATTGGGGTTGGGGGGGCCCCCCCCCCCTGGATTTTGTTTTGGACTTGTCACTTTTGGAATTAAGGGTGTCCACTCGGACCACTCCACAGTCCACTGTCCAAGACAGTCTGACAGCATTTCCTGCCTTCTAAAACTCTAAAAGCAATCAAATAGTTAATAGAAAAATATTAGGTATATTCCTGCATAACGGGATGCATTATATCTCAAGAACTGGGCAGTGTTATAGCATATTTGTTGTTTGTACATATATATGTATTATGTATGTTGCTTCGTAGTATAGTATAAATGGAAAATATACTTGGTAAATGAATAATTAGAGGGCATCTGTGGACTTTGGTTGAGAGACTCAGACCAAGAGTGAGAGCAGTGGAAATGAATTACTTAAGGAGTGCGTGCGGAGTTACATGGAGGGATAGACAGACTAATGAGGAAGTAAGAAGGAGGTGTGGTGTGGAGGTAGATGTGCTGGAAAGTGTGAAAAGGAACAACTTGAGATGGTTCGGCCATATGGAACGTATGGAAAGCGAGAGAATGACTAAGAGGGTGTACGAGAGCGAGGTGGAGGGACAGAGGGGGAGAGGTAGACCGAATATGAGGTGGAAGGATGGAGTGAGGAACTACATGAACGAAGGCGGTGCTGGTTGGGGGGAGGGGCGTCGACTGACTGGGGACAGAGGTGCATGGGGGCGGTTCGTTCGTGGCCACCCCTTCGGGGATCACGGCGTCAGGCAATAGATAGATAGATAGATCTGTGGACTCACTTTTACAATTTCCCAGCTCAGCTGGTGGACGACGAGTGGAGGTGAGTCGAGTTGTATACTGATATTCTATTGGTCAATCAACTGGGTGTGACATCACGAGCGATGATGGCATATGAATGGTTGTTGTGGGAGTACGTCACTGTCTAGACGGTGACGTCACAAATTCTCGCGACATTTTAACGGGTGTAGAAATACACGTCAGTCCATATAATGAGTCTCTTTTGTTTCTCAATCCCTCTACGACGTCACATTGATTCATTTATTATCCTTGGTGTTTATAATCTCTCGGATTCGGGCCAGTCGGCCATATTTGAAATGATGGAACTGTTGTTCAATGAATAGTGAAGTGGTTTTTGCTTTATGAAAACACCTACAACATCTTCTATTTAACGGGATTACCAACGGAGCTTCCAGCGGCATTGTGTTAATTTGGCTGCAGACCATTATTGTCCAGTACACCAAGGGTAAGGGTTTTATACCGTCGTTATTTGGGTCCAAGCCTAGGCTACGTTTACCACGGAATCTTTAATGGATATCCTCAATACAGACTTATTTCCTTCACTTACCTCGTCAATAATAACCCATATAGGTGCAGAGGCCCTGAATTATATCAAAGAAAAAGTGATGTTGAAACATTATCTGCAATTTAGCCATGTTGATTAACTCTTAGCCCACTTAACCCCTTCAGACTCATATGACGCAGAGGTTGGCAGATTAGCAATAAGAAATAGAGTTCTCTCACTCTTATAATTACCTCTTTTGGCAACCGTCAATGTTTTATGAATTAAATACCAAACCAGCGGGGGTGTGGGGGCGGCAGCCCCCACCTAATATACTATGTTAGGTTAGGTAAGGTTGTTAGGTTACGCTAATATTACCCCTTATTTTCGTCTTTTACCCCTCAATTTCCCTGTACAGGTACTTCATAGCCCTCCCCACTATCGGGGGCCGTATCTTAAGATTGTTGGATAATGGGGAAAACGTTTTTTACGGAATCTTTAATGTAGGCCTATATCCTCAATACAGACTTATTTCCTTCACTTACCTCGTCAATAATAACCCATATAGGTGCAGAGGCCCTGAATTATATCAAAGAAAAAGTGATGTTGAAACATTATCTGCAATTTAGCCATGTTCATTAACTCTTAGCCCACTTAACCCCTTCAGACTCAAATGACGCAGAGGTTGGCAGATTAGCAATAAGAAACAGAGTTGTCTCACTCTTATAATTACCTCTTTTGGCGACCGTCAATCTTTTATGAATTAAATACCAAACCAGCGGGAGTGTGGGGGCGGCAGCCCCCACCTAATATACTAGGTTAGGTTAGGTAAGGTTGTTAGGTTACGCTAATATTACCCCTTATTTTCGTCTTTTACCCCTCAATTTCCCTGTACTTCATAGCCCTCCCCACTATCGGGGGCCGTATCTTAAGATTGTTGGATAATGGGGACAACTCTTTTTCCGGAGATTCTAATTAACCCTCTCACTACGGAAGGGCTCTTGAACGCCCATAAAAAAGCATATAACAGCTGCCCGGAAGGGCTCTTGAACGCCCAGTGGTTGAAAGCCTGTGAGCTTCGTGTGCGAGGCGTCGGTCCGACGCATGTAAACAACAGCCGGCTGGACCGACGCCCCGCATCTCCGGCCACAAGAAGGAGAGCGTCGCTTGTTCGTGTGTGCCTGTATGTTGTTGTTAAGTATCGAAAAGTAGTGTAAAGTGGCTGTTTTGGCCATAAAGTTATCTCCAATGAAATCATCATCACAACTCAACCAGTTGACTTAGAGAGCTCTACTTAATGCCATTCTACAGGTAAATAACACAGCTACGCTTGATGAGAAACTGCAGCGGGTAGTCAAAGAGTTTGGTGTGGTTTGTGGAAGGAGGAAACTGAAGGTGAACGTCAATAAAAGTAAAGTAATGGTGTGTAATAGGGGAGAGCATAGGGTGAATCTAGATGTGAGGCTGGATGGGGAAATATTGGAACAAGTAGAGTGTTTTAAATATCTAGGAGGAACGATAAGCAGGAGTGGAGGTATGGAAGTGGAGGTAAAACAGAGAGTGTGTGAAGGAAGGAAGGTTTTCGGAGCAATGGGAAGTATGTGGAAGACGAGAAATCTCGGAATGAAAGTAAAAAGTGCACTGTATCAAGGAATTGTTGTGCCAACAGTGATGTATGAGACATGGGCTCTGAAGAAAAAGGAGAAAAGAGGGCTGGATGTGATGGAGATGAGCTGCTTGAGGAGTATGTGTGGAGTTACTCGTAGAGACAGATTGAGGAATGAAGAGATACGTAGGAGAGTGGGGCAGCAGGAACATTTGTCAGCCAGAGTGGACAGAAGGGTGCTGAGCTGGTATGGTCATGTTGAACGAATGGGAGATGAAAGGCTTACAAAGATAATATGTGAGTCAGGTACAAGGGGAGATAGAAGGGCAGGAAGACCCCCATTGAGATGGAGAGACTGTGTAAGAAAGGCTTTGGATGATAGAGGAATGACTATAGATCAGGCAGGGGAAGTGGTGGTGGACAGGAGTGAATGGAGAATGCTTGTGAATAGTTGAGTGAACACGTGGTCATTTGGAGTAAGGGGTCGGGCGCAAGTTCGACTAGATAATAGTCCATCAGGCGCCTGGCCCGGGGAGACGATTAATATGAAGGGTGTGCCTGGAAGTGTGGTGGGAGGGCTTGTGGCTTTGGCTCCGCTGCATGTCTGCCTGCCGAGATCGGAACCTCTCCGGGTGGTCAGGGGCCGGGGGAGTGCTGGAGCGACCTTGGTAACCCTGGTCTCTGAGTCTTCTCCTGGGTGACCTAGATGTCTGTGTGAGTTTGTGTTTTTTATCAGTGTTTATTTTTTGTTTTATGTTGTTTTTGCGTTTTCCCTGTTCTTGCTTTGTCTTGAGTCGGCTACCCCCAAAATGGGGATTGGGCCTGAGCATATAGATAGATAGATAGATAGACGCTTGGGGATGCGTGAGAATGCGGGAAGCAGTCAGATTAACACATATACGGTAGCCTAGCCTAGACGTTTTTCGGCCAAAACACCCGGGTTTCGAGGAATATATATATAATACATAGCCGGGGCTGGAGGGTTAATGACAACCACTGTATAATGATTAAAACTAGCTAAAACCCATAACACCTCACAAAATAAAAGTTGGCCAGGTTCCTGGATATTTTCCCTAATTTGCATGAACACATTGTAATATAGAAACCTTATAAATCATATAAATAACAAATCCACAAAAATACAATAATTGAAAATAGCTGTGGTCCGTCTCCTTAATATTGATCGAAAAAACGCCCATTCTAATAAATCTCAGAGCTCTTTCGGACATACAGTATAATCCCTTATAACCGTATTTCGTACTACCGAAAATCTCAGTCAACCGTACATAATCATCCTATTTTCCTAAACTCTAATAACCGTAGAAATTCGGGATCCAACCGTAATTTCAAACAGATCGCTCTCCCGTTCGTGTGGGGCGGCAATTTTACGGCCCAACTGCAAGGTGTCGCACCGCGCAGCCTCCCGCCTCCCTGTGTTGTTTCGGCGTCATTGTATCTCACCATTGTCCGTAAAATTTGCTCGTGACGCTCCGTGTTTATCGCTGTGAATCGCCTATCATCTACGCTATGGTGCCTCCGAAATCATCTAAATCAACGCCTAGTATACTCAAGATGTCGACAGGATCTTCAAACAAGAGGAAAAGGGTTGTACTCACCATTAAACAGAAGATAGAAATATGTCACAAGATGGATGCGGGAACCAGTAGGACGACATTGATGCGCCTGTATAATTGCGGTTCTACAACGCTTTATGATATAAGGAAACAAAAGGACAAGTTGCTGAGCTTTGTGGCCAATTCCGACGTTAAGAAGACCTTGGAGAAGCGGCATACAATACGAGAAGCCAAATTTGTGGAGCTTGACAAAGTGTTTTACGAATGGTTTTTGGTAAAGCGAGCCGAAGGATGCCCTACGAGTGGTCCAATAATCATTGAAAAAGCAAGAGATTATCATGAAAAGATGGGCATAAAAGAAGAGTGTGGCTTTAGTGATGGCTGGCTAGTGAAAGTGGATGACAAAAACCATTTGCTGATATGGATAGTGGAATAGGCCTACTGGGGAAACCACTGAAAAAAAAACGAACCAACATGCCTACCTCTGTTGGTGGTTTGGAAATGGCAAAACCCTGGATTACAGCACTACCTCTGCATCACCCTGGATTACAGCCTACCTCTGCATCACCCTGGATTACAGCACTACCTCTGCATCAATCTTCAATGGTGAGTTAAACACTTTATTTTGTGTATAGGCCTATTCATTGATTATTTAATGTAGGCTAGGCCTACTAGAGATTTGTTTAGCTTGCCTGCCATGCTCTTCTATGTTAGTAAACATTTAATGGTTAGTTAAACTTTGGACTTCCTAGGCATCCTAGAAGCCTAGAGGCCTAATTCCTAATAAATAAATAGGCCTAGGCTAGGCCTAGTAAACAAAATAAAAATAGGCCTAATTTTCGAATATCCGAAATATTCGTATTTCCGAAATGTCCTGAGATTCGTGATTTTCGGATAGAAGGGATTATACTGTAGTCACTGTTTACAAACGCCTTCTTTATGCAGTATAATCAATATTTACCCCCTGCTGGCAACATAGATGATGATTTCAATAATTCATGGGGGGGGGGGTGGGGGGGGGCTTTGCCCCCCCTCAACCCATCGTGTATCCAACATTGGCATTATAACTAAGACCATGAATAGGGCCTACACTCATTTCTCAAAATCTGGAGGAAAAAACATAAAAAATAAGGGTGTGAGCCTATTCCCTATAATTACCAATATATCACTTCATCTTGGGACGATACCGCTCTCGCAGATTAACCTTACCGTTAACGAGGAAAATACAGGGGTGGGGGATACTAATTAGTATTGATAAATAGAAGCGGTTTGAATATCAAGACGCAAATTACACAGTGCACTAATGACATTATAATACACGTTGTGTGAAACATATACACCGCTGATGTTAAATTAACCGGGTGTAAGATTAACCCTCCCGCCCCGGCTACGCATTACATAAATATCCCCGAAATCCGGGTGTTTTGGCCGAAAAACGTCTAGGCTAGGCTACCGTATCATTGTTATGCTGACTGCTTCCCGCATTCCCGCGCATCCCCAAGCGTAGCTGTGTTATTTACCTGTAGAATGGCGTTAAGTAGAGCTCTCTAAGTCAAGTGCTTGATTTGTGATGATGATTTCATTGGAGATAACTTTATGGCCAAAACAGCCACTTTACACTACTTTTCGATACTTAACAACAACATACAGGCACACACGAACAAGCGACACTCTCCTTCTTGTGGCCGGAGATGCGGGGCGTCAGTCCAGCCGGCTGTTGTTTACATGCGTCGGACCGACGCCTCGCACACGAAGCTCACAGGCTTTCAAGCAATGGTACAATGTTGTACCACCCGGGTTCCTGGGGGCAAAACATAATGGTACACACGTGTACCATCCGAGTTTGAAGGGTTAAGCGGGTGTAATGACGACATGTTGGCCGAGGGCTGGAATGACGTCATCGCTGAGGCCCGCCTTGGCTGATGATGTCACGATAATGAAGAATCAATCACAAGCAAGGATACACAACGTCTTGGCTTGGTTAATCAAGATGGCTATATTCTAGTTAATCGCCGTGTTTCAACCCCTCTCTTTCCCTGATATATTTCATACCCTCCCCAGCTATCGGGGTTTAGTATTGTTGAGGTAAGTGAAGAAAATAACTAAGAGATATGAGGATATAAATAAGGATCCTTAGTTAATGGGCAAACAAAATACGGTGACTACCGCTACATAGGATCTTACCAAATATTATAATATAGGAATAGGCCTAATAGGATTATAGGCTAAATACCGGTACATATTATACATTCTAGCCTATAGTGTAGCAATGTAGTAACAACTTAACAAGTGGCAAAATATATTACAATATTAGCCCTAAGGCCTATGATAATACAGTAAAAGTCCGTTAGTCCGACGACCGATGATTCGAATCTCCCAATAGTCCGAATTTTTCAATTTGAAGCCAAATCCGAATTCACCCGATGGTCCGAATTTCAAGAAGTCCCAAAGTCCCCTTTTTGAGGCATTAGTCCACTCAAATGACACATAATGGAGCACACACATATCATATGTTCATGAATTCACTTTAAAAGTTTACCATTGTCATTGTAGCCTATTACCTACTTCAAAACATTCAGATTAATGGTCAAAGGAAGCTACTGATATAAACGTAAACACCTTCTTCTTCTTCTTCTTCCACATCGTCTGCTAGAGAGTTTGTTTTGCTCTTGAACGCATCCTTGGGACGCTCCGATGCGCTACTGGCTTGCACCGCATTTTCTGCAAGCGCATTCAGTCTTGAGCTTGAAAACGCACCTTTGGACGTTCCGATACGCTACTACACTAGACCCTCCATTTAACGGACAAATGCGTGCAAGCACCTGTCCGTTCCTGCTAAATGTCCGTTGCTGCTAAATACTGTCCAGTCCGGATGTAATCCGGAAATTCCTTGAGAAAAATTCGGTGTTGAGTACAGGTGTCCGGATGGATCGTGACATTTAACTGTTATGCATCCTTTTTTTTACTGTACCTGAAATAAATCCTGGTAATCCCTTGTGCTACACCCTATTGATAATGCAAAACTATTGAACACACTTAACCCGGGAGCTGCGGGGAGACTCTTAAGAGTTCCCCCGGCGCACTGAGGGGAGACTCTTAAGAGTCAGAGAAAACAAAAATCAACTTTTGACATCGAAAAAAAAAAAAAATTTAATATTTTTTTTTTTTTTTTTTTTTTTGGCCCCTGGGCCATGCAAAATCTCAGTCCTCTACCTCCCCTCCTTCCCCACTTTCCTCCTCTCCTTCAGTTATCACCTATTTTCCCTGTTATTCCCTTATTCTGAGGTATATTTTCGTGCTAACATTAGAAATCCGATTGGAGGGTGTGGTCATCACTGATAGCAAGCGAGTGCAAGAGAGAGAGAGAGAGAGTATCGATCGACTGTGTCTCAGTGGCCTTGGGGGAAATTGGCGGGAAAGCAGATTGCCTCACCCATACATTATACAACTCGCGGGCTATATCTCCGATTTTGACCATCCAAACGCTGTTTTCACTCGTTTTATTGTTGTTTCAGGTTAATACCTTTATAATCAACCCATAATAGGCGCATATGGATAAGTATTAATGCTATTAATGGCACAATGAATATTTTAGTGACGGAAACACCTCAAATACGTCAGCACAGGGGGACGTTTCCAATTACCCCCATGCGCACTTCAGAGGTTAAAAGTGTATATTATTTGGTCTCTATATAATCTGTGAATCATTTCCGATATGATAGAATTAAAGATTTTATTTTCCACCAACTCATAATCAGCAAAAACGACACAAATGTCAATTAAAAACATGTTATAATATTTCCCCATCATTTTGTGTATACCGTGGGAACAAAAACAAAACAAAAATCTATCTAACGTAAATCTCCCGTCTGGGAAGCTCGGCGCATAGACGGAGGGGAGGGTTGAAATATTTTGTTGACTATCTCATTTATTATTTATCTATGTGCTGGAAGGATATTATATTTTTCAATTCCATCACACTAGAAATTATTCAAAGATTACAAAAAGTCCAAATAAGACATAGTTATGTTAATGTATAAGGGATTTAGGTAGATGAATTAGAGAGATAGATAGATAGAAAGAGTGTGTATATCGAGGGAAAAAAACAAAACAAAAAATCTATCAAACGTAAATCTTCTGTCTCGGAAGCTCAGCGTCTAGACTGAGGGGAGGGTTGAACTTTTTTTGACTATCTTATTTATTATTTATCTATGTGCTGGAAGGATATTATATTTTTCAATTCCATCACATTAGAAATTATTCAAAGATTACAAAAAGTCCAAATAAGACATAGTTATGTTAATGTATAAGGGATTTAGGTAGATGAATTAGAGAGATAGATAAATAGAAAGAGTGTGTATATCGAGGGAATAAAACAAAACAAAAAATCTATCAAACGTAAATCTTCCGTCTCTGCTGGCACGGAGGGGAGAGTTGAAATATTTTGTTGACTATCTTATTTATTATTTATCTATGTGCTGGAAGGATATTATATTTTTCAATTCCATCATATTAGATATGATTCAAAGATTACAAAAAGTCCAAATAAGACATAGTTATGTTAATGTATAAGGGATTTAGGTAGGTGCATTAGAGAGATAAATAGATAGAGCAACGGACTTTGCTCCAACTTTTTTATAGCAACGGACTACTGGGTCCATTGTCCGGCCTACATTTTTTGACCGTTATTGCCGATATCCATTAAATCGGAATCCGTTAAATGGAGGTTAGAGTGTATTTATAGTTCAGTGATCGGAGCGTCCCAAGGGTGCTTTCAAGACAACAAGACAAGGGTGCTTTCAATACAATATAATATAACAGAGCACGTCACAAAAGGAAAATTACAAGAACCTCTCAGGGAAGTGCCGTTGTTAAGGCATTACTTCCCGAACCACATCTGATCTGATCTCCAAGAGCAAGACAAACTCGCTACTAGACGGAAGAAGAAGAAGACGACGATACGGACATATGGTGTTTACGTTTATATCAGCAGATTCATTTGACCATTAATCTGAATGTTTTGAAGTAGGTAATAGGCTACAATGACAATGGTAAACTTTTGAAGTGATTTCATGAACATATGATATGTGTGTGTGCACCATTGTGTCATTTGGGTGGCCTAATGCCTCAATGTTTTCGTCATACACAGGTTCATAGGGGTAAAGTCCGATAATCCGAAAAATCCACTAATCCGAACGAGGGCCGGTCCGCTGCCCTTCGGATTAACGGAAGTTTACTGTATATGAATTATTAATTTACAATTAAAATTAAAAACTTATTCTATGGTGATTGGTGTATGATATATTATTTCATATATGATAGGCTATATATATTATATTATTATAATAATAATTATATAGAAGCAAATAATTAGGCTCCCACTGCAGGCGGCAGCTGCTCTTAGTTTTGTATTTGGTTTAATATACACTTCCCAGGTCATTTTAACAGTTCTATTGCTTCTATATATTATATAATACACCATAGAATAAGTTTTTAATAACTAGAAAAAAAGGTCATCTTATAAATAATTACCTTAATTGAGGACCTTTGCCGTTCCCATGTTAAGAGGTGGGGGCTCTGAGAGTCTGAGCCTACCAGAACCAGATTCCCAGAAATAATGAGAAAATCTCAGTAACACTAAAACACTGACATTCAGACATTACAAATTTTACAATTTACACAGTCCATTAGGGCCTTAGGGCCCTATCATAATCCAATTAAACAATGGGGTCGACTTCTGGAATCTGGTCATCGTACCCGCCCTGATAAATTTAACACTATATTTTCAGGTCAGCATACACACGAATATCACTTATCACAAGTCAGGCAATAGTCTCCAATATCTAGGTGATTTCGGCCTTACATAATTATGTAAACACTACTAAAGTCTATGACAGTTTAAAGCACACACAAATGCTATTACAACTACTGTCTACACGAACGTTCAGCAATATGGTGGGACTGGGGAAGAACCGAATATTATTGGAACTGGAATAAACTGATAACTCATAACTTATAACGTATCATTTCACGCAAATCTCCCTCGCCAGTCTCTGATAGCCTTCAGTTTTAAGGCTATAAATCCTTAGATTATAGAGCACAGTAACGTGTGTATACAGTGGAGCCCCCATCTTCGCTACACCGGTCTTCGTTGATTCAATCCTCGCACCACACACCAAATATTCCCCATTTCAATTCTCGCGCCAAAAGCCTCAATTCTCGCATCAAAATCCCAGCCGAAACCCGAAAAAAATAGCAAAAATAACGAAAAACTAGACATAAAACTAGAAAACAAACAAAAACAATAATTTTGTTTTAACATAACAAAAGAATCTGCCAGTAGCTTGCCGTTTAGAGACGAAATCCGAGTGAATCCGAGATCCGTTCGTCAAATGCGCAAGATGCCGCCATCTTTGTATGACGTCATCACTAAGCAGACGCTTGCAGTTTAGCTAGTATCTGTGTTGACAAAACAACCGTTTGCAAGCCTTTTTGTGCCTGAACCCCTTATCTCTCGCATTTATTATAACCTCTAGTACATCTAGTGATAGGGATGGTTGGCCTGGTGGTAGCAATGAAGGAATTTCATGCTCAAAACACAGAGCAAAGACCAGTCCATGTCGGACGAAAGCGATTGAAATGCCTAGCCTAGACGATGTTAGCCTAGGCTAGGCTAAATATGACTATGATTTATAATAAAATCTGTGTGGTAAGTAATCTTCTCATAATACGTATTTATACGTCTTTTCCTCATAATATGTATTTATTGGATGTATTTGGGGCGAAATGGGTACTTGAGGGGTGGCTGGACGAATTTAGAACCTAGGCCTAGGCTAGGCCTAAAAAAAATTGCATGATAGAAACAATGCCCCAATCTACAGTAGGCCTATTTATGGTTAGGACTGTCATTTAGCCATGTCTACATTATTATTTACAATGCATAAGATTTAGGCCTAGGCTACTTGATGGAGCCTAGACAAAAAACATGTTTTCATAGCCTAACACTGGGAAAAAGTGCGGTAATTGTTTAGATATTGGGCCTTTTTTTCTAGTTATTAAAAACTTATTCTATGGTGTATTATATGATACAGTATAATGCATCAAATTTAATTTGTGTACAATAAAACATGTTTTCATAGGCAAAAAATAGAAAAAGACGCAAATTTTGGCATGAGCACGGAACCGATTGAATTTTCCCCATAAGAACAGTGCCCCGATCTTGGCTGTTTCAATCCTAGCTCTATTTCTGCGGAACCGATTAGCAGCTAGGATGGGGGCTCCACTGTACATGAATGATGTCTATAGGCCTTACAGATTTCGTGTGTGATATAATTATTGATACACAACCCTTATCAAAACTTATATGACGGTATGCGTGTTGCGAGCTTTTTTGGAGAGCTATCCCAAGTAGGGTCCATTTTCTGTTTGTTTACATTCGTCAACATTATTCTGGGGACAATAATATGAGGCGAATTTCATTTAATATGTCAATATTTACCATTTTAAAATAATTATATATTAATAGAAGCTATTTAGAGAAACTTTACATGCATTCTTACAATCTATTGTATATTATATGGCACTATACATTATTTTTACAAGAGAACAAGTTTAGGTGTAGAATATTATCCTTCATCAGTCAGCCATATTGGCTTATACAAGGCGCCAATTTTAAATAACCATATATAAAGGTGTAGGGGGCAAAGATTTACCCAACAACTATTCGAAGCTTGACCTAAACTATTAGAAATTGACAAATATATCGGAATGAATAGGAAACTATCCCCCTGTGTAAAAAATGAACACTGAAAGAGGAAATTGACCACTTGCGAGATTCGTTCTATAAGGAAGTTAGTCTGGAACCCAGATCCAAAAAATAAATTGTAGGCCTACAATTATAACCCAGGAACTACTACAAGGCTGATTATGACCGAACCATCTCAAAGTGTTCCTTAATATCACAGTCACACTCTCCAGCACATCCACACCACAATGCTCTCGTACTTCTTGATTTGTCTGACAGGTAACTCCACACGGTACTGCCTTAAAATACTTAAATGAGCTAACAGTCTCCATAATCCGACCATTCAACCTAACCTCACATTCTGTGACCGCACTACAAGTTGTTTGCTGACGACCTCAAACTCTACATCCAGCATCCAAGTAAGTCACCACAATCAAGCTCTCAAGATCTCCAACAAAATATCAAAATTTTAGCATCCACCGCCTCCTCTTGGGGTCTAAAGTTTGCACCCAACAAGTGTGTCCCTCTCCGATTTAAGCGTGGACTCGAGCTACAAAACAATGCTATCTCTCATCTAGATGGAAATGTTTTAAGTACAGTATCTTCACACAAAGACCTAGGGGTTACCATAGACACTAAATTAAGATTCCATTCACACATTCGAGAAACCGTGGCTAAAGCTGGAGGAGTATAGCTACAAACCTACTAAAATCTACCATATGCCGCTCACCTTCCTTTATAATCTCCCTCCTCATCTCCGACATCAGACCCTTGCTTGACTTTACTTCTCCTGTTTGGAATACTGGTTTTCAAGCCTTCAAGGTGATCTTAATCTTCTAGAGTCTGTTCAACGTCGGTGGACGAAACAAGTAACCAACCACTCAAGTCTCACTTATCATGACCGTCTCTCTACCTTAAACCTGTTTTCAATTAAAGGCAGATTGTTGAGGACCGACCTTATTCAGTGTTACAAAATATTCCATAATCTCTCGCCCATTAAACACCATGACCTGTTCACTATGTCACCCCACCAAGGAGTAAGAGGTCATAAATACAAGATCTTTGTTCCCCACACAGAAACCGAAGCAAGAAAAAGGTTTTTCTCCTGTCGTTGTTGTTGTTGTTGTTGTTGTTCCCCAAGCTGCCTGGCCGAACAGCCCCAAGGCCCCGAGCAAGGCCATAACCGAGCGCCCCCACAGATCCCTCCCTGCCGACCACAATAAAGCCTGGGTGACCGAAGCCACTCCATGGCGGGGAGCTGAGGAGGGTGCGGAAACGCCCGGGAAATCAAAGCCCCACCCAGGGCCCTGTGCCCCTCAGCAATTATGAAGAGAAAGTCGAGGGGCAAAGGAAAAATGTGACGCTTTGGCTTCCAATCTTGGTAGATTGGGAGGTCAATCCACGGAAGAGACGCCGTCACTTGAGATCTAGAAAATATATAAGTAAAAGGAACAGTCGGAGTAAGCTATGGGTATGGCAGAGATCGCTCAATTCTCACTCTGATAGACCAGCCCATCACCACTCCTGTCGTATAATCCATCAGTGGAACTCCCTACCAGCTGAAATAGTTGATTCCCCCTCCCTTGCTCAATTCAAATCTAAATTGACCCAACACCTCCACAACTCACTCTTCAACCCATAAAATCCCCTTTCCCATTTTTAAGCAACATCTCAACCCCTGATACCCCATCATATTATTGGTCTGACACACTACCAGTCACCCCATTGTCAAGCATCTCCAGTATATCAAATGTTGCATCTGAAAACTAACACACCTGCCCTACGAGGAGAGATGTCAGCGACTGGGACTGCAGACACTCAGTGACCGGAGAAAAAGAGGTGATATGATCGAAACCTACAAGCTAATGCATGGCTTCGACGACATCCCTTACACCAGATTCTTTTGCCTCAACACAAACAATCTGAGAGGACATTCACTGAAACTAGCGAAACCGGACCACTGGAGAACAAAACTAAAAGGGAACTGGTTTGCGATCCGGGTGATCGATGACTGGAACTCACTCCCAGACGGGATAGTAACTGCGCCCACGATAGCCACATTCAAATCACGGTACGACAGACACACGGGTATAGAGAACATTTAGGCTGACACGTCTTAAGAGGTGGGGACCACACAAGAAACCAATTCTTATTTCCTCACTACCAATTCATAGGTAAGCACTGGCGTGTCATGCTATCTCCTGGGCTGCCTAATCCTTGGCCTGTCATGCGCTACCGATTGGCGGCCCTACCAGGTGAGCAACCCTGTTTTAACACCTAACGAGCGGCCTAGGCGGTAATTTATATGTACCGCCCAGCGGGGTGTTTTTACCCTAAATAGGGTTGTCTACGTGATCATTTTCATGCCTAAATAAGACCCAGAGCGTAAAACAAGTATCTATCCCTGAAAGGGCGTAAACAGAGCTTTCCAATGACAGAAATTGTGAAGGAGCAGAAGGAAGAGAGAGAAAAGGAAAAGAAAGAATTTGAAAAAAATGTAGTGCAAGTTTTAAAGAAGAAAGAGAAGGTAGTGAGAGAGACAATAGATAGAGGTAAGTGTGTAGTAATCTTTGGAGATGTGGAAGAGCACCTGGCAGATATGAACGTAAGAAAGGAAAGGGATGTTGTGAAAGTCAAGGGGATACTGGATTACTTAGACGAGGGTTATGGATGGGTAAAAGAACTGGAGGAAGTGAGAAGGTTAGGAAAATATAAGAAGGGCGAGATGAGACCACTAAGAGTGGAACTAAAGCTTAGATCAACAGCAGAAGCAGTAGCCAATGTGAGCTGGAAATTAAATTCGACAGAGCTGAATCATATAAGGGTAAAATAGGACCTAAATGTAGAAGAACGAGAACAGTTAAGGGAACTCCAAGCTAAGGCTGATGAAGAGAATGGAAAGTTGTCTGAAGAGCAAAAGAAGAATTTTTTTTGGAGAATAAGGGAAGGGCAAGTAAGGAAGTGGTACATCAGGAGCCACCAAGAACCGAAAGTAAGGGGAGTGATAGGGAAAGAGACAGAGAGACAAGTACGAAGTCAAAGCAAGGAGACGGAGCGAGAGATAATGCAGGGAGCAGGGGACCGGAGAGAGAGCCAGGATGTGGTGGAGAAGGTGGAACAGAGGGAGGGAGAGGGGGTGTGGGTTGTGGAGGGGGGGGGGGGGAGGAGAATAGAATTAGCAGGGGAGGTGGAACTGGGTCAGGGAAGGGATGGAGGAGGAGGTGAACCTGGTAGGAGGCAGAGAGGGAAGAGAAACAAGGAGGTGGATTCAAATATACTGTGCTACTACACTAATATAGATGGAATAAACAGTAAAAAGGTAGAGTTAGATGATATATTAAGAAAAGATCAACCACAGATAGTCTGTTTGACGGAGACAAAGCTGAACCAGGACTTTGACAGCAACATAGTGTTTAGTGAAGGATATAATATATGGAGATATGATAGAAAGGGAAAAAGGGGAGGTGGAGTGGCAGTATTAGTTAAGAACCCTATGACAGCAAAGCACGTGGAGTTAAATAATGTCAAGGCAGAAATAATGGCAGTTGAACTCAATGATATAGAAGGAAAAAAGCTAGACATAGCAGTAGATTACATGCCACCAAAGACCAGAGCATGGAGGGAGTTGGAGTTTGAGGAGATGGTCGAGGATATGATTCAGTCGTTGAGAAGATTGCTTTTAAGGAAGAATCGATTGATCTTGGTAGGAGATTTCAACTGTAGTGAGGTTGATTGGGAATCGGGAGATGCAGGGCCAAATCAGAGATCTTGGGGAAGTCGGCTAGTGGAGTTGGTTACGGAAAATGTACTTGCACAACATGTGAAGGAAAATACAAGAATGAGGGGTAATAACTAACCTTCTAAACTCGATCTGATTTTTACAAAAGATCCTCATGAAATTAGTGATATAAACTATCTATGTCCTGTAGGTAAAAGTGATCACCTATTACTAAAATGGAAGTTGACCTCGAGTAATGCCAATAGATTAGACAATAGCTACATAAATGACAGATTAAATTATAGTAAAGCTGATTATGTATCCTTGAAAAGATATTTAGAGGGAGTAGATTGGGATCTTATTTTGAAGGAACAGGACGTACAAGGTAAATATAGTAGATTCCTCAAAATTTATAGAGTAGGAACCAATCTGTTTGTCCCAAGATATAAAACTGGAAATTTTACTAAGCAGAAAGATTGGTTTAATTTGAAATGCAAAAGAGCTTTGGGTAGGCGTGATGCAGCTTGGGCTAGATTAACAAGAAGGAACACTGAGAGTAATCGGAATAAATATAAACAGGAGAGGAATAGATATGTTAACATAATTAGGAAAGTTAAAATGAACTATGAGAAGAACATAGTAAATAAATGTGAAAGTGACCCTAGATTATTTTATAAATACAGTATATAAACAGTAAGTTGAAGGTAAAGAAACAAATGACTAAATTAAGAGTTGATGCTAGGACGTATGAAAATGTATCGGACATGTGCGAGGTAATGAATAACAAATTGGGGTCAGTTTTTACTAGAGAGGAAGGTTTTGACGAACCACAGGCGGGAGTACTGGAGAGTGGGCTTAGTAAGATTGAAATAACTAGAGATGAGCTGTTATCTGCGATGAGAGGACTTGAAGTAAGGAAAGCTATGGGACCGGATGAAGTGTCTGCCTGGGTTTTAAAGGAGTGTGCAGAGCAATTAGTGGAGCCAGTGAGGGACATAATTCAAGCTTCCTTAGATAAAGGACAGGTTCCTGTTGAATGGAAAAGAGCTAATATCATTCTGATATACAAGAATGGAAACCCTGAGGACCCTCTAAACTATAGACCAGTTTCACTTACTAGTATTGTATGCAAGATTTGTGAAAAGCTAATTAGGAAGAGATGGATGAAAATGTTGGAGAGAAAGAAGATAATAACCCCAAAGCAATTTGGATTCAGAGAAGGGACATCTTGTGTTACCAGTTTGCTATGTTATTACAGTAGGGTGACAGATGTACTCCAAGAAAGAGGCGGATGGGTGGACTGCGTCTACTTAGACTTTTCCAAAGCATTCGATAAGGTACCACATAAGAGATTGTTATCTAAGCTTGAGATGCTAGGATGTGTCAGGGGGAGTTTGCTGAAATGGATGGAGAGCTATTTAACGGATAGGGAAATGAGGACCAACATTAGAGGAACTTACTCATTGTGGCGGAAAGTTGAGAGTGGTGTGCCGCAGGGATCTGTGTTGGCACCTCTCATGTTCCTTATGTACGTGAATGACCTGCCGATATGCATAAACTCCTACATGTCAATGTTTGCAGATGACGTAAAAATTATGAGACAAATAACAAATAAAAGTAGTTGTGAGGAGCTGCAAGGGGATTTAGATAAAATATACGAATGGAGCACCAAGTGGAAAATGAAATTTAATATAAGTAAATGCCATGTGTTAAATATGGGAAGAAGTGTGAATAGACCAAATTGGGAGTACAGGATGGGAGATAATATAATTAGCAAGGCCGAAAAAGAAAAGGATTTAGGGTTGATTATACAAGATAATTTGTCGCCAGAGAAACATATTAACAGGCCCTTTAGCGGAATGTATGCAATGGCCGGGAATATGAAAGTTGCTCTGAACTACTTGGATGAGACCATGGTAGCGAAAATTAGGAAGAGTATGATTAGACCAAGATTGGAGTATGCAGCAGTGGTGTGGTCTCCGCATCTAAAGAAGCATATTCACAAGTTAGAAAGAATCCAGAGAGCAGTTACTAGATTGGTTCCAAGTCTCAGAGAACTGCCATATGAAGGGAGGCTAGACAAATTAAATCTACCGAGTCTAAACGAGAGGAGAGAGAGGGGAGACATGATAATGATGTACAAATGCACCCGGGGGCTGGAGAGGCTGGATAGGGAGGATATATTAATTATGGATACAGGAATAACTAGAGGCCACAGCTACAAAGTAAAAAGACCTACCTGCAAGAACGATATCAGGAAGTTTAGCTTCCCCTATAGATGTATTGATAAATGGAATGGGCTGGAGGAGGTGGTAGGGGCAAGGAGCATCCATATTTTCAAGAAAAAATTGGATAAAAAGTAGACTGAGAGATGGGACAACACGAGCTTAGCTCAACTCCTGTAAACTACAATTAGGTAAATACACCCCAACCATCCTTGTACGACAGCTAGTTTTCTTGCAACGATCGCGCAACACGAGTGCAAAAACCATGTACAGTAATTAGGTACTTTCCCTACATAATTCCCTGTGTAGCGAGTGCGTGAGGGTGGGGGAGGGTGGGATTCATGTCAGTTGGCCCACCGCGGTGGTGTGCGACGGTCATAGCCTTACTACGCTCCTCACACCGCTCAGCTCTCTCTCTCTCTGCAACATTACGTGCTGAAAATGGCACACGACATAAGTTGTGAACCGCCACTTAGTCCAAATTTCTTTCACACTACATAGTTGCGTGCCGCCAATAAAGGGTTAAAGGCCAAAACATTACTGTTTAGGATTCAAACCTACTCACTCAGGTATGTTTGTGAAAGTTGGGCACCATATTTACTCAACCATGAGCGGATACAAGGGAACCAACCTTAGTTCATATTTGGAGAACCAGGTTATAGTGTTGCGGAGGTTTATGCCTTCATACACATGGCGAGTTTACTTGACTTCAACAATTACTATTTTACACATTCCCCCCTGCCCCTGGCCCTGCCAACTTGGCTAAGTGATACAATTTTAATCGTCCTGGTACCGTAAAATGCGGTAACTTCGGACATTTTTCGATGTTTTTTAACAATTTCTCCTGAGTGTAAACACATTATAGAGATTTAACTAGGTCAAGTGATGTATGGTGGTAGTGCGCCGTAATCCAGGAATCCTCCTAAAATTATCCCCCATAAGAAGAGAGCTATCCTTATCCTAAATGATGTCCGAAGTTTGCTTGAAAAGTTGATAACTTCGGACATGTATGGATAACTTCGGACATACGGTGTTTCTTATGGAAAATGGTTGCCAAGAAAGCTGAGATAACTTCGGACGAATGGAGGAGAACTTCGGACCTACGTTTGTGGCCTTATTTCATTCATTTTTCGGCTCCTACTATTGTATATGAATATTTTATTATTGCTGCTTATTCCTGTCCGATGTTATAGTGGAAAATGCACAGTCAATACTTTTAGGCCTGTATAATCAGTATAAGAGGGGGTTATATACGATGTTTAACATATACAGTAAAAGTCCGATAATCCGACGACCGATAATTGGAATCTCCCAATAGTCCGAATTTTTGAAAATGAGGCCAAATCCGAATTCACCCGATAGTCCGAATTTCAAAAAGTCCCGAAGTCCCCTTTTTGAGGCATTAGGCTACCCAAAACCCACCCAAATAACACATAATGGTACACACACATATCATATGTTCATGAAATCACTTTAAATGTTTAACATTATGTGTCATATTGGATGTATAGCATTATATTGTGCATATGCATAGCCTATATTGTGTTCAGGTTTTCGTCAGGCCATTAATACACAGGTTCAAAGGGGTAAATTCCGAAAAGATGGCGGCACACCATGGCGGAAGGCGGACGCAAGTTTTGAGGCTCCGGCATATGTTATGGGAATGGTCAATTAATTCACGGAATATCGAGTGCATACGGGGCTAGCAAGAAGAGGAAGGATTTAGTGAAGTGTTTGGAGGATATATTGGTGTGGTGGAGGGGTGATATATAGTGTAATAAGAGTGTGTAGTGACGGGACAGCAGTAGGGTTGTGAGTTGTTGAGTTTGTAAACAAACATGGCAGAGGGAATTTCGGGTATGACGGAGGCGGAAGGAAGGTTACAACGTTTTCGGGGATTTAAGAGCACAGATAAGAAGTTAGAAGAGGTTAGTACTGTTGTGAAGGATTTGGAAAAGTGGATGAGTGATACGGAGAAATGGAAGGGGGATATTGGTGAGAAAGTTAAGGCACTGTGTGTAATGTGTGGTGTGACAGGTGGGGAAGGGAATAGGCCTAGCGAAGGAAGTGAATGCAGGCCTATTTTGGCAGTTAATGAGAGCCTAGAGATGGTATTGAAAAGGGTAGATGAACTGGGAGCAGAGAATATGGCATTGAAGGAGCAGCTGAAGGAATACGAAGGACGTTTCACGGAAGTAAAGGAGTCGACTGCATGGACGGTGGTAGGTAAACAAAAAGTCAAGGATTTGGAGGATATTATGAAAGAGCAAAAGGAAGAAATTAATATGACCAAAAAAAGTTTTGAGAGTGCAGTTGTAGGGGTCATGAAGAACAAGGAGAGTGTCGTGAGGGAGGCCATGGACAGGGATAGGGGTGTAATCTTGTATGGAGATATAGAGACTCATATGAATGATAATGGAGTGAGAAAAGTGAGGGATATGGAGACAGTGAAGGAGGTCTTGAAAGGTGTGGATGAGGACGAATATGGATGGGAAGGGCAGGTGGAGGAGGTCAGTAGGATAGGTAGATATAAAAGGGGAGAGATGAGACCTATAAGGGTACAGTTTAAAACTAGGGTAGTGGCGGAGACTGTGACAAATTTTAGTTGGAGGCTAAATACAAATGATAAACTGAACCACATAAGACTAAAGAAGGATTTGAGTATAGAACAAAGGACAAAAAATAAGGAATTACAAGAAAAGGCTGATGAAAATAATGGAAAGTTGGATGAGGAGGATAAGAGAAATTTTACTGGAGAGTGAGGGACGGAAAAGTGAGGAAGTGGTTTATAAGAGTAGAAGGGAGGGGGAGATCAGGGAGGGGAGAAAATGTGATGGGAGTTGTGACGGAGGAGGAGAACGGGGTGGAGGTGTCACAGGGAGAGACACGAGACAAAGAGGCAGACCCAGTAGTGCTAACGGGGGAGTAGGGTACGGACTGGAGGAGCGGGATGGTGTAATTGCTGAAGGAATGGTAGATGGATTAAGGATTATGTTTAGTAATGTGGATGTGTTTACCCAGGACAAGAAAAGAGAACTGATATGTAGGTTGCAGGATGAAGAGGAAAAACCTGATGTCATAGCCCTACAGGAAGTAAGACCAAAAAATGCTAGAATTGAAAGGGAACTGGTGGAATATAGTTTGGAGGGTTTGGAGTTATATGAGAGAAATGCTATTAGAGCAGAGGTTGGAAGAGGACTGTTTATTTATGTAAGAAAAGAGCTCAAGGTTAATGAGGTGGATATGAGACAGCAGTATTGTGAGTATTTGTGTATTGAAGTAAAATGTGTAAGAGGATCAATTCTAATTGCCTCTATATATAGAAGCCCAAATAATAGCAGGGGAGAGGATGATAACCTACTGAAAGCAATGGAGGAGATAGATAATAGAGAGAACAAATATAAGATTTTGATTGAAGATTTCAATTTGCCAAGGATCAACTGGGCAAATTGTACTACTCCAGCGGGACAGGGTAGCCTGGAAAATAAGTTTATAGAGAAAGTGAGAGATTGTTTTTTAACGCAACATATTGTAGAGATGACAAGATATAGAGATGGGACGCAGGGGAGTGTACTTGATTTGATTTTTAGCAATGAAGAGGATATAGTGAAACATGTTAATGTGGATAGCCCTATAGGTCGTAGTGACCATGCCTGTATAAGCTTTAGTTGTAACATTAAATCAGAGAGGGATAATAGAAGCAATAGAAAAATATACATGTATGATAGAGCAGATTATGAGCTGATGAGATGGTGTTTGGACATTGACTGGGGGGGAATATTTGAACGGTGAAGACGCTGAAGGAATGTGGAGGAAAATTAGAGTCAAACTGGAGAATGCTGTATCCAAAAGTGTACCAGTAAGGGAATATAAGGATAAAACAAAATTGAGGAAAAGAACTAACCCAGAATTGCCAATGAAAAGAAAGCTTTGGATATTGATTAGAAGAAAGAAATTATTGTGGGAAAGATTAAAATTGTTAAAAAAGAACAGGGGGTCTAGTGTAGAGGCTAAGCAAGTGGATCTGGAACGCAGACAAATAAACAATAAAATAAGGTGGGAAACAAGGAGGGGGGTGAAGGAGAGGGAGAGAGAGATAGCTAGAAATGTGAAGGATAATCCAAAAATATTCTGGAAGTACATTCAGGAAAAGTTAACAAGAAGAGTAGGGATCCCAGAGCTGGTAGGGGGGTTGAATGATGGGAGTAGAGCGGAGACTGATAAGGAGAAAGCAGAGGTGCTGGGGAAATACTTTGGGGGGATACTAACAGTGGAGTCGGAGGATGCAGTGCCTACTATTCCCATCAAACAGGCACCGGCACTAGAACTAATAGAGTTTTCCCATGCTAGAATAAGAAGGGCTATAGAAAAAATGAACAGAAGTAAGTCACCGGGACTGGATGGGATACACCCAAGAATCATAAAGGAAGGAGGGGAGATGTCAGTAGAGCCATTGAAAATTTTATTTGAGGTATCGTTTAATACAGGACAAATCCCGATGGACTGGAGAGACGCGAACATAACAGCTATATTTAAGAAGGGAAAGAGAAATGACCCAGGGAATTATAGACCAGTCAGTTTGACAAGTGTTGTGTGTAAACTAATGGAAACGGTAATTAGAGAAGGAATAATGGATCATATGAAGTCAAACCAACTTTTCAGTGGGAGACAGTTCGGATTCTTGCCGGGGAGGTCGACGGTACTACAGCTAATTAAGGTGGTAGATGATTGGATGCAAATTCTAGAAGATGGTGATGTAATAGACGTGGTATATTGCGATTTTATGAAGGCCTTCGATAAGGTCCCACATAAAAGGTTAATAGAGAAAGTTAGAAGCTATAATATAGGGGAGAAATGTGTGAAATGGATAGAAGCCTTCCTGAAAGATCGGAGACAGAGGGTACTGGTGAATGGAATAGGCTCGGGGTGGAGGGAAATTACAAGTGGGGTACCTCAGGGATCTGTGTTGGGACCACTGCTGTTCGTTATATTTATCAACGACTTGCCTGAAGTTATAACTAATGGAAGTGAGGTATACCTGTATGCGGATGACACTAAGCTGTATAGAAGAGTGAGGAGTAAGGAAGATATGGGTTTGCTTCAAGGAGATGTGGAGGACATGAAGGGATGGTCTGAGCATTGGTTAATGCCTTTTCATCCAAAAAAATGCAAGTACATGCGGATTGGGACCAGCAAGATAGACAAGGTAGGATACAGTATGTATGAAGCGATGGAGGAAGTGAATGCAGAAAAGGATATAGGAGTAGTGATAGACAATAAGTTAAATTTCTCAGAACATTTAGCGGAAAAGATAAACAAAGCCAATAGAATTGTAGGGCTGATAAGGAGGACATTTGTGTCACTTGATGAAGAAATCTTCAAGAATCTCTATCCAGCGCTGGTTAGGCCGCACCTGGAATATGCGAACCAGGTGTGAGATCCATATATGGTAAAGGATATAGAAGCAGTGGAGAAAGTGCAGAGGAGAGCTAGCAAGCTGGTACCAACGTTGAAGAACGCGGGCTATGAGCAGAGGTTGAGGACACTGGGGCTTCCGACACTGGCATATAGGAGAAAGAGAGGGGATATGATAGAAACTTTTAAGATAGTGTCAGGAAAGTACGATGAGGATGTGTGTGAAGGTATCTTCTTGATGCGGGAGGGAAAAAAGAACAAGAGGACACTCTAAGAAAATTTACAAAGAAAGAAATAGGCTTGAGAAGGCAAAGAACTCATTTTGTGATAGAGTGGTAAATGAGTGGAACGCACTGCCCCAGTATGTAGTCGATTCCGAATCAATAAGGGAGTTTGAAAGTAATCTTGATAAAGCATGGGGAAGACAAGATTTGAAGTTTGATTATAAAACAAAAATACAGAATAGTAAAAATGTTGCGTCTGCTACCGCCGCCGCCAACACCGTGAACGACCGCAGCAGTGCAAGTACTGGTACTGAGCTGGATACACAGGCATAGTTTGCCTTTTTCCAGAGGATCTACTGTAAGAAACTGTAAGATAATCCGAAAAATCCGGTAATCGGAACGAGGCCCGGTCCCCTGCTATTCGGATTACAGGACTTTTACTGTATTCTGTTTGGATGTGTTCTCGTTAGGCATTGAGCTCACTCCTAGAAAATATTGAGCAGGAAAAATAACCAATGCTGTCAAATAAAAAACTCAAAAATTAACTAGGCATAGTGAAAATATATAGGTATGTATAATATATCAATGCATATACACTTTTATGAATTTGAGCATTTTTATAGGTATAACGTATTTGTTGGTGTTTCTTTCGGCAGATAAAACAAAAATTGGACAAGATATATGCCTCTCCTAATTTATATATATTATATATCCAGAATTATCCGAAATACATAAATCGGTTAGCATAGTATCATATTTTTATGAGTTTTTGGACTCAGAGAATGATTATTTGATCTTTTACCACCATGTTAATGATGTACAAGTATTATGAATGATTTTCATAGGGCAAATAATAACAAACGATTGTTTTGTTCCATGTCCAAAGTTACCATGTTTTTTTTTTAAACACAATCGGTTAAATGATACTGTTCTAGCCAGAGCGTTATACAAGTGTAACAAATTTCCTTTGGTGGATGTTGTCTCTGGTAATGTTACTACAAAATTATATCAGTCACAATATCATTCATACAAACAAATTTCTTCAGAGTGATAGAAGTTTGGCAGGGTAGCAAAAAATGTACATATTTTCGTCACATATATAATATTTTTTTTTTGTACATATACTCATGTCAGTTCCCTAGGACTTTTACATGCTCTTCCTTTGCCATTTCTCCAAACGGACCCCACAAAAAAAAACAATAAAAAGAGTTTCCATTATATAATGACAATGTCTAATTACTTATTATCGCCGATGTCCGAAGTTATGACCCAAGTCCGAAGTTACCCCACTTTACGGTACTAATATGGAACCTCTCTGATGACAAATCTAATGCTACTGTCGCTCATGGTCGAGTGAATACGGTGCCCAACTCTCACAAACATACCTGAGTGAGTGGGTTCGAATCCTGGTCAGGATACCTCTCTCCCAAGTTACCAACCTCAGCCTGTCAAACATTACATAACCTTACTCTTCCGCACATTAATTGCAATAATATATATATGTTATGTTAAGTATTATACCTTCGAAGACCGAGGTATATAAGTCCAAAAATTGTGTGACACATAGAATGAAATGGCATCTCTCTCACAGATACTCACAGATACTCATAGATGATGTTTATACTTCGATGCCAATAAAAATAACAATAATAATAATATTAATAATAATAATATAGATTTAATGTTTGGTCTTGTCACTTCTTGAATAGGTAGTAGTCATTCATGACTGTCTAACTTATGGAATACAGTTATACATAAGAACATAAGAACATAATACAAAAGTGAGGATAAGGAAAGAGTGGAAATATGAGAGGAAAGAGAGAAAACTGACAGTAGAGAGAATAAATGTGAGAAAATTAAATGAAGAATGTAATGCAACAAAATACAAGGACATCCTGAAAGAGACTATAAAGGACATGGATGTTATGATAGATCTGGGAAATACTGTAGACGAAGTATGGAAAGGTACAAGAGACTCCATGATTAAAGCAGCTGAGAAAGTATGTGGGAAGAAAACCTTTAAAATGTGGAAGAAGAAAGGTAACGCATGGTTTAGTAAAGAGATAGAAATAGTGAAAAAAGAAAGAGTTCAGAAAGAGTATGCTGCAAAAGAATATACCTAGAGAAACTAGAGATGCGAGGAAAGAAGAATAAAAATTTGAAACAAAGAGTGAAGAGGGCGATACAAGACGCTAAAAGGAAGACAGATGAGGCATATGGGAGAAAGATTAGTGAACAGTTTCTGAATGACAGGAAAGCATACTACAGAGCTGTGAAAGAAGCCAGAGGGAAGAAGACTGAGAGTGTCTCAGGTGGTAGGATGAGGGACATGAATGGGGAAGTGGTAGAGGGTGATGGTGTGGTGAAAGTATGGAAAGATCATTTTAGTAGCTTAGCTGTAAAGAGTAGGGGGAAGGCAAAGATCTCATCCATAGGAATGGAGAGAGGTAGAATAAACAGGGTAGTTGAAAGCCAGATAAGCAGAGAAGAAGTAAAAGAAGCAATCAATAGACTTAAAATGGGCAAAGCTGCTGGAGTAGATAACATCCCAGGTGAAATGCTGAGATATGGAGGAGAAGAAGCTGTTGACATAATGCATAGGTTATGTAAATTAGCATGGGAAAAGGAAAGTGTACCAGAGGACTGGAGGAAAGCAGTGATAGTACCCTTGTACAAAGGGAAGGGTAGTAAAGAAGAGTGTAAGAATTATAGGGGAATTAGCTTGCTTAGCATACCTGGAAAGGTACACGCAAGAGTAGTAACACAGAGGCTACAGAAGATAACGGATGACAAAATAGGCGAGGAACAGGGAGGTTTCAGAAAGGGCAGGGGCTGCGTTGACCAGATAGCCTCAATGGGATTGTTGGTAGAGAAGTATCTGGCCAAAAACAGAAAACTCTATGCAGCATTCATGGATTTGGAAAAAGCCTACGACAAAGTAGACTGGGAGGGCCTGTGGGATGTGTTAACAGTATATGGTGTGGGAGGAAAGTTGCTAATGGCAGTAAAATCTGTTTATAGGAATGCAATGGCAAATGTGAAGGTAGGGGATAAGTTAAGTGAAAGTTTTGAGATCAATGTAGGTGTAAGACAGGGATGTGTCATGTCAGCTTGGTTGTTCAATATATACATGGATGGAGTGATTAGGGAATGTAGGGCTGTATCAATGGGTGTGGGAGCTAGACTGGAATCAGAGGGAAGAACATGGAAGATTTTAACATGCCTATATGCGGACGATGCAGTCCTGTTGGCGGAAAATACTGAAGAACTTCAGAGAGTGGTCACTGACTTTGACAGGGTATGTGAAAAGAGAAAGTTAAAGGTCAATGTAGGGAAATGTAAGGTAATGGTGTTTGAGAGAAGAATGCATGAAACTATAGATTTTAAGGAAAAATATAGAATCAAGAAAGAACACAAGAAAAGTTGTAAAATAAAATTGAAAAATTAAGTACTAGAAGAGGTTGAAAGTTTCAAGTATTTGGGAGCTGTACTATGCAAATATGGTAAAATGGAGAGTGAGATAAAGGAGAGAAAAATGCAAGGGAGAAAAGTGATTGGAGAACTTGATAGTATTCTCAAAGGAAGAATGGTTAGCCAGGAAGTCAAAAAGTCACTGAGAAACAGTGTGCTGTTTATAGATATATGGGAGTCAGGTGGGTGGAACCGCTAGTAGTGGAAGACCACCTATGGTATGGGAAAAGAAAGTGGAAAAATATATTGAAGAAAAACTTCCACGTAGTGGAAGGGGCATTGTGGCACGGGCAAAGGAGGCGTGTCTTGACAAAGAAGCTTGGAGACGTTTCTGTCATGGCCATCCTCTAGTGGGGGTTTCCCAGGGGGAAGCAAGGCGTCGGAGATGATGATGATGATGATGACATAAGAATATAAGAAAATGGGAGTCTGCAGAAAGCCGATTGGCCTAAGCAAGGCAGATCCCTGTCCCACACAACCCAAAATACAAAGCCCAATTATAGGCTCAACACTCTAATACCCTGAGGATCATCTTACCAAAACGGTTAGAGATTAACGCAGGATTACGGGGGTCTGCAGAGCGCTGATTGGCCCAACCCTTCTCGTCCATATGCTTATCCAATTTTATCTTAAAGCTCCCTATCGTTTTTAATCCCACTATAGCACTTGGTAGTCCATTCCACCCATCTACAACTCTGTTACCAAACCAATATTTGCCTATATCTTTTCTGAAACTAAATTTATCTAATTTGAAACCATTGGTACGAGTTCTTTCGCTATCACTGAGCTTTAGTACATTTGTCATGTCCCCTTTGTTAATCCCACTAACCCACTTGAACACCTCTATCATATCCCCTCTAACTCTGCGTCTCCCTAACGAATGTAAGCCTAATTTCTTCAACCTTTCTTTATACGGAAGATTTCTAATATTATGGATCATTTTTGTCATTCTACGTTGTACTCTCTCCAATGAATCTAT
Organism: Paralithodes platypus; assembly: GCA_032716605.1. NCBI lineage: Eukaryota > Metazoa > Arthropoda > Malacostraca > Decapoda > Lithodidae > Paralithodes > Paralithodes platypus. Next base: position 4,510,662 of record CM064561.1, read on the forward strand.
GTCCATTCTGTAATAAGGACACCAAAATTGAACAGCATAATGCATATGGGGTCTCACTAATGACAAGTAAAGTTTTAAGATAACATCAGCAGTTCTGTTACTCACACTCCTAGAGATGAACCCGAGACCCCTGTTTGCCTTGTTTCGAACGCTTATACACTGTTGTCTAGGCTTCAAATCATTGCTAACAAACACACCTAGATCTTTCTCACAATTAGAGTTTTCTAATTCCATATTAGCTAGTTTATACAGTGGAGCCCCCATCCTAGCTGCTAATCGGTTCCGCAGAAATAGAGCTAGGATTGAAACAGCCAAGATCGGGGCACTGTTCTTATGGGGAAAATTCAATCGGTTCCGTGCTCATGCCAAAATTTGCGTCTTTTTCTATTTTTTGCCTATGAACACATGTTTTATTGTACACAAATTAAATTTTATGCATTATACTGTATCATATAATACACCATAGAATAAGTTTTTAATAACTAGAAACTAAAAGGCCCAATATCTAAACAATTACCGCACTTTTTCCCAGTGTTAGGCTATGAAAACATGTTTTTTGTCTAGGCTACATCAAGTTACTGTATTTACAGGGTGTCAATCCAGAAAATATGAATTGTGTTATCATGGTTTATTATTTTGTTATCATTATAGTGCGGCGAAGGCGCGAGCTCTAGGGGGGTCCGGGGGCATACCCCCCAGATTTTTTTTTTGAGAATTTAGGTGTCTAAAACAGTATTTCCTGCAATAAAAAAACAATCAAGATGGAAAATATGGATACTAAAATTGTCAATTTAGCCTAGCCTACCTTCTTCTTTTTGTTGGGGGGGGGGGCGGGGGGGAGTTTCTCTTATTATACAAAAAGTTAATTTGCGTTATCACTCAAAAAAACAGCGTCGTTAGGCTAGGCCTAAAAAAATTTGCATGATAGAAACAATGCCCCAATCTACAGTATTTATGGTTAGGACTGTCATTTAGCCATGTCTATATTATTATTTACAATGCATAAGATTTAGGCCTAGGCTACTTGAATAATTATTATTCAAGTAGCCTAGGCCTAAATCTTACGCATTGTAAATAATAATGTAGACATGGCTAAATGACAGTCCTAACCATAAATACTGTAGATTGGGGCATTGTTTCTATCATGCGAATTTTTTTAGGCCTAGCCTAGGCCTAGGTTCTAAATTCGTCTCCAGCCACCCCTCAAGTACCCATTTCGCCCCAAATACATCCAATAAATACATATTATGAGGAAAAGACGTATTATGAGAAGATTACTTACCACACATATTTTATTATAAATCATTGTCATATTTAGCCTAGCCTAGGCTAACATCGTCTAGGCTAGACAATTCAATCGCTTTCGTCCGACATGGACTGGTCTTTGCTGTGTTTTGAGCATGAAATTCCTTCATTGCTACCACCAGGCCAACCATCCCTATCACTAGATGTACTAGAGGTTATAATAAACGCGAGAGATAAGGGGTTCAGGCACAAAAAGGCTTGCAAACGGTTGTTTTGTCAACACAGATACTAGCTAAACTGCAAGCGTCTGCTTAGTGATGACGTCATACAAAGATGGCGGCATCTTGCGCATTTGACGAACGGATCTCGGATTCACTCGGATTTCGTCTCTAAACGGCAAGCTACTGGCAGATTCTTTCGTTATGTTAAAACAAAATTATTGTTTTTGTTTGTTTTCTAGTTTTATGTCGAATTTTTCGTTATTTTTGCTATTTTTTCGGGTTTCGGCTGGGATTTTGATGCGAGGAATGAGGCTTTTGGCGTGAGAATTGAAATGGGGAATATTTGGTGTGTGGTGCGAGGATTGAATCAACGAAGACCGGTGTAGCGAGGATGGGGGCTCCACTGTATTTAACATTTGTATGCTTCTTCCCTATCTTTAATACCTTGCATTTGTCAATGTTAAACTTCATCTGCCAATTTACTGACCATTCGTGTAAGGTATCTAGATCCCTTTGGAGGCACTCTATATCTCTATCTGAATCAATTGTTCTCCCCATTTTGGTATCGTCTGCAAATTTACTTATCCTACTAGTTATACCTAAATCAAGGTCATTTATGTATATAACAAACAACAGAGGACCTAATACAGATCCCTGAGGGACACCACTTTTGACTGCTCCCCATTCTGACTTTGTACCATTTATGCTGACTCTCTGCTTCCTACCAATTAGCCATGACCTAATCCATCCCAACAACGCCCCACCTATTCCATGCGCCTCAACCTTTCTCATCAATCTTTCATGTGGGACTCTGTCGAAAGCTTTACTGAAATCTAAATATATTATATCATATGACTTGTCATTATCTACTGCTTCATATACCTCTGAAAAAAAACTAAGCAAATTAGTAAGGCAAGAACGTCCCTGAGTGAATCCATGCTGAGAAGAATTTATTAAATTAAATGCATCTAAGTGGTTTCTAATTTTACTAGCAATAATTGACTCTAGTAGCTTTCCTATGATTGATGTAAGACTAATGGGACGGTAATTGGATGCTATTGATTTGTCACCTTTTTTGAAGATCGGAACTACGTTTGCAAGCTTCCAAGCTTCTGGAACTATACCTGTCTCCAATGACTTGTTCAATAAAAAATTTAATGGGTAACTTAACTAATCCCTACATTCTTTTAATACTCTAGCATATACCTCATCAGGACCAGGCGATTTATGAGGTTTCAGTCTGTCAATTTCCTTAATTTCATTTAACATCATTTCTACTTATAGTAACCGTACTTAACCTATTTTCTATACTATCGCTATATACCTTACGGACTTCTGGAAACTGTGCCAAATTTTCATTAGTGAAAACGGAAAGAAATTTACTATTTAATGTACTGCACATTTCTAAATCATTTTCTGTCATTTCTCCTATCGAAGTTTTAAGGGGTCCAATTACATCTCTAACCTTGGATTTATATAGTTGGTAAAAAGCTTTAGGATTATTTTTTGAGTCATTGGCAACCTTAATTTCATAATTTCTGTTTTCTTTCCTAATATCTTTTTTTACCTGTCTTGATAGATTCTGATAGTAAGCAAAGCAAGTAGGTGAATTTCGCCTTTCCTAATTTTTCTATATATTCCTCTCTTTTGTCCTAGAAGATCTAATAGTCTATTATTCATCCATTTGGGTTGGTTCTGTGTTGATCTAAATTTTCTTTTGGGGATGTATTTATTTTGTGCATTGAATACTGACTCGATAAAATTATTGTATGTATCTACCAAGGTTGACGTCTCTTCCTGACTTAAGATGACAGGTGCCTGAGAAGGGGTACACTCATTTGGACACCTCGATCGACTTAATTTTTTGACCATAGGGTCAGCTAATAGGGCTCTTCTTAACCCACCATAATTGGCTTTTCTGAAGTCAGGTATTAATGTTGTATTCTCTCTGGTATTACCTTTCCATTGTATATTAAAATACACACAATTGTGGTCACTATTTCCTAGGTGGTCCCCTATCTCTACATTATTTACCATATGTTCATTGTTACTGAAAACTAAATCGAGAATATTATTACCTCTAGTCGGCGTATCTATGAATTGAAATAAAAAAATATCTTGTACTACCTCTATAAACTCCTCAGAATCAGTCTCCTATTTGATGCTGCCAATCTATATTCGGAAAATTAAAATCCCCCATAATGCACACATTGCTAAACCTTGATGCCATTTTAATTTCCTCCCATAATGACATTCCGTCATTTCTACTCATATTTGGCGGTCTATACATAACTCCAATAACTATGGTCTCACTACCTTCGTTAACCTCTACCCAAACACTTTCATTATCGTTATTTAGTCTAATACCTGATTTAATACATCTTTTTAATGTACTCCTGACAAACACTGCTATACCACCACCCCTCTTACTTGTTCGGTCATATTTAAACAAACTATATCCTGGTATATCAAATTCTGCTAAAAAATGCCTGGTTTCTGTATTTATCCACGTTTCAGTTAGCGCTATTATGTCTATATTTTCTTTGCTAACAAGGGCTCTAAGTTTGTTCATTTTGTTACATAGACTCCTACAGTTTGTGTAATATACTCTCAATTTACTTCTTTTCTTTATACCTAATTTACCTTTATTTCTAACGACATTTCCATCTTTCGTTGCACCATCACTACTATCATTTGCAATATAGTCATAATTTTTAGCATGAGACTGAATATCCTTATCGCTTTCGCCTGACGCTAAAATTGTTCCATTTAACCTCTCATTTACACTCTCAATATTTCTGTTCAAAACCCCACAACCACCCTATCTAAAGAACTAGCTAATGTAGAAACCCCTAACCGTGAAAGATGATCCCCATCCCTTGCGTACATCCCATCTCTCCCATAGAAACTATCCCAGTTATCAATGAATGGTATTGCTTTTTCTTTGCAATATTTCTCCAAACGGCAATTGACACCAATCGCCCTGGATGTCCATTCCTTGGGAACTCCTTTTCTGGGTAGGATACAATGTACTACAGGGATCCCTCCCTTCATCCTAACCTTATCTAACACATCCCGATACTGCTGCAGCAGTTCCTCACTTCTACCCTTACCAACATCGTTACTCCCGGCACTGAGACAGATAATGGGGTTATCTCCACTATCTTCCAAGATGTGGTCCATCTTCTCTAAAACCCTCCCAACTCCATGGCCAGGCAGACACACAACCTTCCTAAGTTTAGTGCGGGTAGCCCTAACTAAATGTCTTACCATGGAGTCGCCCACAATCGACACAGACTTACCTTCTCGGGACACAGACTTACCTTTCCCTCGGGAGGATCCAGCAGCTGCAGTTGGAGAACCCCCGGTGGTGGCAGAAGCTCCCTTGGTGGTGGTGGTGGTGGTAGGTAGCACAGCATCAGCGGTTGGAGCTGAGTCGGCGGCAGGCACTTCGGCTAACCCTCCCTTATCCTGACTATCTTTTCCCTCACATTCGTCTCGCAAAGGAGAGAATGTATTTGTCACACTCATACCTATTCTACTATCCTGCTTCTTGAGTGTGACTTTCCCACCCGTATTTTTAACAACCTGCCATGAATACAATTTTTCATCAACTTCCTCCCTTTTCCCCTTACTCAACTTTATTTCCTCTTGGCTAAGCTTGAAAGCTAGATTTTCGTCTTTAATCAAATCCACTTCTCTCTGAAGTTTAACATTAACCTCCCTTTGAGCCAAGACCTCTTCCTTCACCACAACCATCTCTTCGAAAAATGATCCAGAACTTGATATTTTCTGTTTTGGCACCCTGATTGTGTAGGTGGACAGTGGAAGAAATTAAGCCTAGGCTAGTGGCTAGCCAGGTAAGTGTTATTTAGGCCTAGCCTTGGAAGTTAGATTACAGATATGACGATGCCTAGCCTAGGCTACTTGTGGGAATAGGCCTAGGCTATAGGTATTATAGGTATTATAGGTATTATAGGCCTAATATATTTTTATCGTAAATTTTGTTTCGTAACCTACCGGTACCTTTGGATTTTAGTTTAGGCTAGCCTAACCTAGGCTATAGCCTATGCCAAGCCTAGGCCTATTTAACCTAACATTCCTGTTACCTGTATTTTTTTCTTTTAAAGACTAGGCTACATACCCTAGGCCTAAGAACATAAGAAAATGGGAGTCTGCAAAAAGCCGATCGGCCCATACAAGGCAGATCCCTGTCACACCCAACCCCAATTACAGACCCATCTCACTAATACCTTGAGTACTGACCCCACCAAAACGGTCAGCTTAGGCTAACCTAGGTCCTAGCCTAAGCCTACCGGTACTCTTAAGTTTTGGAATAGGCTTAGCCTAGTGCTGCCTAGGCCAAGCCTAATTAAAAAAAAAAAAGTAGGCCTAAATTGTCACAATTTTGGTCTCCATATTTTCCATCTTGATTGCTTTTAGATTACAGGAAATGCTGTTTTAGACACCTCAATTCTCAAAAAAATTCCTGGGGGGCATGCCCCCTGACCTCTTTAAAGCTCGCGCCTTCGGCGCTCGCCGCTCCGTTGCACTATATATATATATATACTGTTACAGTAACAGTAGCCTATGGCCAATTTAAAAAAAAAAAAAAAAAAAAAAAGGTAAATTTACACAATTTTAGTCTCCATATTTTCCATCTTGATTGCTTTCAGATTGCAGGAAATGCTGTTTTAGACACCAAAATTCTCAAAATGTTCTGGGGGGGCATGCCCCCGGACCCCCCTAGAGCTCGCGCCTTCGGCGCTCGCCGCTCCGTCGCGCTATAATGATAACAAAATAATAAACCATAATGATAACACAATTCACATTTTGTGGATTGACACCCTGGATAAAAAGTATATAGAAATGAAGCATAGGCCTATGATGATAGGAACCAAAAACTACCATTAGCCTATAACGGTTTCTCCGAGGGTTGTAATTATTTCCAAACACTATATATTGATGAAAACTAGACTAACAGGGAAAAATAAAAAAAAATCCATGGGAAAATTGGCGACAGAAAAATTGAGTTTTTCCAAAAAATTATCCAGAACTGGATATTTTCTGTTTTGGCACCCTGCTAATACCGCGCACTAGTATTTGGTTTAATATACACTTCCCAGGTAATTTTAACAGTTCTATTGATTCTATATATCATATAATAGGCTACACCATAGAATACATTTTTAATAACTAGAAAAAAAGGCCTTCGATTAAACAATTACGCTAATGAGTAGGCTATTATCGTGTTCTATACGCTTTTTACCCCTCAATTTCCCTGATCTTCATATCCCTCCCCACTATCGGGGGGGGGGGGGGGGGGCGTGTCTTAAGATTGATGGATAATGGGTAAATGCTTAATTCCCATTCAATTTCATCACTAGATTCGACTAAAACACCAAAATCAAAATCAAAATACTACAAAAAATACCTGAAAAACACGTTGTTGCGTCTCCTGTATTTTAACCGATTTTCGTTCCCAGGGCGGACCGACCCTCAACTTCCACAGACAAGGCCACAGACGTCACAGAAAGGCGTCAGGCAATGGCAGAGCAGACGTGGGAGCGTCTGTGTAAAGTGAGCCCAGTTAGTGTCAGCACGACCAAGTTTAGGACGGCAGTGACAGAGAAGGGAGCGGCCAATTAATCAGAGGATCGCTGAAGACCACTAGTTTAGTGGGGATCCTGGAGTACGTGTCAGCCGATACCTTCACACTGTTGCCAACTCAAAATGTCCCAAGATTATTGGCTTACAATTCCTGAACTCAGAAGCCCTTCTTCTTCTTCTTCTCTTGAACCCGCCAGCAGAAATGGAAGGAGAGTTGATGATGGACATAAATAGAGCGGCAGAAAGGAGTATAGGAAGAATAAGAAGATGGACAGGAAAAAGAAAACAAAAACCATGGTGGAATGGGGAAATAAAACAAGCAGGGAAGTGAAAGAAGGGATGCGAACAGAGAAAGGAGAAGGATGATAGAGAGAAATAGGAGGGAAGGCGGAGAGAGGGAACGAGAAGAAAGACAAGCGGTACGGGCATACGAGGAGAAAAGGAAGAAGGTAAAAATACTAATACAAGAGGCAATGATAAAACACGAGAAAGAAGAAGTAGAAAAGATCAGAAGCAAGGGGAAAGAGGGCCAAAAGGAGTGGTATAGGATGTTAAGAGGTGAGACCGGTAGAGAGGAAGAAAGCGTGGAACTAATAGTGGGAGATAGAATAATAAAGACAGAAGAAGAAATAAAGATTGAAATAAAGCGATACTGGGAGGAAATAGGGGGAGTAAATGAATAAGGGGAGGAGAGGGAATGGAACTTGGAAATGAGAGAGAGAAGGCTACCAGAACAGGATAAGATGGAAATGGAAAGGGAGCACACAATAGAAGAAGTAAGGAGAGGGATCAAAGCACTAAAAAAGGGAAAGGCGACCGGCCCGGATGGGATACCAAATGAAATGTACATAGAGGGGGGGGAAGAAATGGCAAGAAGACTGAAGAAAATGTTTAATGAGGTAATGGGAAATGAGAGAGTACCAGAAAGATGGAATGAAGCGAGAGTAACACTATTGCACAAGGGAGGGTACAAGAGTAAGAAGGAAATGAAAAGCTACAGGCCAGTGACAGTGACAAACACAATAGGGAAACTATTCTGCGGGATATTGAAGGAAAGGATGAATAGAGCCATAGAGGGAAACAGGCTAATAAGTGATGAGCAAAATGGGTTCAGAAGAGATAGGAGGGGAACAGATAATATCTATATACTAAGCGAAGTGATGGGGAAAATGAAAAGAGAGAAAAAAATGGGTTACTGTGCATTCCTGGATATAGAAAAAGCCTATGATAGAGTAAACAGGGAACTGCTATGGAAAATAATGGCAAGGAGAGGAATACCAGAAAAGTATATAAACATCATAACATCGATGTACCAAGGAACAAAAGCGAAGTACGCGCTAGGAAATATAGAAACGGGATGGGTAGAAAGCAAGAGGGGGGTAAGGCAGGGGTGCGTATTATCGCCGTTATTATTTGCGTTATATATGGAAGAAATGACACAGAGGATAAAAAGAGTTGGGGAGGGGATTCAGATAAACAAAGAAAGACTGGGGGTACTGCTGTTTGCTGACGACGTAGTTCTGATGGCAGAAACGGGAGGAGGGTTGCAGAGACTACTAGAGGAAGCAACGAGATTCGGGGAGGAACTTGAAGTAAGATTTAGTAAAGAAAAGAGCCAGGTGATGAAAATGAATGGAGAGCTTCAAGAAGACGAGGAATGGACACTGGAAGGAAACAGAATGAAGAAGACAAGGGAGTATAAATATCTGGGGGTAACGATCACGGAGAAAGGGTTTGAGAAGGCGAAAAGTGAAAAGGTGGGACAAATGCAACAATGGAATGGGAGACTATGGAGCGCGACAAGGCTAAGAGCGAATAGCTATGAAATAGTGCGAGGGCTGTGGAAAGGATTAGGAGTACCTGCAATAATGTACGGCTTAGAGGCGGTAGAAACAACAGAGGCGGAAACGAAGAAATTAGAAACGATACAGAATAAAATCGGGAGGACAGGATTGGGGGCAAATAAATACGTAGCTCAAGAAGCAATCCGAGGGGAGATGGGGTGGAGTACGTTTGAGGAAAGGATTGGGAAAGCGAAAGGGAAGTACAAAGTGAGGCTAGAGGGGATGGAGGAAGATAGGTGGCCGGGGAAGGTATACAGATGGGCGAGCGAGCAAAGTAAATGGAACAGAGACTGCAAGAAAAGATTGGGGAGGATAAATATAAAACAGGACCGGGTGGGAGGGGAATTTAGAAAAAGAAATGAGAGAGAGGAGTGAGTCATACTAGAGAATGGGAGGGGATGTGTCAGAGAGATAGAGAAAGGGATAAAGGAGGAGGGGAGAAGAAGATGGAGGGAGGGGGTATAGAAAATAAAGCCACGCTGGCATATTATAGAGAGAAGGAAAAACCAGCTAGAGAACTGTACTATGATGGGGGATGGGGATCGAAACTCCTATTTAAAGCAGGAACAGGATCGCTAGAAACGAATGAGAGAACAAGGAGATGGAATGGAGTGGGACCGCACTGCAGTCAATGTGAAATGGGAGGAGACCCAATAGTGGAGGATGTAGAACACATAGTAACCGAATGTACAAGATATAATGAGGAGAGAGAGGAGTTGGAGAGGTACATGAGGAATAGAGTTGGGGAGAGGGGGTGGGAGGAGATTAAGCAGAGGGAAGATAGAGGGGTAGGGGCACTATTGGGGTTAACACAGGAGATGGAAACACAAGACATGGAGATGATGAAGAGGATGTTGGAGAAAATGTGGAGGAAGAGAAATGGGTGAGGGAGGGGGGGGGGAGCGGAGGTGAGGGGGAGGGAGGAGGAAGTTGGGGGGGGGGGGGTTTATAAAAAAAAAAAAAAAAAAATCTTAAACTATCCTGCTACTCTAAACTTTCCCTCCTACTAACGTTTCTGAGCCAGTACCGATACAAAGGTCAGCCCTGTGGATCTGCACGGTCTGCGGGCGGGTTCTAAAGAAGAAGAAGAAGAAAGAAGAAGACCACGCAGGTCCACCGGGCTGACTTTGTATCGGTACTGGCTCAGAAACGTTAGTAAGAGGGAAATTTAGAGTAGAAGGATAGTATAAGGGACAGTTTTTTAGACCTACCTATCACGTCCTCCCCCTTCCCTCCTACCGCAACCCCCCCCCCCCCCCCCTTACCCATTTCTCTTCCTCCATATCTTTTCTAGTGTCCTCTTCATTTTCTCCATGTCTTGCGTTTCCATATCTTGTGTTAGCCCCAACAATGCCCCTACCCCTTTATCGTCTCTCTGCTTTAATTCCTCCCACCCCATTTCCCCAACTCTATTCCTCATGTATCTCTCCAACTCGTTTCTCGATCTCCTCATCATATTTTGTACACTCCGTTATTATGTGTTCTATATAGGCCACCCAACACCAATCTAGATATCTTCAGAGAAATCCTAGGAAAGTTGCAAAATACCCTGGACAACCCCCCAAATCTAACCACTGAGGTACTGATCACAGGTGACCTGAATTTTCCATCCATATCATGGCCATCAATGAACATCAGCAGCGGCCCAATAATGGACGACAAACACCAGGCAGAAGAGTTCATCTACTTAATTGAAAACAACTTCCTAACCCAATTTGTAACCGAATCCACCAGAGGAAACAATATCCTAGATCTTATACTCAGTAATAATTTCAACCTCATACATTCATACGAACTAGAGAGCACGATAATGTCCGACCACAAACTGATCCTATCAAAGGCCAACATAAATACCAACATCTCCCCAAGTGTGCTCCCACCACCTGATGCACTACTGGTACCGGAAATCTCCCTCACCAACCTGAACTTCCATAGCCCAGATATAAACTGGGACACCATTAAAGAAGAACTGGGGCGACACGACTGGTACAGTACTTTTAGGGGAAAAAATGCTGAAGAAATATTCAATATTTTTCTAAGCGCTTGCCAACAGATCTGCAGCAGAAATATACCGAAGAAAATCCCAAGACACGAAAGAAGGAAGAGACAGATCCCCCGGGACAGAAAAATCCTACTGAGAAAGAGGAGCAACCTAAACAAAAAAAGGTTACATAGAGCCAGTTTTGCACCAGCGAGCGAAAGAATAAAAGAAAAAATCTGTGACATCGAAACCAAACTTCTCCGTTCCCATGACACTCAGCGAACAAGAGACGAACAAAAAGCGGTGTCACATAATCAAAACAAACTCAAAGTTCTTCTTTAGCTATGCAAAAAAGAAACTAAGAAATATGTCAACAATAGGCCCACTCGAAAAGACCAATGGAGAACTTGACGGAGATCAAAAAAACATGGCACAAATACTAAGCAAGCAATATGAGGACACTTTCAGCCAACCGGACAAGAACAAAATAGTGGAAAACCCAACCGACTTTTTCTCGGAGCCCACCCCAACAGCCCGACAAGAACAAATCCCATCTGTAGAAATTTCGAGGAAAGACATCACAACAGCCATTGACTGCATAGCATCAAACTCGGCAGCCGGACCTGATGGATTCCACACACTTTTCTTGAAAAACTGCAAAGACCAACTAGCAACACCCCTAAAACTACTGTGGTCAGAATCCTTAAATTCTGGCTTGATACCATCAGCACTCAAAGTGGGAATAATTACCCCTATACATAAAGGAGGCAGCAATGGGTTACCCAAACAGTATAGACCAGTGGTGTTAACTTCCCATCTGATAAAAATCTTCAAACGGGTCCTGTGTGACAGAATGACTGAACACCTAGAAAAGACCGGTGCTTTCAACGAGGGACAGCATGGATTTAGGAGGGGGCGATCTTGCCTCTCCCAATTAATACTACTCCATTATGAATCCATTCTAGAAGAAATGCAGGATGGGAACAATGCTGACGTGATCTACCTGGACTTCGCGAAAGCATTCGACAAGGTAGATCACGGGATCCTCCTCCACAAGTTAAGATCTCACAGGATATCCGGGAAGGTAGGACACTGGATCCACAGTTTCCTTAAGGACAAGACCCAAAGAGTGACAGTACAGGGGGCCCTATCAGACCCTAGTAAAGTGGTCAGCGGTGTACCTCAAGGCACTGTACTGGGTCCTCTCCTCTTCCTCATAATGGTTGGCGACATCAACGCCGGCCTAAGACACTCATCAGCCACTTCATTCGCCGATGACACGAGGATAAAGAGGCAGATAGGGACCGAGGAAGATACCAGACTACTCCAACAAGACCTAGAAAGAGTCGTGAGCTGGGCAAAAAATAATAACATGGCTCTCAATGGAGAAAAGTTTGAACTCTTAAGGTATGGGGGCAAAGAACTTATCAAAAGCTCGACCCACTATCAATGTGGTCAACAATTAATACCGGCCAAAGACCACACTAAGGATCTTGGGGTATACATGAGTAATGATGCCACTTTCTCCTACCATTACTCCAAAATCACTCAAGCAGCACGACAACTTTCAGGATGGATCCTTAGGACCTTCAACACAAGAGAAAGGGTGTGTATGCTGACCTTGTGGAAATCTCTGGTGCAGCCCAAACTCGAATATTGCTGTCAGTTGTGGTCCCCACACAAATCAACAGACCTAGCAAAGATCGAGGCATTATAGAGAACTTTCACAAGCAGAATTTTTGGAGTCAACCACCTAAATTACTGGGAAAGGCTCAAAGAACTGGGGCTTTACTCTATCCAACGTAGACGAGAGAGATACGTTGTAATTTACGTATGGAAGATACTAGAAGGAAGGGTTCCAAATGTGGGCTTGGTTGTAAACGCAAATCCAAGAAGAGGACGCCTATGCTACGTCAGAAGCACTCAAGCCTCCACACAGCGAATGAAGACGCTAGTTCACCACAGCTTCCAACACAACGGGACCCGACTCTTTAACAGCATCCCTAGAGAGCTTAGGGATCTAACTGGTGTCACCGTTGACACCTTCAAACACAAACTAGACAAGTGGCTGGTTAGAATCCCAGACCAGCCACCAACACCAGGCTACCCAGGCTCCAACAACAGTCTCCCATCAAGAGTCCAAGACCCAGAGATGAGGAGGGGAGCGCTCCCCGGAACATGCGGAGGTCCACCTTAGCTGCGTCGCTCCCAGACGGAATTCTTCAAAGGTAATCAAAGGTAAGGTAATATGTCCTCGACTATTGGGTCTCCTCCCATTTTGCATTGATTAAACAGTGCGGTCCCATTCCGTTCCATCTCCTTGTTCTTTCATTTGTCTCTAGGGATCCTGTCCTTGCTTTAAACAGCAATTTAGATCCCCATCCTCCGTCATAGAACAGTTCTCTAGCTGGTTTTTCCTTCCCTCTGTAATACGACAGCGTGGCTTTGTTTTCTACCCCTTCCCTCCACTGTTATCCCTTTCTCTATCTCTCTGATACATCCTCTCCCATTTTCCAGTATGACTCAATCCTCCCTCCCATTTCGTTTTCTAAATTCCCCTCCCACATGGTCCTGTTTTATATTTATCCTTCCCAGCCTTCTTTTGCACTCTCTGTTCCAAATTACTTTCCTCGCTCGCCCATCTGTATACCTTCTTTGGCCACCTATTTTCCTCCATCCCCTCTAGCCTCACTTTGTACTTCCCTTTTGCTTTTCCTATCCTTTCTTCAAACGTACTCCACCCCATCTCTCCTCGGATTGCTTCTTGTGCTACGTATTTATTTGCCCCCAATCCCGTCCTTCCGATTTTATTCTGTACCGTTTCTAATTTCCTCGTTTCTGCCTCTGTCGTTTCCACCGCCTCCATGCCGTACATAATTGCAGGTACTCCTAGTCCTTTCCACAGCCCGCGCACTATTTCATAGCTATTCGCTCTTAATCTTGTCGCGCTCCATAATCTCCCATGCCATTGTTGCATTTGTCCAATCTTTTCGCTTTTCGCCTTTTCAAACCCTTTCTCTGTAATCGTTACCCCCAGGTATTTATATATTCTCTTGTCTTCTTCATTCTGCTTCCTTCCAGTGTCCATTCCTCGTCCTCTTGGAGCTGTCCATTCATTTTCATTACTTGGCTCTTTTCTTTACTGAATCTTACTTCTAATTCCTCTCCGAATCTTGTTGCTTCCTCTAGCAGTCTCTGCAACCCTCTTCCTGTTTCTGCCATCAGAACTACATCGTCAGCGAATAGGAGTACCCCCAGTCTTTCCTTGTTTATTTGAATCCCCTCCCCCACTCTTTTTATCCTCTGTGTCATTTCTTCCAAATAGAGTGCAAATAATAACGGCGATAGTACACATCCCTGTCTTACCCCCCTCTTGCTTTCTACCCATCCCGTTTCTATACTTCCTAGCGCGTACTTCGCCTTTGTTCCCTGGTACATCGATGTTATGATGTTGATATACTTTTCTGGTATTCCACTAGCCCTTGCCATTATTTTCCACAACAGTTCCCTATTTACTCTATCATATGCTTTTTCTATATCCAGGAATGCACAGTAACCTGTTTTCTTCCCTCTTTTCATTTTCCCTACCACTTCGTTTTGTATATAGATATTATCTGTCCCCCTTCTGTCTCTTCTTAACCCATTTTTCTCGTCACTTATTATTCCGTTTCCCTCTATGGCTCTATTCATCCTTTCCTTCAATATCCCGCAGAAGAGTTTCCCTATTGTGTTTGTCACTGTCACTGGATAGTAGCTTTTCATTTCCTTTTTATTCTTGTACCCTCCTTTATGTAATAGCATTACTCTCGCTTCATTCCATCTTTCTGGGACTCTCTCATTTCCCAGTACCTCGTTAAACATTTTCTTCAGCCCAGCAGGTGAATGCCGGACTGACCTGGTAACAGTGTGAACAGTGAATAGTCAGCTGACGCCTGACCCCCTTGGCAATCGGGGAAAGAAGAGAGGGAAGCATTGAAGAAATTGACTTAGAGTTGATGATGGACATAAATAGAGTGGCGGAAAGAAGCGTAGGAAGAATAAGAAGATGGATAGGAAAAAGACAAAAAAAACATAATGGAATAGGGAAATAAAGCAAGCAAGGTGTGAAAGAAGGAATGCAAACAGAGAAAGGAGAAGGGTGATAGAGAGAAATATGAGGGAATTAGGCGGAGATAGGAAAAGAGAAGTAATACAAGCGGTAAGGACATACGAAGAAAAGAAGAAGATGGTTTGGCGGATTTAAAGAAGTTGAGTTTACTCTACCTAGACTGAAAAGGTCCGCTCATATAAAATGTAAATGAATAACAAATACCGGGAGTGTAACTCACTATTAACACCTTGGATGCGGCTATATTTGCGGTATTTAGGGCATATTCAGGCACTCCTGAATGATTAATCAAGCATCTGAATTAAATTAACTGTATTCTGCCGAAAACTAGGTGAAAATAGCTTCAAAATGAGACCAGAACGAGCTTCGTAGATGGCGGGGTTCACCCGCAGCATTGCCATACATACATGCATACATAAAATGTTAAGACTGAGTGTTCCACACATACGTGCAGTTTCAGTCTCTTGTCCTAATGGCGGCGTTCCAGGCAACCCTGTTAACCTCTGAAGTGCGCATGGGGGGTAATGAACACCTCTGCCTGTGCGCATGTATTTGAGCTGCTTCCATCACTAAAATATTTATTTTACCATAAATAGCATTAATACTTCTCCATATGCGCCTATTATAGGTTGATTAAAAAGGTATTAACCTGTTACAACAATAAAAAACGTGGAAACAGCGTTTGGATGGTCAAAATCGGCGATACAGGCCGGGAGTTACATAATGTATGGCTGAGGCAACATCCCTCCCCTCCACCTCTGGAGAGACACTGTCGATCGATACTCTCTCTCTCTCTCTTGCACTCGCTTGCTAACAGTGATTTCTTACAGTTTCTTACAGTAGATCCTCTGGAAAAAGGCAAACTATGCCTGTGTATCCAGCTCAGTACCAGTACTTGCACTGCTGCAGTCGTTCACGGTGTTGGCGGCGGCGGTAGCAGACGCAACATTTTTACTGTTCTGTATTTTTGTTTTATAATCAAACTTCAAATCTTGTCTTCCCCATGCTTTATCAAGATTACTTTCAAACTCCCTTATTGATTCGGAATCTACTACATACTGGGGCAGTGCGTTCCACTCATTTACCACTCTATCACAAAATGAGTTCTTTGTCTTCTCAAGCCTATTTCTTTCTTTGTAAATTTTCTTAGAGTGTCCTCTCGTTCTTGTTCCCTCCCGCATCAAGAAGATACCTTCACACACATCCTCATCGTACTTTCCTGACACTATCTTAAAAGTCTCTATCATATCCCCTCTCTTTCTCCTATATGCCAGTGTCGGAAGCCCCAGTGTCCTCAACCTCTGCTCATAGCCCGCGTTCTTCAACGTTGGTACCAGCTTGCTAGCTCTCCTCTGCACTTTCTCCACTGCTTCTATATCCTTTACCATATATGGAGCCCACACCTGGTTCGCATGTTCCAGGTGCGGCCTAACCAGCGCTGTATAGAGATTCCTGAAGATTTCTTCGTCAAGTGACACAAATGTCCCCCTTATCAGCCCTACAATTCTATTGGCTTTGTTTATCTTTTCCGCTAAATGTTCTGAGAAATTTAACTTATTGTCTATCACTACTCCTATATCCTTTTCTGCATTCACTTCCTCCATCGCTTCATACATACTGTATCCTACCTTGTCTATCTTGCTGGTCCCAATCCGCATGTACTTGCATTTTTTTGGATGAAAAGGCATTAACCAATGCTCAGACCATCCCTTCATGCCCTCCACATCTCCTTGAAGCAAACCCATATCTTTACTCCTCACTCTTCTATACAGCTTAGTGTCATCCGCATACAGGTATACCTCACTTCCATTAGTTATAACTTCAGGTAAGTCCTTGATAAATATAACAAACAGCAGTGGTCCCAACACAGATCCCTGAGGTACCCCACTTGTAATTTCCCTCCACCCCGAGCCTATTCCATTCACCAGTACCCTCTGTCTCCGATCTTTCAGGAAGGCTTCTATCCATTTCACATATTTCTCCCCTATATTATAGCTTCTAACTTTCTCTATTAACCTTTTATGTGGAACCTTATCGAAGGGCTTCATAAAATCGTAATATACCACGTCTATTACATCACCATCTTCTAGAATTTGCATCCAATCATCTACCACCTTAATTAGCTGTAGTACCGTCGACCTCCCCGGCAAGAATCTGAACTGTCTCCCACTGAAAAGTTGGTTTGACTTCATATGATCCATTATTCCTTCTCTAATTACCGTTTTCATTAGTTTACACACAACACTTGTCAAACTGACTGGTCTATAATTCCCTGGGTCATTTCTCTTTCCCTTCTTAAATATAGCTGTTATGTTCGCCTCTCTCCAGTCCATCGGGATTTGTCCTGTATTAAACGATACCTCAAATAAAATGTTCATGGCTCTACTAACATCTCCCCTCCTTCCTTTATGATTCTTGGGTGTATCCCATCCGGTCCCGGTGACTTACTTCTGTTCATTTTTTCTATAGCCCTTCTTATTCTAGCATGGGAAAACTCTATTAGTTCTAGTGCCGGTGCCTGTTTGATGGGAATAGTAGGCACTGCATCCTCCGACTCCACTGTTAGTACCCCCCCAAAGTATTTCCCCAGCACCTCTGCTTTCTCCTTATCAGTCTCCACTCTACTCCCACCATTCAACACCCCTACCAGCTCTTGGATCCCTACTCTTCTTGTTAACTTTTCCTGAATGTACTTCCAGAATATTTTTGGATTATCCTTCACATTTCTAGCTATCTCTCTCTCCCTCTCCTTCACCCCCCCTCCTTGTTTCCCACCTTATTTTATTGTTTATTTGTCTACGTTCCAGATCCACTTCTTTAGCTTCTATACTAGACCCCGTTCTTTTTTAACTATTTTAATCTTTCCCACAATAATTTCTTTCGTCTAATCAATATCCAAAGCTTTCTTTTCATTGGCAATTCTGGGTTAGTTCTTTTCCTCAATTTTGTTTTATCCTTATTTTCCCTTACTGGTACACTTTTGGATACAGCATTCTCCAGTTTGACTCTAATTTTCAATGATGACATTGATGACAATGCCCTGCTTGCAACTCGATAATGTTAGCACGAAAATATACCACAGAATAAGGGAATAACAGGGAAAATAGGTGATAACTGAAGGAGGGGAGGAAAGTGGGGAAGGAGGGGAGGTAGAGGAGTGATATTTTGCATGGCCCAGGGGCAAAAAAAAAAATCTGTGTTTTAAATTGATTTTTTTTTCCCTGACTCTTAAGAGTCTTCCCGCAGTCCGCCGGCGGAACTCTTAAGAGTCTTCCGGCAGTTCCCGGGTTAAGGGCTGCTTCACTTGTCAAGTTCTTGGATTTGAGATCGGCAGGTCTTCCTCGGTCCACCCCTTGGTGCAGCTCCCTCCACAATCACAGACCTGCATTTTTTCACCCAATTTTGTTCATCCATTCTCTCCACATGTCCATACCATCCCAGTCTACTTGTACGCATAGGCGATGGGCTGACCTATCAGGCGATGGGCTGACCTATCAGAGTGAGACCTGAGCGATCTCTGCCATACCCATAGCTTACTCTGACTGTTCCTTTTACCTATATATTTTCTAGATCTCAAGTGACGGCGTCTCTTCCGTGGATTGCCCTCCCAATCTACCAAGATTGGAAGCTAAAGCGTCACATTATTCCTTTGCCCCTCAACTTTCTCTTCATACTTGCTGAGGGGCACAGGGCCCTGGGTGGGGCTTTGGTTTCCCGGGCGTTTACGCACCCTCTCAGCTCCCCGCCATGGAGTGGCTTCGGTCACCCAGGCTTTATTGTGGTCGGCAGGGAGGGTTCTGTGAGGGCGCTCGTTTATGGCCTTGGCCTTACTCGGGGCCTTGGGGCTGTTCGGCCAGGCAGCTTGGGGAACAACAACAACAACAACAACTTGTACGCATCACCTCGCTAATACTCTTTATACCTAAACGTCTCCTCAGCTCAATATAATTTTGTTATTCTATCCTGTATCCTGGCCCCATACATCCATCTCACCATTCTCATCTCATTACGTTCCATTCTGTTGACATCCTCTACTTTAACGGCCCATGTTTCTGAGGCATACGTCATTGCACTTCTAACACATGAGGCATAGGGTGAGTTGGGGAGGAACTGTACATGTGGACATAACGTATAAATGCTCCCTTGTCCATATTTATAGGTTTAGAATAGTTACCCTCTAATAGTAATAAAAGAAAATGGGTTAGCTCAGATGCACGAACGAGTTTTCTATGGACGACGCTTGGCTGATTTTATGGGTGATTTTTTTGTTTTTTCTTATGTTCGATATAGGCTAATATTAGGCCTTTAATTACCAGTCTCTTGTGTTCATGAATATGCCAGGAGTGTGGTGCCAAGGTATTGAGTATCGAAATATGTTCAGTTGTGATGTACCGAAATGGTAAAACTGAATTTCAAGGTGACTGGACGACTCGGCCCATGGGACAACTCGGCTCGGACAGCTCGGTCCACATTTGGACAACTCGGCCACGACGGCGAGACAGCTCGGCCAATTATTTGAGACAGCTCGGCCCCATGTTATGCTATGGTTAGTGAGATGCGGTCTCAGGATGATAAGACCGCATCTCTAGCTGCCACTAAACCTGCAGCCAACCCTACTCCTGCACATGCCATTTCTCATCCACTTCCTCTCCCACCAGGAAGTGATCACCCCCATCTTATAACAGAATCTGCCCGGGGGCATCTAGCTACAAGGTACAGCCAGAGTCCAGGCGCGCCACCCCCAGAGCTACAAGGACATAACCACCACACGCCAACACCACCCCAGCGCCCTTGATCCTCTCAAGCCGGGCGCCTTAAGTAGGGGCAAGAAGATTGCCTTATACTCACCCAGCCTGGACATCAATAACTAAGCTTGCCATTTGGTATTATTTAGTTTAGGGTAAGAACAGCCAGAGATAGCTGGTGTTCAACTTGTCAGTTGTGTGCTGTGATCGAAGATCTACCAGGTCGGGTTCCCCCCATCAGGAAGAGGACTAGCTTGGGCAACCCACTTTGGGCTCCCCCTTTCTGGCCTTCGATGCGGTGCACAAACCAAGTACCAAAGGATTCCTACCTTGTTTTGTTCAAGGGATTATGAGGATAGTGTAGTAACTTGAGATCTACTAGATCGGGTTCCCCCCATCAGGAAGAGGACTAATTTTGGGCAACCCACTTTGGGCTCCCATTTCTGGATTCTCTTTTTGCTACATGGTTCTGATAGTTCCACGAACTAGCAAGGAAGGAAGACACTTACCTTGACCCCCCTTAGACTACCTATAATGTCACTATCTAGACTGCTTGCCACTCAAGGTAGATCATTATGCTAGTTCACCCGCCGGCTTTAGCATCGCCAACAGCTCCGCATCGCCACTGAGAAAACTCGATCCTAATTTGAGTATTTCATATCCCAATTCCCTTTATTCATTGCATGAACAGTAGTTAAGTGCTTGTTTAACCTCCACATAGTTCTGTAGTTGCCGTGCATGTTATTTTATTGCTTTTCTGACTGATAAACATTGTTGTTTACATTTGTTATCCTAGCTTGTAGCAGATGACGCACGCGCACCTCTAATCGACCTAGCTTTGTATTTTCTTATTAATTCTAGTAGTTATCGCATTCAGTATCCTACTGTATCTATATATATCTGTAATTTTAGTTGTTGCTTGCATGATCTTGTAGTAACCTTTGACTGATAACTTTGTTTATCTAAATATAATCCTGCTTGACTAGCCTACAGTGACACCAGTGCCATCTATTGATACAGTATATTAACCCCTTGTGTGCAGTTACACTTTATTTTTATATAATCTCTATTTGGTGAATTGTATATTTAGTTACATATTCTATTATATATATATATATATTTGTTTAACTTTTTTAGGTAGGTTATCACCCCTGGTAGCCTACTTCTGCATATTTCATACTTTTTTGTTTTTGGTTATTTTTGTTTTCGGTTAGTCTAGGCTATCATCCCTGGTGGCCTATTTCTGCGTACGGTACTTCAATTTTTAAATTTTCAGTTAGGCTATCACCGCTGGTGGCCTATTTCTGCGTACCGGTATTTCATAATTTTTGTTTTCGGTTATTTTTGTTTTCGGTTAGTCTAGGCTATCATCCCTGGTGGCCTATTTCTGCGTACTTCAATTTTTAAATTTTCAGTTAGGCTATCACCGCTGGTGGCCTATTTCTGCGTACCGGTATTTCATAATTTTTGTTTTCGGTTATTTTTGTTTTCGGTTAGTCTAGGCTATCACCGCTGGTGGCCTATTTCTGCGTACCGGTATTTCATAATTTTTGTTTTCGGTTATTTTTGTTTTCGGTTAGTCTAGGCTATCATCCCTGGTGGCCTATTTCTGCGTACTTCAATTTTTAAATTTTCAGTTAGGCTATCACCGCTGGTGGCCTATTTCTGCATACCGGTATTTCATAATTTTTGTTTTCGGTTAGGATAGGCTATAACCCCTGGTGGCCTATTTCTGTTTAAATAAACATAAAATTGTTTTCGGTTCGGCTATCACTGCGTATTCAAATTTAATTTTGTTTTGTTTCAATTTTCGGTTAGGCTATCACCACTGATAACCTATTTGTGTGTATTTCAAAACATTTGTTTTCGGTTAGGCCTATTTAAGTAAGTGAAGTGTTTTTAAAGTGAGTTTAGTGTTTTTAAAGTGAGTTTAGTGTTTTTAAAGTGAGTTTAGTGTTTTTAAAGTGAGTTTAGTGTTTTTAAGTGAGTGAAGTGATCTGAAGAAAGTGATCGTCACCATGCCTCGTGCCTGTACGAACTGCGCCGGTAGGTTTGGTGCTTCCATGTTTGCTCCTGCCGATCCACAAGTCTGCCGACTCTGCCAGCAACGAGAGGATTTGACAGCAAAATTGGATGAAGCCCACAACAAGATCAACGCCCTCACCAGGAAGCTGGAATCACTCCAAGAGTTTGTAACACTCAACGTTGGAGTATCACTAACTCCAATTGTTTCAACTCCAGCATCCACCACCGCCCCAACGTCATCTGCCAACAATCCAACACCTGCAGTAGACACTGCAGCAGATGCTTCTGACGTACCTGAGCCGACATCAAACCAGGACAGCCGCCCTGTTCACCTTAGTCTCTCCCCCACTCCTCGTGCAAGAAGCCTGCTAGCACGAACAGTACCAACCCCTCGCCCCCGTTCTAACCACTCCTCTCCCCGACCTGTACGTAGAGTCCCGCCACCACAGGTTTCCGGATTTACACCAGTGAGGAACGGTGCACGGCCAACGCAGAAAAGGTCTCATCTACCAGTCACAATGTCAAACAGATTTGAGATATTGGTAGAGATGGAAGACGAACCAGAAGAGACCAGGCTCGTTGGGGATTCCATCCTACGAGGACAGGTCGAAGAGTTCTGCGACAGAGTCCCAAATCAACGAAAAAGATTTTGCATCCCAGGAGCTGGACTGGACGACATTGTGGAAGCCTTCGAAGATACCACAAAGGATGCAAATGAAAATACCCTTTTTGTCATCCATGCTGGTTCAAATGACGTCATGCGCACCAGATCCGAAGAGTTGATGGAGAAATATCGCAAGATGATCCAGCACTACAAAAACAAGTCAAGGAATATCATCATCTCAGGCATTCTCCCCAAGATCGACGCACCTGATAAATTCTACGACAAGGCCTTCAGCACAAATAGCCGACTAAAATATTTGTGTCTGAGGGAAGAAGTTGAATTCATCAACCTCTGGGACAACTTCTACAACCAGCCTACTCTGTTCCGCAAGGATGGCACTCATCTAAACCCTGTGGGTTCAGCACGCATGGGTCGTCTCCTACACGAAGCAGTCCGCAGCCATGGATCAAAAAACGCCATCAGGGAAGAAGCAGCAGTGACATAAATCATCCAACGCCAAGAAAAAAACAGAGGCAACCGAGGACCACCAGCAATAAGGACCGAAGACAGCGAGGACCGAGGACAGCCATGAACATAAATGTAGATCCGACAAGAACCAAAAATATTATTAAAGAGCGTTCCGCGAGTTCTAAAATAACAAATTTAAAGGTTTTCTATGCAAACGCTCGTAGCATACGCAATAAATTTTCAGATTTAGAGGAGCTAGTGTTTACAGAAAATTATGATGTGATTGGCATAACAGAATCTTGGCTCAATACAGAAGATAGAGACTTTTTAGCAGAGTATTCACTTCCCGGTTATGTAATGTTTGAGAAAAGCCGAATAAATCGAAATGGAGGTGGCGTTTTACTTTATATCAAAGAAAGTCTTAACCCTACCCTCTTGTCAAAACCTCAAATTGTGAACGTCGACGCATCTTTTGTGCTAATAAAGAATAATAAAGGTACAAAAATAATACTTGCATTAATATACAGACCTCCAGCTCAATCAGTGCAAACTGACCGAGAAATTTATGAACAAATTGCAGATGTAAGTAACTCACAAGATACCGTAATTTTTGGCGACTTTAATTTACCTGTGACCAAGTGGGGCGATACTCTTACTTCACACTCCGGACATGACTTGTATACGAACTTGCAAGAGAGTTCGCTTTATCAATTTGTTCGAACGCCGACCCGTGGTAATAACGTTCTTGACATTGTACCTGCAACAAAAGAAGAATTAATAGAGAATTTGAATGTTGGTGATGAATTCAGTAACAGCGACCATCGTACGATAACTTTCACTTTAAAGTTTACTAGTAACGAACCAAATAGTAGCATCGAAAAAGTCCCTAATTTCAAGAAAGCAAACTTCCATAAACTTAGAGCTATGTTTAAAGAAACTGACTGGAGCTTTTTAATTAACAATAATGACATAAATACATCTTGGAAGTTATTCGAAACCACTTACCTAAAAGCAGTGCAAGACTGCATACCATCGAAAATACGGCGTCCAGGCCATAATAATAAGCCCAAATGGTGGAATAAAGATATTTCAAACTGCCTGCTTGCTAAAAAAATTGCTAATAGATTAAAATCCTCACAAAATGACGAAGAACGGGTGAAATTTGTAGAGCTACGACGCAAAGCCAAAAAGTTAATTAAGCAAAGTAAAAAGACCCTAGAGTTACATATTGCGAATCAAAGTAAAACAAACCCGAAAGAATTCTATAGTTATATCAGAAAGAAAAAAGTAGTTACTTCAACTGTTGGACCGTTAGTCGATGAAAATGGAGAATACACCAAAGACGAAGTACAAATGAGTAATGCCCTCAATACCTTCTTTGCATCAGTTTTTACAACAGAAGACCTCAGTGATATCCCTACACCATCGCCGATTCAGATTGATAATTCAGATGTTCTAAGCAATATCACCGTTACAGAGAGAGAAGTATTGAATTGTTTAGATAAACTCAAGGTAAATAAAACGCCTGGACCTGATACAATCTCGCCTAGAGTTCTGAAGGAAGCTAAGGATGAGCTCTCCAAACCACTGACATTACTATTCAATAAATCCTTGCAGTCTGGAACTATGCCTGATCAGTGGAAGCTAGCCAACGTAACACCGATATTCAAAAAAGGCAGCAAATCCCTACCCAGTAACTATCGTCCAATTAGCTTAACCTCAGTTGTATGTAAAATGCTAGAAACGGTCATACGAGACAGACTCGTAAATCACTTAGAGGAAAATAACATACTTAAAGATACTCAACACGGCTTTCGTAAAAAACGTTCCTGTTTAACAAACCTCTTAGACTTCTTCCACGATATCCTCAACCTCTACGATGAGAGTAAAGCTGTAGATATTATATACCTTGATTTTCAAAAGGCCTTTGACAAAGTTCCCCACAAACGTTTACTGCTAAAACTAAAAGCGCATGGAATACAAGACGGTGTGTTGAAATGGATAGAAAATTGGCTCAGCGACAGAAAGCAAAGAGTAGTCATAAACGGTAAGGCATCTAAATGGACCAATGTAAGTAGCGGGGTACCCCAGGGATCGGTACTAGGACCAATTCTCTTTCTAATTTACATCAACGACATAGATGAGGGCCTCACCTGTACAATCTCAAAATTTGCTGACGATACAAAAATTGCAAATAGCGTACTCTCAAAAGAACAAGTTGACGATATGCAACACAATCTAGATAAATTGTCATGTTGGGCCCAAATTTGGCAAATGAGTTTCAATGCGGATAAATGTAAAGTACTACATATCGGATACCTAAATGAGAAAGCAAACTATTCGATGAATGGCACTCAGCTTAAGAATGTAAACAGAGAAACCGATCTGGGAGTAACAATATCGAGTAACCTAAAACCGAGTCAACAATGTTCAGAAGTTGTTAAGAAGGCAAACAAAATAATTGGCTTTATAGTCATTTGAGCATAAATCCAAGTATCCTAACCCTTTATAGGCAGGTCATTTGAGCATAAATCCAAAGAAGTTATCCTAACCCTTTACAATTCCTTAGTCCGCCCTCTTCTGGAACGTTCAATCCTGGTGCCCTTATTACCAAAAGATATAAACAAGCTAGAACGAGTTCAACGTAGAGTTACCAAAATGATACCTAGCCTAAAGAACAAACCATACGAAGAGCGTCTTAGAGAATTAAATCTATTTCCTTTAACCCAGCGCAGATTAAGAGGTGACTTAATTCAAGTGTTCAAAATCATCAAAGGCATCGACAATATGAACTGTAGTAAGTACTTCACTATCGACTAATCTAATTACACGCGGGGAAACGGTTGCAAAATTATTGGTAAATCTTTTAACTCACACGAATCTAAGAATTTCTTCTTCAATCGAGTTGTCAACTTGTGGAATGGGCTTCCCCGAAACGTTATAGACTGCATCACCGTTGATTCATTTAAACTCCGCCTAGACAAATATCTCGCTTCAAACCCGCGACTGACTGCATTTGTAAATGAATAACTTTATTTTATCCCCCCTCAGTTACTAACCCATCTGTCCCCTACTAACTTCCTAATCCTGCCACGGACATTAGTTCCAGGGCAGTAATTCCCTTTCCAATGTTCCCTTACCCACTCTAAACCACTGTTTGGACACTTGATCCTCAGTGTTTTGGAGGACAAGCAACCTAGAAGGGTCACTAGATCTGTTGTTGCTTGATTTCCTTTGTACTCCTTTGTACCCTAACCCCCCAAACCTTGTAGCAGAACTCCAGCATATCCTTTGGGGATCACTGCACTGTGGGAGTGCAAGAGGAATCCGGTTGTCCCGTGGTAGGCGCCAAGGTCTAAGGAATCATCTTGTGACTCACCCTGGACCAGTAGCTGGAGTCATCACGCCCAGCCGCCGCCCCCCCCCCCCCCCCCCCCCCCCCCCCGGACCAACTTCCGGAGTATTAACGCCCAGCCGCCCTCCGGACTACTGGATCTTCTCTCGATCTACGGGCCCTCCTCTTCACTACAGCTCTCCTTTAAGTGCTTTTGTACCGTTTCTGGGTATAGAGTTGACTCAGGGTTGTGGTAGAAGTTATCTTCTGGGGTTCTCATTAACATTACATCTTGCGAGAGGTCTTTCTTCTCCCTACTTATATTGACGTTAATTAGCCCACTTGCCGGGACCCATTATACATACCTATCAGGGGATCCTTATATATGCACCTTCCCGGGTTATTGGTCTCCCATAGCCCGACAGAGGGGGCGTGCCTATATAAGACCCATAGCATCAAACACAAACACATATTTACACGTAATCTAGTCCCTTTGTATAACTTCTAGCCTAATTCATTTAACATTCTGTCAGGTTCATAACTCGAATAGATTTCACTCTATCTCAGCTCCCGACGATTGTTGCCTCAGCCTTCAGCACCTTGCTAGTACACAATTAGAGTTAAGGATTAATCTTTGCCAGGTGAGATCTAGCACACCTATAGTATTAATATCATTTGTGAGCCTTTCCGAGCCCACTTCATTGTTGATGACCACTTGGCCATTATTGCTTTAGAGTCAGTTAACGTCACTATATGCCGGGGACATCATTGCATGATCCAGACGGCATTTGCCATTACTGCACTCTTGTCTTTTGTTGAGATCCTCTCTGAGATCTATTTGGGTAGGAGGTGTACCTCCACCATTTTGGATACCTCATAATTGTATCCTAGGAGTATTATTATTACCTTGAGTCCGGACCCATTGTCCGACTCCTATTGCTTACTTGATAACCTGATTATTGTATGTCTTAATTATTCTCATTGTTGTTGATGATCTCCAGGTTACAGGTATAAAATATATGTCTTGCTCCTCCATGAACCAGGTGTTAAACTGAATAAAACCCATGTTAACTTGTTACCTGTGTGCTTACTGTCCTGCCGTGTTGTCTCTTTATTTAAAGTTTAAGGTATACCTATCCAGTTAGAGAGCTGCTCATTGTACACAGAATATCTCGCGTTCCAATTTGGACCGGGCATAACAGTTATGTTAGGTTAGGTTAGGTTAAGTTAGGTTAGGTTAGATAGGGACAGTGATTCCAAAATGATCAATACGAGAAATAAAAGTTAATTAATTGTCACTTGTTAATTTGATGAAACGAACAGATAGATACATAAATAGATAGGGACATAGTGATTCCAAAATGATCAATATAGCCATCTATATCGTTTTTAGGTTGTCGAAGCAAATAAGGGGTGTGTAAGGCAGAGTTGTCTCGCAATTAACACTGGGCCGAGCTGTCTCGGTTTTACTGGGCCGAGCTGTCTCGCCGTGGGCCGAGCTGTCCCATGGGCTGAGTAGTCTAGCATTCAATTTCAACCTCACGAAACATTCAGAATGTTTTTTTACATTTAAATGGCAGCATATGGATACTCCGTACATATAGCACATTTTTCAAAGGCACAAAGAGGCGAATGTCTGGTAATCTATGGTAATGTTTGGTGATATTACCAGACAGAAGCAGGCAGCCTTCCGAGATTCTTTGGTAGTGTCTGGTCAACTCGGCCAAGACCAATTTAAGATTAACGGACTCTGGGGGTGTGGCCATCAGCTGGGAGGCAGGACTCTGGTGACAGTTTCAGCCACTCACAGCCTTCGTTACAAGACATGATTCAAATGTTAGACAACTGACAGGGGTGAGTGTTGTAAATATTTGATCCTTCATATACTTAAAATTATTATTTCGAATGAATTAGAGTCCTTTGCATTCCTATAGAGTTGGGAAGTAATATTATTGTTTAATTAACAAATTTTTCTCTAAATTATGTTTTTTTCTTATATATATTTAACAATTATAGGTCTGCCATGAGCAACTTGCCAGTTTTTCAAAACATAAAAGCTCTATGGTCTACAGTGTCTTTGAAAAATGCGCTAATGGTATCCACAGTGTAAACAAACAATTTTTACTTATGGTATGGGTACTTACCTAATCGTAAGTAGGCCTACCCATACCATAGCCTATGTATAAATTGTTTGTTTACACTGTGGATACTATATACGGAGTATCCATACGACGCCCTTTAAATGTAAACAAACATACTGAATGATTTGTGAGGTTGAAATTCAGTGTCGGCTACTTGTTTACGAAAAATGGCAAGCAAGAAGCAGCCACAATATTATTCCAAGCAATTTTAAGTTAAATCAAATACAAAGATTCCTGATATTGCATTAAATTTAATATAAATTAATTAATGATTATTAAAAGAATTTCTCTCCTGGAAGGGTTACAGGAGCACTTCCATGACTATATACATTGTGTAAGATAATGAAACTATTAATTTGATTGCAAGTAGTGATTCTAAAAAAATGTTTCCAGGCACTTCAAAGTCTAAATTAAATTGCATATTTTGTATGTTCACCTTTTAATTGATTATTGAAATAACGGAAAAGCATGCTCACCACCACAGCCAACATACCGAGATCCCCACCCCTACCTCCACCACCATCACCAACACCACCACGTACCACAGCCACCATACTGAGACTTCCACCTTTACCTTCACCACCACCACCACAGCCAACATACCAAGATCACCACCTATAGCTGCTCACCACCACCACCACCACCACCTCTACCAATAACAGAGAAACAGTTACCCAAGCATTCACCACCACAAGTCGTTTTCTCTCGCTACCACACCGCCCCCGCATCAGAGAAAACGTCGACTCAAGGACTCGAGGATAACAATTATATACCTCTGCAGGGCAGAAGATAACATGTGATCAGTTCTCGCCGATATTACACTTCTCCTGCAACATCCCAAACCTACAAACTTGAAACCACTGTCCACTCCATCTACCTCCAGCCTGTAAAACACATAACCAGCCCCAGACCAAATCAGAAGACAATATCATATTATATCACCTCACCCCCGAGTTTAAAAGGACACAACCGCCCCCAGCCAAAACGAGTTACTACCATCGAGATGACACGCCCTCTAACACCAGGGAAAAACTTCTCCATCAACATAACCAATTCCAAAGTCCAACAGAAGAAGAAAAGCGAAGAAGAGAAATCAATCAAGAAATGGCACTATAAGTAAATAAGTATATAACCCCTCTCCAAGCCACAAGGAACTAACCGCCCTACAACATCCTACCCCTAGGCGCCTTTCTGATGCTCAACCACATCACCCCCGAGGCTCTGAGAAACGGTATGACTATGGCGGGAGTTTTTAGGATCGTCACTCAGCCAGAGAGCTGTCCTTGCCATCCACAGACGTAAGGCAGTTTCGAAACCTGAGGGCTCGATATGACAAACTGTTCTCGCCACCCACAGATGTGAGACTGTTCTAATATTGAGACAAACCCTGTTAAATATTTTCAGTGGGTATCAACAAGGCAGCTAGTTATTAGACTCCTTCACAAAGGCTAACTAATATCTTTTCCGTACCCCAGCTCGTGCTATAGTAGATAAAGTACGCTACCCCACAAGGCAAGTAGTTTTATCTGACATAGACCCAAAAGCTTAAAATAACCAGCCACACTCAGTTCTGTAAAGTTCTGCATCAAAGTTCTTATAAGACCAGAGTAGTCGGGAGTTCTCTCCTGCGTTAACTCGATTCTATTGTACTAAGGCCACAGCCGAAAGTAAATAGTATTCAAGGTCTTACCCCAGGGAGCTCGAGTTAAACTGTGGGAACCCAGTCACGTCAGGACAACCCCCTGCCAGCGTATCTACCCAAGATTGGATTACTAATTCTACACCCATTGGATTATTTATTCTACACATCGAAAGTGAAGTTATTATACCGTAAAAATTATAGAAGATCTAACTGTGGAAAGTATATATACTTAGTGTATTCTCAGAGAGAAAGTATATAAAGATCAAAAGTGAAAGTAGTACAAATATATCTACTAGGTATATCATAAAAAGTATTCTGGAAACATCGGATACTACGCATGTATGCAAAAAGCGAGAGAAGGGAAGCTCTAGTGAAACCCAAAGAAATCAGGGAAGTAATTATAATTCTGTCAAAATTAGTAAGAAATAAATTCAAGTTAACTTATGCGTAAGCACCACAGTTATTTAACATCAGAAAAATAATTACGTACAGCTCCCAAATCCAGAACAACTCTACGCAGGTAAATACCAAAAGTTCACATATATAATTACTACATAACCTTTTCTAAGCACAAGTGTAAATCCTCGATTGAAATGAGTGCTATTTTTATCTCTGAAATAAATACAGAACAAGTGTAATCTTTCAGTTAGAAAGCGGTCCCTAATGCTTACTTCGATATAGCATAGAATAATCCAGTCTTGCGAGTCAGACGTAGTGGAGCCTCGTTCGTGCACTTTTATTGTTTTGTTCTTGACCATTGTTGTTCTAGCAACAATGTTCTGTTTACATATGCGATATTCTTGTGCAAATAAACAGAATATGAATACACGTCTTGTGATAATTATCCTCTATTGTCTTTCTGTGTCTGTGGTAAAACAATATAACTTCTCCAGTTAGGAAGAGCCCACTTGATCAAAACCAATTAAACCCCAGTAAAAACCTGGCATAACAATTATATTATCTAGCAAAGGTATATTGTTAATCAAAATTAATTTGAAATCATCATTAGGGTCCATTTAATGAAATATGCTGCCATAATTAAACTTTGCTTGCTTTTATGTTTTTAGATATATTTTTTACATTTTGATAGATATCTCTGTATGGACCGTCCTCACCTATGGATGGTCCGTACGATTTGAGATATTTTTTTTAGGCCTATTTTTCACTCAATTATTTCATGTTGCCAGAATTGTGCCTTACACACAATGTAATAAAAAGGTTATATTTTCTGATGTATACTTAACCTAAGACGTGCACATGGGGGGTATGAGACACCACACGCCTGTGCGCACGTATTTGAGCTGTTCCCATCACTAACATCGTTATTTTACCATAAATAGCATTAATACTTATCCATATGTGCCTATTTTAGGTTGATTAAGGCGCGGTTACACATACCCGAGTTGCCCGGATCGGTGACAAAAGTTGCTCCGTGGAACAACTTTTGCGCCCCAAGCAACTTTTTCGGGACCCATTTGTCACCCGAATAGGGCAACTTTTGCGTCCCGAACGTACGGGACGCATCGCCTGTTGCGGCAACTATAAATATGGGTTACATGCAATAGTAGTAATGTGATAACTATATATATGATGTGCAATCATTAATATACTATAATAATGCTCAATCCTTAAATATATATGTCATCACAGTATAATATTCAATAGATTGGGATGAGAACACGGTTTAATCAAGAAGTAGGCTACGGTGTGAATGCGAAATTTCAAGTTTGTACAAATAGCCTACAATATCTTTAGGCAAGAATGGGAAGAATATTCTCTCAAGGGAATAAATGTGTCATATATCCGTTATCATAATCAACTTACAATTATAATTTGCAACAGTAAATGATTTGTTATAACTAAATATGAATAATAGCTTCGTTAATGCAATGGTTAGCCTAATACTTCCTTCAGTATTACAAATGATGTATTCTGTATGCTTTGTAATCTTGATTAAATACCGTATTTATGCATTATTGGTTCGGTTAATGCGACGTGCTAAGTAGACGTAGGCTACTCTTTACATAACTTAGTAGCCTACATGTACAGTATACGGTAATAGTGTTTGGCGTGAAGTAGTAGGCTATGTCGTGGACATATATTCCATATGTAGCCTATAGCCTAAATAGGCCCATATATATATATATATATATATATATATATATATATATATATATATACAGTAGGCTAGGCCTATATTAATATAAATAAGTTTTAATACTTCTAATGATAATGTGACAGGTGATATCCGAACCTTAAGAGCTATAAAATACCACATGGAACACATAAAATCGTACATATAATACAGTAAACACAAGCAAGGAAAGAAATACTGTCACTGCCTATTTTAAATGTGTAATGCGTAAAGCAAGGCCCCCGGGCCAGCCAGTCTTCTCTCTCGCTTACTTCTTTGGTTTATCATATCTTTATCTTGCTTGTGTTTACTTTATGATATAGCCTATACGTTATTATTGTGTTTCCTGTGTTCTTTAAGAGCTCTTTAGATTCGGATAGTACTGTAATTTATTAAGTAGGCCTAATCATTAAAATTACTTAAACATATCTAGTTAACCCGGGAGCTGCGGGGAGACTCTTAAGAGTTCCCCCGGCGCACTGCGGGGAGACTCTTAAGAGTCAGAGAAAAAAAAATCAACTTTTGACATCGAAAAAAAAAAAAAAAAAAAAAAAAAAAAAAATTTTGGCCCCTGGGCCATGCAAAATCTCAGTCCTCTACCTCCCCTCCTTCCCCACTTTCCTCCTCTCCTTCAGTTATCACCTATTTTCCCTGTTATTCCCTTATTCTGAGGTATATTTTCGTGCTAACATTAGAAATCCGATTGGAGGGTGTGGTCATCACTGATAGCAAGCGAGTGCAAGAGAGAGAGAGAGAGTATCGATCGACTGTGTCTCAGTGGCCTTGGGGGAAATTGGCGGGAAAGCAGATTGCCTCACCCATACATTATACAACTCGCGGGCTATATCTCCGATTTTGACCATCCAAACGCTGTTTTCACTCGTTTTATTGTTGTTTCAGGTTAATACCTTTATAATCAACCCATAATAGGCACATATGGATAAGTATTAATGCTATTAACCCGGGAGCTGCGGGGAGACTCTTAAGAGTTCCCCCGGCGCACTGCGGGAAGACTCTTAAGAGTCAGAGAAAATAAAAATCAACTTTTGACATCGAAAAAAAAATATTTTTTTATATTTTTTTTTTTTTATTTTTTTTTTTTTTTTGGCCCCTGGGCCATGCAAAATCTCAGTCCTCTACCTCCCCTCCTTCCCCACTTTCCTCCTCTCCTTCAGTTATCACCTATTTTCCCTGTTATTCCCTTATTCTGAGGTATATTTTCGTGCTAACATTAGAAATCCGATTGGAGGGTGTGGTCATCACTGATAGCAAGCGAGTGCAAGAGAGAGAGAGAGTATCGATCGACTGTGTCTCAGTGGCCTTGGGGGAAATTGGCGGGAAAGCAGATTGCCTCACCCATACATTATACAACTCGCGGGCTATATCTCCGATTTTGACCATCCAAACGCTGTTTTCACTCGTTTTATTGTTGTTTCAGGTTAATACCTTTATAATCAACCCATAATAGGCGCATATGGATAAATATTAATGCTATTAATGGCACAATGAATATTTTAGTGACGGAAACACCTCAAATACGTCAGCACAGGGGGACGTTTCCAATTACCCCCATGCGCACTTCAGAGGTTAATGGCACAATGAATATTTTAGTGACGGAAACACCTCAAATACGTCAGCACAGGGGGACGTTTCCAATTACCCCCATGCGCACTTCAGAGGTTAATGAATAAATAAGGAACAATACAGATGATAAATAAATGATCAGGGTTATAATAAGATAGCCAATCATGAGCGCGCTGCTGTTTCAACTGAATTGCACTTTTACCGACAGACGTGGATTCATGTCGCTTGTTTTATGTAATGGCGAGCAATATAGTGATACATACCTTGGTTTTTATATATGCTCAGCTTTATCATAGGGATTGTGATGTATTAATTGCGTGACGGGAAGCTAAAACGGCCGAATTAAGACCAATTAATTTCGAAGTGAAAATGAAAGAGTGTAGGCTACGGGAGCTAGTGCTACGAGCAACTCTCTTCCTGCATGTGTAACCACTTGTTTTTGGGTCTCAGAAAAGTTGCCCGTAGCGGTGACAAAAGTTGCTTGGGTGGCAAAAATTTGGGCATGTGTAACCGCGCCTTTATAAAGGTATTAACCTGTTACAGCAATAAAACAAGTGGAAACAGCGTTTGGATGGTCAAAATCGGCGATACAGGCCGGGAGTTACATAATGTATGGCTGAGGCAACCCCCCTCCCCTCCTCTCCTCCCCTTGTCTGGAGAGACACTGTTACGCAATTGTCTCTCTCTCGCTCTTTCCCACGCTTGGTAACAACGCCCTGCTACCAACTCGCTAATGTTAGCACGAAAATAGACCACAGAATAAGGGAATAACAAGGAAAATAGGTGATAACTGAAGGAGGGGAGGGAAGGAGGGGATGTGGAGGAGTGATATTTGGCCCAGGGGCAAAAAAAAATAAGAAAAAAGTTAAATTTTTTTGGGGGGTGTTTTAAATGGATTTTTTTAGGCCCAGGATCTTAAGTCTTCCCGCAGTCGCCCGGGGAAACTCTTAAGAGTCTTCCCGCACTTTCCGAGTTAAAGAGCATAGCTTGTCCAATATTTTGACTCGGGTATCACCAGAATCGTCATTGTCAATTGGTTCCATGTCAGTTGAACCAGTGCCACTTCAACCAGTGCTAACTCAACCAGTGGCCACTTCAACCAGTGACCATTTCAACCAGTGACCATTTTAACCAGTAACCTAACCTAACCTGGTTAAAATGGTCACTGGTTGAAATGGTCACTGGTTGAAGTGGCCACTGGTTGAGTTAGCACTGGTTAATGTGGCACTGGTTGAAGTGGCACTGGTTCAACTGACCTGTCACCTTGTCAATGTACACCATACTCCTATGTAAAATATTAGGTGGCTGGGTTCTATATATATATATATAGATATATGCATTTTTTTTTTTGGGGGGGGGGGTGAATTTCGTGACGTCACAGGGGTTATAGTGACGTCAGCGTAGTATCGTGAGTACCTATATTTTCACAATAACACCCTCAGTCAAACTAATTTTCCTTGTCTAGTTGTGGAGGTGCCAGTTTCTATAATATGTTTCCCAATAATAGCCCCATGGAAAACGAAGGGATATCTTGCCTATCACATAAAGATTCATATATTAGTAAATGAAAGTAGAGAACATTGGAAATAACCTAAATAATCCATATAGCCGGGAAACATACAATTGTATTTGGGAGTCGGCTCATCTGTCTTCTTCTTCTTATGGGGGTCGGCCGGGTATTCCTATTCCAGCCACGCCTTTGTATCAGCTTCCTCTCTTTTAGGGAAAGCCACAAAAAAAAAACAGGAAGAAATATATCCTTCTATCTATCTATCTATTACCTGACGCCGTGATCCCCGAAGGGGTGGCCACGAACGAACCGCCCCCATGCACCTCTGTCCCCAGTCAGTCGACGCCCCTCCCCCCAACCAGCACCGCCTTCGTTCATGTAGTTCCTCACTCCATCCTTCCACCTCATATTCGGTCTACCTCTCCCCCTCTGTCCCTCCACCTCGCTCTCGTACACCCTCTTAGTCATTCTCTCGCTTTCCATACGTTCCATATGGCCGAACCATCTCAAGTTGTTCCTTTTCACACTTTCCAGCACATCTACCTCCACACCACACCTCCTTCTTACTTCCTCATTAGTCTGTCTATCCCTCCATGTAACTCCGCACGCACTCCTTAAGTAATTCATTTCCACTGCTCTCACTCTTGGTCTGAGTCTCTCAACCAACGTCCATGCTTCGCTTCCGTAAGTCAGTGTCGGGATTACCACACTGTCATGCAAGGACTTCTTCACTTCCATACTGACCACCCTATTTCTTGTTACTGCTTTTAGCGTTCCTACAACCCTCTTCCCCTGTTGTACCCTCTCCCGCACCTCTTCATCCATAGTCCCATCTTTACTCAACACACTGCCCAGATACTTAAAAGAGTTGACGATCTCCATAGCCTGACCGTTCAGCTTCACCTCACACTCTGTGACTTCACCCCTTTCGAAGACCATAACCTTGCTCTTCCCCGTATTTACCTTCAAATTCCGTTTTTCGCACACTGTTCCAAACTCATTTACCAGACCCTGCATTTTTTTTTTTTTTTTACATTTTCCTTACATTTGTTTAGAAGATCCTTACATTTGGAAACCCATTACGCCATCAGACAGTATACTAGGACCAATAGAGAAGAAAGGGAGGTGGCTGTGAGGAAAGGAAGAAGGCAGGTGTTTCGTCAATGAAGGGAGGCGCTCTTGTAAAGGCCAAGCTTCCCGCCAAACAACTGAACTGGGAGGGAAGGGCCTGTCACTGATCGATCGATAATAGCAGAGTGCAATTTTGATTTAATAAATGAATGAACTGTGCATACAACTATGTTTGCATATCTGAATATTCTTACTATATATTTTAAGTACATACACAATAAATTAGGTAAAACTGGGAGGTCAGGAGTTTATTTAAAAGTTATCTTACCGTACGAAAGTATAAGAGACGAAGCGAAACATGGTGAACAAACTGACGAGTGATAAATGTGCCACTTTATCTAATATGTTTCCCAATAATAGCCCCATGGAAAACGAAGGGATGTCTTACCTATATCACATAATGATTCATATATTACTAAATTAAAGTAGAGAACATTGGAAATAACCTAAATTGTCCATATAGCAGGAAATAATACAATTGAATTGGGGTTTCGATTCTCGCTGGTATCCATATAAAATTATCCTATGTATGGTACTATTCACAGAACGACTTGCCAACGGCCACCAGACTTTTGCCTTGCTGGAATTCTACGTACATTCTCGGTCATTTCGGGACATATTCCATTAAGACTTCGTTCACAGATGCATTCTGATGTTGTGTAAGCGCCAATTACTATTATGTGTGATATAGCGTAAATTAGGGAGAATAATTTGTATTGCTATGCTACTTATTAATTGCAATATTTCTAAAAGTCTCATAAATGCTATTTTAAAGAAAACGTTGCTGTTTGCGTTATTGTCGGGAATAGGGTAATGATCCCGACAGTTTTAGGTCCAATAGGACATTTGAATTTGGCGGTATCGTATCGCATGTACGATTTCGGCTGGTTCTTTGTGTATTGTAGTTTATTCTTAAGTATAGGTTAAATATTAACTGTAAGTATAAATATCTACATCAGCTCTAGATGTATCATGAAACCAAGTTATGGGTTATAATTATTATGAGCCGGCAGCCATATGTAATTTCGCGAAGCGATCGGACGCCGGCCCTTTAGTCTCTCAATCAACACCATACAGCCAACATCTCCTCCCCCGGCTCTGACTCAACCCACAGTTCACCATGTGCTACAAATATTAATCTATAACAATATTAACAACAGTCCTACATCACCAGTCCTCTAAGCTAAGTTCATTGTACCGATATTGTATTATGTGAACATTCCTACATGTCATGCAATTGAATTAGCCGCGTGTGGGGGACTGGATTACACCCATCGAATACCTCGTTGGTAATTATATTATAACTATTTGTTGGGATATTTCATGTACCAGTGATATGTAATTTAACCTCTTTATCTAAATTCCCGACAGTTATTATAGAAAACGTTAAATCAGGCCATATGCCTATAATTTGAACCAAAATCAGTTAAATCACGACTCGTTAATTTGTGGTATTATGTAATCAAGTAAGGAAGTAGGCTATATATATGTTAAGATACTTTACATGCATAGGTTTGCATACCTTATGTGTGTGTGTAGGCTATATATATATTAGTAATTCGATCACCACGAATTAAGTAGGATGAATGAGAAGTTATAATTCGTTTATTACCATGACTGGTAGGGGGAGGATCTGTACTCAGCCGGATACCTTACCCTCTACGCATGCGCGAAAATGTAAGCCTCCCTTGGCCCCGCCCACTGCCGAAAATGTAAAAATATTATATTAGATTAGATTAACCTAACTTAACCTAACCTAACCTAACCTAACCCTAATATAATATTAAATATTATAACATAACACAAATAACAAAATAAAAATATAAAGATATAGACCTACTAAACTTCGAGCCGAAAATGTACAAATATTATAGTATATTATATTAGATTAGATTAACTTAACCTAACCTAACCTAACCCTAATATAATATTAAATATTATAACATAACATAAATAACAAAATACAAATATAAAGATATAGGCCTACTAAACTTCGAGCCGAAAATGTACAAATATTATATTGTATTAGATTAGATTAACCTAACCTAACCTAACCTAACCCTAATATAATATAATATAATATAACAGAACACAAATAACAAAATAAAAATATACTGGTAAAAAAATTAAAATATACTAAACTTCGAGTGGGATCGAACACTGGATATCTGAATGCCAGGCAGGAACTCTAGTGACTGTACTACAGAGCAAGCTGGCAGTAATGGTTGGAAGGGTTTATTTAAACGCGGGGAAAGGGGGGCGGGGCCAAGGGATGCTTACATTTTCGCGCATGCGTAGAGGTTAAGGTATCCGGCTGAGTACAGACGCTCCCGACTGGTAGCCTACAGTAGGCCTATTATTATTATTTTTTTTTTTTTTTGAGACAATGAACGGAGGAAGGAAAAACACAGATAAAACAAAAAGGTCTATGTGCCTAAAGGCATCCTCCATTCATAAAATGTTTGTAACAACTGGATTTAAACTTTTGTAGATTGTAAGTTTGTGGAAAGCAACTCGAGGGAAGTGAATTCCAAAGAGTAGTAGTTCTAGGGATAAATGAATTTTGATAAGCATAAGTTCTGCATTGTGGAGAAGAAAGTGTAAATTCATGGGTGCTCTCAGCTGCCCTAGTTCTACGGGGAAAGATGTGGAGAGGCGGCAGAATTGAAGCAAGTTCCTCGGAACAATTGCTGTGAAAATATCTGTAGAATAATGCAAGGGATGCAACGTTTCTTTGTATGGATAATGTAGGAAGGTCCTGTGTGATTGCAGGGTTATTGATTAATCTAATAGCTTTATTTTGAATTTTGTCCAACTGCCTTAATGCAACCACTCCACTTCCACTCCACAGAGGTGAACAGTAATCCATCTGAGAACGCACATGACTTTTATATATTACGGCCAACTGCTCGTCAGTGAAGAATTCTCGAACTCTGTAGCCTACAGGAGTCCCAGTTTTTTAGAGGCATTCTTAGCAATGCTTCTAACATAATGTGTCCAGCTCAAGTTAGTAGTTAATGTTACACCGAGAATGTCAATACTAGGGGAAGTGGGAATATTTACATCATTAAAAAATATATGGGAGTGAGTGAGAGTCTGTCGGTTAGAAAATTGAATGTACTTGGTTTTCTGTGCATTAAAGGAAACTAGATTCTTTTGTCCCCATTCATTAATTCTAGAAAGGTCCTGGTTCAGAGAAATTGCATTGCTTATTTTTGAATTTATAAGATCGGGTTGGGTGAAAGAATTGGTAAATGTGAAGGAACTGTGGAGTGTTGAGTCATCTGCGTAGGAATGTATTGGATTATGAGTGGTAGATATGAGATCATTGATATGAATGAGGAACAGAGTTGGGGCCAAAACTGATCCCCGGGGAACACCAGCATTTATTGAGTGAAATTGAGAATAAAGGCCATCTACCATTACGCATATTTTTCTGTTATGAAGATAAGAAGAAATTAGTGGAACTAATGATGTAAGGCCGTAGTGTGACATCTTCGACAATAAGGATTGATGCCAGACTCTATCAAATGCCTTTGATATATCCAGTGCTATTGTATGTGTTTCACCATGTTGGTCTGTATTGGTAACACAGTAGTTTGATGACCACTGTTTTTGGTTGAGGCAGTGCTGTGAACTACATGATAGCAAGCTGGGTATTATTTAACAGGGGAGTGCCTAGCTATATTGTTAGGATACTTATTTTCAGAGCTGGGCACTTTAGCCAACACTTCCGCAAATAGCCAATTCCGCCATGGCGGAAGTGTCATTTTGTTGGCGAATTAGCGTTGGCGCCAAAATGGCTGCTTATTTTCGGGTTTGAAGCTCTGGAAAGTACCTCCATGTTGCAAACCTCGAGTCCGCAAAATAAAAATTCCAGCCGCCAGCCAGCCCTGGGCCGCTCCTGCAGCTCCAGCCAAAAAAAG
This sequence comes from Paralithodes platypus, assembly GCA_032716605.1. Taxonomy (NCBI): domain Eukaryota; kingdom Metazoa; phylum Arthropoda; class Malacostraca; order Decapoda; family Lithodidae; genus Paralithodes; species Paralithodes platypus. The sequence goes on from CM064561.1 coordinate 4,550,915, forward strand.
TCATGTGACCAAGCCAACTACCTGTGTTCTGGAATCTAGGCCTATACATCGGCTCTTCACGTTTCACGGTTTCTTCATTTACTTAGTAGCAAGCGTCGAGCTAACACCTACAACACACAGCAGTCCAACCTGCTAGCACTTCAACTTTGTTTATAATTTCGGCCTATTGAAGTGAACATGGAGTCTACCATCATGCCTACCGCAGCTGCCAACAGCATGGGGAGCAGTTCACCACCATCATCTGACAGTGATGCTGCAGAGCATGCAGAAATCGAGGACCTAAGACACCCCTGGCCCCACCTAGAAACCTATGGGCCTGTAATTACCAAAAAGATGTCTCTGGAGAAGGGCTTTATAACTTTATAATCTAGCCTAATTTAAGACTATAAAGTTAGGCTATCGTTAATTTGATTGATAGCTTGTTAATTTTTAACCTAAACTAATGTTATTAGGCTACCCTAATCCCATCAAAATGCCTCAAAGCATGTAGGCCTAGGCTAAGTCTAACTTCTATATAGGCTAGGCTATATAGCCTAGGCCTAGGTCTATAATCACTAATCCCATCAAAATGCCTCAAAGCATGTAGGCTAAATATTGCATGTTCTAACTTCTAAATAATTATAGCCTAGGCCTATAGGCTAATTACTAATATAAGTAATTTTATTAGGCTAGGCCTAGGCTACCCTAATCCTATCAAAATGCCTCAAAGCATGTAGGCTAAATAATATTGCATTTTCTAACTTCTATATATATAGGCTAGCCTAGGTCTAGGCTATAATCAGTCAATCACTAATTCCATCAAAATGCCTCAAAGCATGTAGGCTAAATATTGCATGTTCTAACTTCTATATAATTATATAGCCTAGGTCTAGGCTATAATCACTAATTCCATCAAAATGCCTCAAAGCATGTAGGCTAAATATTGCATGTTCTAACTTTAATATATAGCCTAGGCCTAGGTCTAGGCTAGTTCTAACTTCTATGTATAGGCCTAGGCCTATAATCACACTCATTTTATTAGTGTCAAGTAGAAAGTGTTAATTTTGAAAGTATCATATAGGCCTAGACTAAATTTAGCCTACAATAAAATGTTATTAAATTTTGATCTGAAGCTAGGCCTTTATTCTGAGCATTAAAATTAATAGGCCTAGGCTACTTTCTATTAAATTACTTAATCTATCTAAAGTAGACCTATCTAGGCATATATAGCCTATTGCCATTCCCAAAGGGGCGACCACGAATAAATTGCCTCCTTGCACCTCTGTGATCCGGCGTACCTCCTGAATGGTGCGGAATTGCGAATACTGATTATTACTGAAGCACTCTCCCCATAAACAAGTTGCCCCAACGTTTTACTGCCCATGTGGGCAAACTAAGTGGCCTATGCTATATATATTAACCCTTTCACTGCAGGTGATGTTCTGGAATGTTTTGGCAATTTACACCAATTTCCAAGCTTTAACCCTTAATTAGCGGCTCACCACATAAGTCGAGTTAAATAAAGCTGGACTATGTGGCGGCGCTCGACATAACTCGAGTGGCAATTTCAGCACGTAATGTTGCTGAGAGAGAGAGAGACAAGTGGTGGCAGGAGAGTAGCGAGCGTATGACTGCTCCAGACCACCGCGGCAAACATACTGACACGAATCCCAGCTCCCTCCTCCCTCTCTCACTCGCTATATAAGGAATTGTATCGGGAAAGTGGCTAATTACATGCTTTTTGCACTCGCGTTGCACGGTTATTGCAAGAAAACTAGCCATCATAAAAGGATCGTTATGGTGTCATTCGAAAGCTCTGTTTATGCCCTTTCAGGGATAGGTACTTGTTTTACGTTCTGGGTCTTATTTAGGCATGAAAATGATCACGTAAACAGCCCTATTTTGGCTAAAAACACCCCGCTGGGCGGTACATATAAATAAACCGCATAGGCCGCTCGTAAGGTGTTAAAAGCCTGTATGTATATCCTTCAGGTCCATGGAAGTTGGGCAACATTATATTTAAGTAAATATATATATTTATTGACATTAGAGATTGAATTTATTGATTTACCCCTGATTCTGTAGTTTAAATTTAAAATTAATAAAAAACGGTTTGCGTTTGCATATTTGCATTTGAGGACTAGAAATTTCACAAGGTTGGCACATTTGTGTTTGCTGAAGTTATGTTCTGGGTTTGCTGATTTGTGTTTGCTGACTTGACTTTTTGTTTGTGGTGCCCAGCTCTGCTTATTTTCTGGTATGCTAATCAAACAATGTGTGTAAGATGGGGCAACATCCTGTCAGGCTCTTTCGCCGTAACCAATGGTGTTAGGCAGGGGGGGATATTGTCTCTGTATCTTTTCAACGTCTACATGGATGATCTTAGTCTGGAGCTGAACAAGACTCGCACTGAGTGCTGCATTGGCAGCACCATTGTAAATCATCTCATGTATGCTGATGACCTAGCCTTAATCGCGCCCTCTGGAGCAGGACTGGATAAATTATTAAGAGTATGTGAAAAATTTGGAATCGAACATTCAGTCAAATTTAATCCTATAAAGAGCAATATCATAATATTTAAATCTAACCTTCTATTGAAATCAAAGCTACCTAAATTCCATTTGTATGAAGAAATTATAGAAGAAGTAAATAAAGTAAAGTATCTAGGACACTATATTTCAAGTGATCGCTCAGATGATGAGGATAGGGGTCGTCAGCGAAGGCAACTTTACATGCAGGGAAATTCAATATTAAGAAAATTTCATATGTGCACATGGGATACTAAAATAACATTGTTCAACTCCTACTGCTCACCAATGTATACAGCACAACTATGGTGGAACTATAAGAAAATGGCAGTGAATAGGCTAAGTATCTCATATCACAATATCATGAAAATGTTTCTGGGGCTCTCAAAATATGAGAGTACAAGTATGCTATGTGCCTATATGAACTTACACTGTTACCAATCACTCATTAGATAGCTAACATATAAATTCATTCAGCACCTTAACACTTCTGTAGCATCATTAAAATGCTACAAACTCCGAGCATAGTGTACACCTCTAAGATCCAGGCACACTGGAGGAAGTTGCTCTGTATTTAACCTTAAGTAATGATTTCAGGTCTGCTACTCTACAGAATTAGCATACCGGTACTGAACCTCATAGTGCAGTACAGTACCGATATTCCTATACTGTACTGTAGCAACATACTGTACCGGAAGCTAAATGATGTGAGGCATGGTACTGTACACAATTAGGACAGTGGTTTTGGTAACACAGTAGTTTGATGACCACTGTTTTTGGTTGAGGCAGTGCTGTGAACTACATGACAGCAAGCTGGGTATTATTTAATCTCTTTTTATTTTATGTTGCCTATGTACAGTAGCTTATATATATTTATGTTACTGTAAGGTATATATGGACACCAGTATGGTCCCCTCTGTACTGTGTGAGTCTGAAATAAAGTATTATTATTATTATTTTATTATTATTATTATTATTATTATAGTTAGGCCAGAAAGTATTGCTTCTATTCTCTGTAACTAAAACAGGGCTGAAGTAAATGGGCTGTATATTACCACACTAAGTTATTCCCTGAGCATCTTAGGCCTGATGTGAACCTGTTAGCACTACACGTACATGTTTCAAAATTAAAGATTTCCTGCTTTGTTTTTTCATTTGGGAAGCTCGATAACTATTATTTAGTTTGTGAATTTTCCAGTATATTGCTATTCTGCAATACACTTGTGCAATTTTAAACAAGCAATCTCTGCAGAGTGAAAGGTGTGACAGAGTATTTACAACACATATGGTCAACCTGGAATTCACATTCGGTCCAACCAGATTTGTCATGTCAGACAGGAATGGTACAATCATAGAGCTGTGAACAGAGTGAAATGACTGCACCAATTCCTCTGATGGTACTGTGAGACCACCAAAGTCTCTGTTCGATGTTCTGAAAGCTTTCATGTGTGTAAATATCTGACTAGCTTCATTGAGAAAATCAGAATTGTTTACAAATGAAGTGGAGCAGGTAGCACAAGAGATATTTAGCTTTTTTAGTACATAGCCTAGAACATAACTGACACCATTAGCATCCAAGTCATCAACTTGGTAGTCATAAGACAAGTCACTTGTATCACAAGAAGTTGAAATGGATGTTGATGGTGCTCTAGAGGTTGAACATGGCTGTGTACGAGCTTTGTTTAACTCAGATAGTGTGATGAGGAGAGAATCAGAGTCTGGGGCACAATTGGCAGACAAAGATGGTGCAAGGAGCATGTTACACAGAGTCTGTCTGTAGGTGAATCGGAACTGATTAGGATCTGGATTGTATCTGTTACCACCCTTCTGTCGAATTATAGCAAACAGATTCTCAAGACAGTCCTGGTTTACCCGGGATGGGAGTAGGAACTTAAATCCATCAATGGATTGTAGGTCCTGCATGAGGCCAAGCATTGCTTGCAGGGTTAGTCTCCATCCAGCAAGACAGTGAATAGTATAAGACGTTTTAAAATGTACACCCTTGAGCCATTCAATTGTATCCATTTGCTAATGACAAATATACCCTCCCCTAGGATTAAATAGTCCCTAATGAGGTATCAACCCCTCCCACACTCTCTCTCTCTCTCCAATATGAAATGTTGAGAATTAAAATATTTTCTTAGTGTATATGTTATATATTTGTATGCTAGCTATCATCTATAACATATTACCTCATATTTATGGACATTTAATTGTAAAATATATTAAGCCTTAAAATAACATATTTATCGTATAAATACGATAGAATATGACTCTTTTGTGATCTCTTATGTCTCTGTGACGTCATAATCTCTCCTACAGAACGACGTAGGACGAGTAGATCGTATATTATAAGATTGTAAATAAGTTAAGTTATAAAAGGCCTAATATGCTATTAAGCAATATTGCCATGGTCTTATGTAGTATATATGAATTTATCGTATATATTAATATAATTTATCGTATAGAGCAACCTAAATGCGGTACGATAATTTGGGCTCCTGGCGGTTTGCCAAGGCAGCAAGGTGTGCTTTTGAGGTACGTCAGAGCCTTCACGAACACCAACCAGTTAACATCTAATTTTCCGCCCTCAGTTGATCGTGCTTTTGTGCCTCTAATCACAATACACATACAGCAATACACACAGCTACACCATCACGACGCTCTCATCGACATCATGACTGACTGATAGATAAGCATAATATTCATGTCCATTCCCATGTAATCATTTATTCTTTCTTTAACTTGACTCGTGTCTCGGGACCGAAGTCTCGTTCCCCATTGTCCACCACCATATTGGGTAAAACGTTCTCCCTTGCCTCATTGCCACGTGGAACTATTGGTGAGTTAATTCCTGGCTAATATTAACCCTTATAACCTTACCCTATAATTATATACATTTATTATGTGAGACCTTTGGATATAAATTAGCTTGTTTCAGATTGAATTCAATTTAGATATAGAGTATTCATTTAGATTGATTTTATTTGATTCATTATAGCTTAGTAATATTTAACTTCCATTGATAGTTTGCCACATTGGTGCCCAGACCCGGGAATTAGCTACCAGTAAGGGATTTTAAGGCAATGAACAAGGGGACATATAACAGGATGCAGGAACAACTCTATGATAAACTGGCAAGGCTAGCCAAGCGATGGTTAGAGCCGGAATGCAGGGTCACATCATTGCACCTGCCCAAGTCCTGCTTCCCCCCCATCATCTTTCCCCAATAATTTTCTTTTCCGTTTCAGACTTCCTGTGACATATGACCTGACCTAACATTTTTTCTTGTTCAATATGATCCATTAGTAGGTATTGCTATTTAGTGTACTATTTGTTCTCCATAACATAGAAGTCCGCAGGTTGGCGTCTCTTAATTAGACTATTGATTTGCCGTTGTCCTTGTAACGTAACATTTAGATACATAGCCTATAGGCTCACATGCAAAATGGATAAAGACCATAAAGAGACACCGTCTAGTGGGGTGCTAAGCAAAGCCCCTAAAAATCAAAGGGCGGGACTTCGGGGAGTGTTAAATAGGCTAATTGTGGACTTAAACACTTTCATCACTACTGCTGATCTAGAGGAATTGGAGGCTAGATTAGATAACGTCCAGGCTACCCACGGTCGTATTACGGCTCTGAGTGAGGTGATTGTGGCTGACATGATAGAGGAGGAAGAGATAGTTACAGAGTGTGATAATCGCGCCCTCTATGACGAACCTGTCTTTAGAGCGAAGCGCCTATTACAGCGTGCTGTCGCAAGTAAGAAGGGAGGCGATAATGAGGCCCATAGAAGGGCTGACCCAAAACATACTGTACACCTCCCAAAGCTCAATCTTCCTACATTTGGGGGCAAGTTAACCGAGTGGTTAGCTTTTTGGGACGTATTTCGATCTACGGTTCATGAATCCTCTTTGGATAATGTCCGCAAGTTTCACTATCTGAAGGGACAAATGGAAGGAGAGGCCTTACATTTAATAGAGGGTTTTGCAGTAGTAGGTGGTAGTTATCTTGAAGCGGTACACTTATTAGAGTCCACATACGGGGATAGAGAGCAGTTGAGGATGGCCCATGTCGTTGCCTTGTTGGGGCTCGCAGAACCACAGTATAAGGTTGATGAGTTGACAAACTTCAGGGCAAATATGGAGTGCCATACTCGATCGCTAGATACCCTAGGGCTTACCACGCAGGAAATGATAGTCATTATCTTGCGTCAGAAGCTTCCTATGGCAATACTTGATAAGGTAAGATCATTTGAGCTGGGGGAATTCAAAACTCAGTTCAGTAAGGAGATCAATAATCTACAGTTGAACAAAGGGAGAATGTATGTGTCGGGAGGGAGTGAGAATGTGGAGAAGAGGGGAACAGTAAGCATGACAGTGGGGACTAAAGTAAAGAAAGAGGGTGTGTATAAGAAACCTGCTCAGATTCTATGTAAGCTATGTAACAACAAACATAAATGGAGTTTCTGTGTAAAATACCCGACAAATGAGACAAAACTAGCACAGGCGAGAAGATTGAAGCTATGTGTAGGTTGTCTAAGTGGGGAACATGGTAAGCAGGGACAATGTACTGCTACATACTTAAGGCCCTGTCGGCACTGCAAAGGACATCACTTTGATAAGTTGTGTCCTACTGCAGATAAAGTCAAAGACGTCAAAAATGAGGGTACTACAACTGTGGCACTAGGTAGCACGCAAGACACCACTATATTGCCCACAATACAGATTCCCATGGAAGGTAATGACATTAACAAAGTTTGTCGGGTACTTCTAGATCAAGGGTCTCAACGTTCCTTTATAAAGAGGTCCGTACTAGTGGGACTGAAGCACCGAATCGTAGGGGCTGAAACTCTTCGATTACAGGGCTTCACAGGGGTTACTGATAAACAAGACTACGAGATAGCGGAGATTTCATATTTCTATCGTAAAAACCGGTACTTTATGACTTGTATCGTAGTAGACACCCTACCAGAATATGTATCTGTGGGTGTGAAGAAGGTGGAACACGCATTACGTAGCAAAGGGGTTAACTTGTCAGATCCCATGGGAAATCAGAGTGAGGTGCATGTTCTACTTGGTGTGGATCATTATTATGAAGTAGTATACCCTGGATTTAAAAAGATGTGTGGTGTAATTTTAATCCCCACTAAATTTGGATACTGCATGAGCGGAAAGGTGCATACTACACAGTCAAAGGTCCTGGTCGACACGGTCTCGATATATAGAGTCAATGTAACCGCGGCAGAGGAGTTGGGAAGGGAGGATTCCCAACCTAGTGACCCTAAGATGGCTGCCGAGTTCGACCTGGAACGACTGTGGAGATTGGATCACATAGGCATTAATCCTATGGAGACTGATTATGACTCGGAAGTTGCGCTACAAAGGTTTGACGAGTCTGTGTGCTACTGTGCCTCAGACAAGCAATATAAAGTTAGTTTACCTTGGAAGAACAGTGAGATAAGCCTACCTACCAACTATGGTTTGGCATTAGGTCGCTTGCGCGCATTGCAGCGGAAATTGTCTAACGAACCGAGCACGCGCCAGGCGTATGACGATGTATTTCGGAGTTATGAGGATAGGGGTTTTATTGAGAGAGTCGATGTCAAGGAACCGTGTAAGAAGGGTAGGGTTCACTATCTGGCCCATCATGGGGTAAAGAAAGACAGCGTCACCACACCAATACGGGTGGTGTATGACTGTTCTGCCCACCAAGGTCAACAACCCAGTCTGAATGACTGCCTGTTGACAGGTCCGTCCATGGTGTCGGACCTGTCCCAACATCTATTGCGGTTTAGGCTGGGAAAGTACGCCTATACCAGTGACATCGAGAAAGCATTCTTGATGGTCAAGCTAAAGGAGGAAGATAGAGATGTTACCCGCTTTCTTTGGTTCAGCGACATTAGCGACTCTGAAAGTCCCATCATAATATACCGTTTTCGGGTTGTACTCTTTGGGGCCACTTGCTCGCAGTTTTTATTAAATGCCACAATCAGAAAACATCTAGCTGACACTCATGAGGACACAAGTAAACTATCTCGCGGATTATACATTGACAATTTGCAGCGTACTAGCGATAGTCAAGATGATTTGTTGTATGCATACTGGCAAGCACGCAGATTGTTTGCGGATGCACATCTATTTCTCCGCGAGTGGGTTACTAATAGTGAAGATCTTCAGAGTTTAATACAGGTGGATGGTACGGCATCTCTTAACCAGGAAAAGTCCAGAAATTTGGGGATGATCTGGCAACCTAAACATGACATACTAACTTTTCAAACAAGGTCTTTTGCTCAGCAGACAGGAGCGCACACAAAAAGAAGTCTGTTGAGCAAAGTTGCGCAATTTTTTGATACTTTGGGTCTAGCATTACCTGTTACCATAAGAGCTAGGATTCTAATGCAGGAAGTTTGGAGACGTAAAATAGGATGGGATGACAGTTTGCCCGAGGACCTGAATGACCAAGGGACATTGTTGTTGAATGAATATGCCATCCTATGTACTAAACCTATACCTCGTAAAGTGGCGGCGTTCGGTGACGTTACGTTACACACGTTTTGCGATGCTAGCGCCACGGCATACGGGGTAGCCATATATGTTGTTACTTCATTTGGGGCACATTTAGTTACAGCCCGGGCCAAAGTAGCCCCGGTTAAGAAGGTAACTATCCCTAAAATGGAATTGACTGCCATGCTGCTATTAGCACGTCTGGTGCAACATGTACGCGCAGCATACGAGAGCGAATTAAATATTGAAATCGTTCACGTATGGTGCGATAGTCAGGTCGCACTCAACTGGATACATAGCAAGAAGTCTCTGCCAGTTTATGTGCGGAATAGGGTAGATGAGATTAGAGCCCTTTTGCCAGACGTTGCTTATCATTATGTAAATACAAAGGAAAACCCTAGTGATCTCATAACTAGGGGTATAACGGCTAGCCAGTTAATGAAGTCCGAATTGTGGTGGCATGGTCCAAAGTGGCTGCTCCATGAAAGTGAATGGACGATATGGCATGCTGTTGGTGAGGGACTTCTGCCACTGGAAACAGTGGCAGTTACAGCCCAACCAAATGAGCCACCGGGTCCTATCATGAAGTGGGCAAGATTCGGTGACTATAATAAACTAGTCAGAGTTGTAGCTTGGGTGTTGCGATATGTATCCAATCTCAAGCTTAAAGTAACGGGCCAACTCTGCAACAGGGGTCACAACATTGATGCTCGTGAATTTAAAGCAGCTGAAGTAACTTTGATCAAATGGGTTCAAGTAGAAACCTTTTCCAATGAATTAGAATCCTTGAAAGGCTCGAATAAGACATTAATGCCTAATATAGTGCGTCAACTAAGGTTGCACCTAGACAATGGCCTCATCAGGTGTGAGGGTCGCCTGAAGTGGTCGGGTGTACCAGACGGCACAAACCGACCTATACTTATGCCAACAAGACATCACGTTACTGATCTATTGATCATACGTGCACATAGGGAAGTAAAACACTACGGGGTATGTCATATTATATCAAATTTACGTCTCATATGGTGGATACCCAGAGTTCGACAAGTAGCTCGACGCGTAGTGAGAAAGTGTGTAATATGCCAGAGACTAAAGGGTAAACCATATGCAACTGGACCAGCTCCACCTCTACCTGAATGCCGTGTAAAGCACGTAGAACCTTTCCAAGCGGTAGGATTAGATTACACAGGGGCATTGAAGACGAGGGAGCATGAGAAGGTTTATATATTATTGTTTACCTGTGCGACGTCTCGAGCGGTACACCTAGAACTATGTGATAATATGTCTAGCGAAGAATTTATGCTGGCGTTTAGACGGTTTTGTGCCCGTCGTTCATTCCCTCAACTCATTCTTAGCGACAATGCTCCCACTTATGTCCAAGCATCAAAATATCTAAAGGATATGAGTAGTGATCCTACTATCATCACTTTTTTGGGAGAGAAGAAGTGCGAATGGAGGTTCATTCCAGTTAAGGCACCTTGGTTTGGTGGCATGTGGGAACGGTGTGTCGGCATAGTAAAGTCAGGACTAAGAGCGGTTGTAGGACGTGCTCTATTAAAGAAGAGTGAGTTGACGACAGTCCTCACAGAGATAGAGGCAGTCGTGAATGATCGCCCGCTTACATATGTGTACACCGACCTGCAAGAACCACTACCATTAACGCCAGCTCACTTGCTATATGGAAAACCATTGACTGCGTTTCCATCTGATTTTCAGTCCATAGTAGAGTTAGAGGATCCCTCGTTGTACTCTGCGGTAGCGGTGTCTAAGAGATACCAGTATATATCCAGGATAATCGAGGATTTTAGGAAACGGTGGATTAGTGAATATCTGCTAGCATTGAGGGAAAGGAGTGTTACTCCCTCTGGTAGACCAACGGCCCCTACAGTTGGTGACGTTGATTTAATTAAAGAAGATAGTCCTCGTTTATACTGGAAATTAGGCCGCGTATTGGAGGTATACAAGGGGGCAGACTCTGTAGAGCGGGTGGCGCTATTAAAGACAGCCACTGGAAATACTGTTCGTCCTATCGCACGTTTGTACGCTTTGGAGCTCGATTCGGCATTGCAATCTGAGGCTCCACCTGTTATTGCTGGGTCCGAGAATTCTCTAAGGAACGACTCGCCTCTTACTGATGGTGATCATTCTCGGACCGGGACGCGTCCCAGACGCGCTGCTGCTGGCGCCGTCGACTTGTGGCGTCAGAAGATAGCCTCTGGGCAACTTTAGGTTTAAGGTGGGGTTCAGGTCTTTTTTGTGGGGGGAGTGTATCGTATAAATACGATAGAATATGACTCTTTTGTGATCTCTTATGTCTCTGTGACGTCATAATCTCTCCTACAGAACGACGTAGGACGAGTAGATCGTATATTATAAGATTGTAAATAAGTTAAGTTATAAAAGGCCTAATATGCTATTAAGCAATATTGCCATGGTCTTATGTAGTATATATGAATTTATCGTATATATTAATATAATTTATCGTATAGAGCAACCTAAATGCGGTACGATAATTTGGGCTCCTGGCGGTTTGCCAAGGCAGCAAGGTGTGCTTTTGAGGTACGTCAGAGCCTTCACGAACACCAACCAGTTAACATCTAATTTTCCGCCCTCAGTTGATCGTGCTTTTGTGCCTCTAATCACAATACACATACAGCAATACACACAGCTACACCATCACGACGCTCTCATCGACATCATGACTGACTGATAGATAAGCATAATATTCATGTCCATTCCCATGTAATCATTTATTCTTTCTTTAACTTGACTCGTGTCTCGGGACCGAAGTCTCGTTCCCCATTGTCCACCACCATATTGGGTAAAACGTTCTCCCTTGCCTCATTGCCACGTGGAACTATTGGTGAGTTAATTCCTGGCTAATATTAACCCTTATAACCTTACCCTATAATTATATACATTTATTATGTGAGACCTTTGGATATAAATTAGCTTGTTTCAGATTGAATTCAATTTAGATATAGAGTATTCATTTAGATTGATTTTATTTGATTCATTATAGCTTAGTAATATTTAACTTCCATTGATAGTTTGCCACAATATTATAGCACCAGTTGCCATCATTATTTGTACCATTAATCACTAATATAATTAGCCTAACACAGTATCACCATTACCACCAGTGTTCTACAATTATTATAATCACCATTTCCTCTAACATCACAGCATATAGTCGTCACACCTTGATGTAATGCGCTTTAATGACTAAACTGCGTTCATAATTAGGCTATGTGGCACACAATAGTGAGATCGAAAATACCTTTAGTAATTGTTAATACCTAGTATAGAGAATCCTTGTTAATAATATATTTTACGTATTAACAGTAGCCTACCCCAGCAAGTGATCTTGGAAATGTGACTGAAAATATTATTCACTCTGAACTCTTATGGACGGCAGCAAATAGCCTTCAGTTTTCATATATATTTTTGTCAATGGGCCTAATGATGATTATAGTGTGCCATTAACACCTAACGAGCGGCCTAGGCGGTAATTTATATGTACCGCCCAGCGTGGTGTTTTTACCCTAAATAGGGTTGTTTACGTGATAATTTTCATGCCTAAATAAGACCCAGAGCGTAAAACAAGTATCTATCCCTGAAAGGACATAAACAGAGCTTTTGAATGACACCCCAACCATCCTTGTACGACCGCTAGTTTTCTTCCAACGATCGCGCAACACGAGTGCAAAAACCATGTAATTAGGTAGTTTCCCTACATAATTCCCTGTGTAGCGAGTGCGTGAGGGTAGGGGAGGGTGGGATTCATGTCAGTAGGTCCGCCGCGGTGGTCTGGAGCAGTCATACGCTTGCTACTCTCCTGCCACCACTTATCTCTCTCTCTCAGCAACATTACGTGCTGAAAATGGCACACAACATAAGTTGTGAACCGCCACTTAGTCCAAATTTCTTTCACACGACATAAGTTGCGCACCGCCAATAAAGGTTTAAAACATCAGACTGACGCATAATTCCTGTTAGTTAACCCGGGAACTGCGGGGAGACTCTTAAGAGTTCCCCCGGCGGACTGCGGGAAGACTCTTAACCCGGGAGCTGCGGGGAGACTCTTAAGAGTTCCCCCGGCGCACTGCGGGGAGACTCTTAAGAGTCAGAGAAAAAAAAAATCAACTTTTGACATCGAAAAAAAAAAAATAAAAAAAAAATAAAAAATTATTATTTTTTTTTTTTTTGGCCCCTGGGCCATGCAAAATCTCAGTCCTCTACCTCCCCTCCTTCCCCACTTTCCTCCTCCTTCAGTTATCACCTATTTTCCCTGTTATTCCCTTATTCTGAGGTATATTTTCGTGCTAACATTAGAAATCCGATTGGAGGGTGTGGTCATCACTGATAGCAAGCGAGTGCAAGAGAGAGAGAGAGAGTATCGATCGACTGTGTCTCAGTGGCCTTGGGGGAAATTGGCGGGAAAGCAGATTGCCTCACCCATACATTATACAACTCGCGGGCTATATCTCCGATTTTGACCATCCAAACGCTGTTTTCACTCGTTTTATTGTTGTTTCAGGTTAATACCTTTATAATCAACCCATAATAGGCGCATATGGATAAGTATTAATGCTATTAATGGCACAATGAATATTTTAGTGACGGAAACACCTCAAATACGTCAGCACAGGGGGACGTTTCCAATTACCCCCATGCGCACTTCAGAGGTTAAGAGTAAGGGAAAAAAAATCCATTTAAAACACCAATTTTTTTTTATTTTTTTGCCCCTGGGCCATGCCAAATATCACTCCTCCACCTCCCCTCCTTCCCCACTTTCCTCCCCTCCCTCAGTTATCACCTATTTTCCCTGTTATTCCCTTATTCTGTGGTCTATTTTCGTGCTAACATTAGAGAGTTGGTAGCAGGGCGTTGTCATCACTGTTACCAAGCGTGGGAAACAGCGAGAGAGAGACTATTGCGTAACAGTGTCTCTCCAGACACAGGGAGGGGAGGAGGGCAGGGAGGTTGCCTCAGCCATACATTATGTAACTCCCGGCCTGTATCGCCGATTTTGACCATCCAAACGCTGTTTCCACTTGTTTTATTGTTGTAACAGGTTAATACCTTTATAATCAACCTATAATAGGCGCATATGGATAAGTATTAATGCTATTTATGGTAAAATAACGATGTTAGTGATGGGAACAGCTCAAATACGTGCGCACAGGAGTGTAGTGTCTCATACCCCCCATGCGCACGTCTTAGGTTAATAAACCTGAAGACTGGTACACTATCAGTGTCACAGACATCAGATACATTATGAGTTGATAGTACAAAATTATGCATTTCCTAGCTACAAAACAATGTTAAAACTCACCTTTTAGGATCCTTTGGAAAGCGGAAAAAAGACCGGTCTCTATTCCATTTTGTATTATTGCAGCAGCTTATAGCTGAACATCCTGTAATCCCCATCGTGGCAACAATAGGCTAATAAGCCATCAATATTCACGTGTATGAGAAATACACACCTCTCATGCTTGAATGAGGCCGCTAACTGCAGTGTTTATTCCTATCAGCCGCTAGGTGGCTAGTCTGACCCATGCCGACCGGGCTGCCCATAAGGCATGTCTGTCTTTCTTTGTACAGTAAGATCTCATATCTAACGAATAATAGGTGCCAAAAAAATCGCGTTAGATCCAGATTCGTTAGATATAAATACATAAACTAATGGGAAAAATGGTATTTGGTGCCAAAATTTAGACAGTCCCCATTTTTGCCCTTCCGAGTGCTATTTTGTGACATTAAATATATTCAAATCATGTAATATATTAATTATAAGATGAATTAATAATAAACCAACCTGTGAGTGAATAATGAAGTGTGTAGGTTAGACGATATCGAAGATATCCGAGCAGGGAGGCTAGGCTAACTGGGATGCGCCGCGCACCTCCTCACCTCCACCACCGCCTCCCTCTCTTAACATTGCCACTAAAACACGTCTTTGCAACAGATAGGCTGGTTTTAATTTCAGTTTTCTGTCTCTTAAAGTTACGCACTGTCCCCTCGGGAAACCCAGTTATTTTCACTATCTCACAGTTCTTGAGGCCTTTTTCAATTAGTTCAATCACTTTCGCTTTATCCTCTGCCGTATATATTTTTTTTTTTCCAACACGCGTAACCCTCTTCACTGGTACTTTTGTCTTTCTTTCATGCATATTTCCATTCTCACCACTCCCCTCTCCAGTACCTGAGGATTGGGTCCACATGACAAAAGGCGTAACACAACAAAAGCTTAAGGATGGGGCGAGTAACACAACAAAAGATTGAGTTGGGTTGAGTAATGTAGGCCTAAGGCGCGGACTGGACTGACGACAGTGACGGGGTGGGAGGGAGGAAGGAGGGACGGACGCCACTTAGCTCAGTACTGTAGGCCTATTTGGCGGGAAATTTTAGGGATCGGCGGGAAATTTGGAAAATTGATACCGGACACTCAGAATAATTGCCGTTAGATATGGATTTTGGTTCGTTAGATTGAGATAGGGTAGAGCTCCAAAAGGGCAGTTAGATGCAAATTCGCTAGATCAAAATGTGTTAGATGCGAGAGTCCACTGTATAGGGTTTTGAGTATAACTAAATAAGTTGGTCACCAATTATTTTGCAATATTTGAAAACAAATATGGATTTTATATGCTCTAAACATAATATGAAAATGTTTTTTAAGCCTCGGCAAAACCTAATAAAAATATATGGTACTAAAATGGAATTTTGTCGTAACATGGTTGTCAATACCTTCCTATAGACGGCACCGATTCGTACACACGCCATTTTCACCTGTCTCCCGAGGTCTGTCCACCAGCTTTTTAGTCAACACTAACTCCACCTGCCCATAGGTTGGGTTAGGTTAGGTTAATTAGGTTAGATTGTGCATCCGCTTGATCAGGAATTCGCTCGAAGTGACTCGCATTCGTATTTACAGATACGGCCGAATACCGGTAGGCTACTAAATGGGTGCCGGCCCAACCGCCATGTTGTATCCCACGTAGGCCTACTAGGTACTACGGACACATTGTAGGCGTTAGGTGTGGATTAGGCTTGTATCCAATGTACTAGGTCTATGTTACTGGATATTTATGATTTAAATAAGTGCTACGTTTTCGATAAATCTGGTTATATGGCTTTGCAATTAGGGAAATCATGAGCCGATTTCCGACATTTAGTTAGTCTTTTTCGATTCTCAAAATACGATCCAAGTTTTGCCAAAAATTGGCTCGGGTTTTCCAAAATTATGCTTTTTGGGGTTTGCAATTTAGGGAAACGAGCCAAAATTCTAAATTAGGTTACTGTAATTGGTTTACTCTTAAAACTCGCAAAATCCGAGCCAAGTTTTGCCGAAACTTTGCTCGGGTTTTCGAAATATTGGGTTTTAGGCCTTTGAAATACCTTAAAACCCGAGCCAAGTTTTGCTAAAATACGTTTTAATCGCCGTTTTACGCATTTAACCCATCATTTTCCCTGTACTTCATAGCCCTCCCCACTATCGGGCGGCGTGTCTTAAGATCGTTGTATAATGGGGAAAACGGTTTCGCCGAGGGTTGTAATTATTTCCAAACACTATATATTGATGAAAACTAACATCCTCATCATCCTTAACGACATCCATCAACATACCCATATTCCTCACCAAGCCCTCTATAACTCATCATCTCCAGACATCACCTTTTGCTCCCCAGATTGCCCAGAACTCGCCCCCACAACATCCTGGAGGGTGGTCAGAACCTTAGGCTCTGACCACCTCCCGATCATTATCACCATCAAAACCAGACTCACCCCAGCTAGCCACAAACACACATACACCAATTATAAAAGAGCTAACTGGGAAGCATTCACAAATGAGACAGAACAACACTTCACAACTCTAAACAGTACACCCATCACTAACATCAACAATGCTGTACACATACTCAATAAAACTATCCAAAACGCTGACAAGAAACACATTCCAAGAGGTAACAGAAAAAGACACAACCCCAACTTCACACCAGAAATTCAAAACCTCATCAGACAACGCGACATACTGAAACACTCCCCAGCACCCCACACACAAGACATCACACAACAAATTCAAGCACTCAACACCCAAACTAACAACAAAATACAAGAACAACAAAAACTAAATTGGAATAACTTCCTACAAACACTTGATCACAAAACAAACCCCAAAAAATCTACAAAACACTAAACAGCATCACACTTTCCAACAGCAATACAACACAATCACATGCTGCAATCACAACAACAGACTCTACTCCTTCATGTAAACAACAAGCAAACACTCTCATCAATCACTTCTCACATTTCTGGAGAGTGTGGGAGGGAAAACTAAAGAAATGGTATATAAAGCGAAGGGACGAAGTAGGGAAGGAAAGGGAGATGGTGCGGGTGACGGGGGAGAAGGCAGAGGGAGGGGAGGTGGAGATAGAGAGAGAAACAGTCCAAGTGGAGGCAGAGGGAGGGGAGGTGGAAACGGAGCGAGAAACAGTCCAGGTGGAGACAAGAGGAGAGGAGACAAGCTAGGAAATAAATTGGGAGGGGTACGTACAAAAAAGAAAGGAACGGGCAGGGGAGAGAAAAATAGGGAAAATACTGGAAATGCTAAGTTCATGTATACAAATATTGATGGGTTAATTTCCAAAAAGATTGAGTTTGACGAATATGTAAAGAGAGAGAGGCCCGGGTAGTATGTTTGACTGAAACTAAGCTTAACCAGGAGGTAGACACGAATATAATTAGTTGTGCAGGATACAGTACATGGAGAAGAGACAGGTTAGGAAAGCTAGGAGGAGGAGTGTTGATCATGGTAGATAATAAAATTACTGCTAAAGAATTAAAACTTGGTGATAGCATTGCTGAAGTGGTAGCAGTTGAAATTGAGGATAATGATAGGTCAAAATTGGACATCGTATCAATGTATTTACCTCCTAAGACTAAATCTTGGAGCAATGATGAATATAATGAATTAATTTTGGAAACCTTGCGTATGTTAGAAATTATTTGTAAAAGGAAAAATAGGCTTATTCTTGCAGGGGACTTTAATTGCGGGGAGGTGGATTGGGAATGTTTGGATGCGGGTTCAAATGAAAATACTTGGGGTAGCAAATTTCTTGAACTAACAATGGGGTATCTATTAACACAACACGTTACGGAAAATACAAGATTTAGAGGAGGTGATGAACCATCAAGACTTGACTTACTATTCACCAAAGACCCCCAAGAAATAAAGAACCTAACATATTTGAGTCCCATGGGAAAAAGTGATCATGCTGTGATTGAATTTGAATTGACAGTGGAATTTCTGGAAGGCAGAGAGGAGGAACATAGGGAATTTAGACTAAATTATAGTAAGGCGGATTATGAATCATTACGAGGATACTTTGCAAATATGGATTGGTCATTTATTGAGCAAGAACAGAATATTCAGGTAAAATACACCATGTTACTAGACATTTACAGGGAGGGGGTAGATAAATATGTACCAACATTTAAGGATGGAAAGCTGGCTAAGGAGAAAGAGTGGTTTAACATGCGATGTCACATTGCCCAGAACAAAAAGGACTCTGCATGGAATAAAGTGAGAAGGAGACACACTGAGGAAAAATGGGATGAGTATAAGAATGCTAGAAACAACTATGTCAAGACTATAAGAGAGAGGAGAAAAAGAACTTTGAAAAAGATATAGTAAACAAATGTAATAAAGAACCCAAACTGTTCTATAGTTATATCAACGGCAAACTAAAATAAAGGACAAAATAACAAAGCTTAGGGTAGAGGGTCAATTATATGAAGACACAGTGGGTATGTGTGAAATTATGAATCATACATTAACATCCGTGTTTGTGGAGGAGGATGACTATGTAGAACCTGTGGTGGAATTGAATGAGATACAGGGACTAGAGTCGATAGAAGTCAACAAGGATGAACTAAAATCATTGTTGGAAGAATTGGACGTGAGAAAATCTATGGGCCCAGATAACATTGCTGGATGGGTATTAAGAGAATGTTCTGAACAACTAGTGAGACCTATTTTTAATATTGTTCAATACTCATTAAACAAGGGGGAGCTTCCCTTAGAATGGAAACAAGCAAATATAACTCCAATATATAAAAGTGGAAATAAAGAAGACCCGCTAAATTATCGACCGGTATCCTTAACGAGTGTTATATGCAAGCTTTGTGAAAAGATTATTAGAAAAAGATGGGTGGGTATGTTGGAGGAGAGGGAAATAATTTCAAGCAAGCAGTTCGGGTTCAGAAAAGGTCATTCGTGTACCACAAATTTGTTGAGTTACTATGATAGGGTAATTGACATTGTACAAGGGAGGGAGGGGTGGGTAGATTGTATCTACTTAGATTTCAAGAAGGCATTTGATAAGGTGCCTCATAAGAGATTGTTGTGGAAGCTCAGGACTGTGGGGCGGGTTGAGGGAGTATTATTAAAGTGGATGGAAAACTATTTAATTGGGAGGGAAATGCGAACAGTAATAAAAGGAAAGTTCTCCTCGTGGAAAAGGGTAAAAAGCGGAGTGCCTCAAGGATCGGTGTTGGCCCCAATCATGTTTTTGGTTTTCATCAACGACCTTCAAATGGGAATAGACTCATATATATCTATGTTTGCTGATGATGCAAAACTAATGAAGCATATTACAAGTAGGAGTAGTTGTGAAGAATTACAGAGAGATCTAGATAAGTTATATGAGTGGAGTCAAACTTGGAAAATGGAATTCAACACGAGTAAGTGTCAGGTTCTTGAGATGGGAAAAAGTAAATATAGACCTTCTTGGGGATATAAAATAGGAGATGAAATAATTAGTAAAGCTGTGAAAGCAAAAGACCTAGGGGTAGTTGTGGCAGACAGCTTGTCACCTGAACAGCATATAAATAAAATAACTGGTGAAACCTATGGAGTGTTGACTAACATGAGAATAGCTCTGAATTATTTAGATGAAGAGATGTTAGCAAAAATAATAGGGACAATAATACGACCAAGACTGGAGTATGCAGCAGTGGTGTGGTCTCCACACCTTATAAAATAATAAAAAACTGGAAAGAGTTCAGAGAGTTGCCACTAAGATGATAGCTAGCCTTAGAGACCTACCTTATGAGGAGAGATTGGAGAGGCTAAAGCTGCCAACGCTGAGGGAGAGGAGAGAGAGAGGTGACATGATCATGATGTTTAAGTGTGTGAAAGGTTTTGAGAAGATCGACAAGGGAGATTTTGTGGTGAGGGACGAGGGAAGAACCAGGGGTCATGATTGTAAGTTGAGGAAAGTTATATGTAAGTCTGATGTAAGAAAGTTCAGCTTCCCGTATAGAAGCATTGAGTGTTGGAATAAGTTGGATGGGGAGGTGGTGGGAGCAAGAAATATCCAAACTTTTAAAGCAAAATTGGATAAATGTAGAGAGAAAGACAGGACAACACGAGCTTAGGCTCAAATCCTGTATACTACAATTAGGTGAGTACAATTAGGTGAGTACATGTCAGCCACCTAAAACCTCACAAAGACGACCGACGTGTCATCCGACGTAAGAGACAATTCCCCACAGACCCTGACTATACACCCTTCACCAATCACCAGACAAAGCATATCATCAACAATCTCAAGCACTCACCCGCTTGTGGCCTAGACAACATAAGCAACATACACCTCAGACACCTGGGACCACAAGGCATACAAGCACTCACTAACATATCAAACTACAGCTATTCACACAACACAATACCAGACATTTGGAAGCATGGTATCATCATCACATTCCCCAAACCCAACAAAGACCCCACGCTACCCTCCTCGCACCGCCCCATCACACTCCTTTGCTCCCCTCCAAAGTCATGGAACGCCTAGTATTACAACTAATTACACCTGACCTACCCCTAGCTCCAACACAACATGGCTTTAGGCCACTGCACTCCACAAACACTCTTCTCACAGACCTTACACAAAGAGCTTTCGACGGCATCAACTCAGCTAGACCACCACACAGATCACTATTAGCCACACTCGACATTAGTAAAGCCTTCGATGCCATCCCCCACCACAACCTAACAAACAAAATCTACAACACAAACATGCACAACAACACAAGAAGGTGGCTGGCCAACTTCCTAGCAGGCAGATGTGCACACGTATCTTTTGCCGGTCAGTCATCTAAAATCAGAAACTTTCCAAACGGAGTCCCACAAGGATCCGTCCTATCGCCCGCACTCTTCAATCTGTACATGCACGATATAACTACACCCAATACGCCCCAAATAAACTTAGCCTCCTATGCAGATGACATAACACTCACATGCACACACCATGACCCAAAAAGAGCAACAGATCTCCTTCAACCCTATCTCAACACACTACATGGCTGGTGCACTACAAACAGACTTAATCTAGCCCCAGCCAAATCCACCGCAACCCTGCTCACAAGTTGGACAGGAGAACACGAATACATCCCTCAACTCACCATAAACAACACACCCCTAACACATACACACACACCCAAAATCCTAAGAGTAACATATGATACTCATATGACATTCAAACAGCACACCACAAACATTAAAAAGAAACTGACACCCAGACTTAACGCCCTCAGGTCACTTGCTCACACAAAATTTGGACACAACAAAGAAACTACCACCACAGTATATAAACAATACATAAGATCAGTGATGCAATACGCAAGCCCAGCCTGGGCTTCTAACCTAGCTGAAACACATCATAAGACCTTACAGACTATTCAAAACAAAGCCCTGAAGATCATTACAGGCTGCACAGCTACTGCACCCACAGATCACCTACATTAAGAAACCAAAATCCTCAAAGTCAAAGACCATCTGGACATGAGAGGCACTCAATTCCTGGCAGCAGCCTCCACGAACCAAGACCACCCACTAAAATACATGGCAACACACCCACAGACACCAAGAAATATCAAAACAACACCCAGCACACGGTATCACACACAATTATTGTCCTCTCTCCCTCCCTGCCCACCCCGAACCAACTTCCAGAAGCACATCCATACTCATATCTCTCACCGATCCATCCACTCACTCACAGACAACACGCAGCTGCATGCACGACCTCCCGAAATCCATCCTTCCGAATCCTCCCTTCCTCGCGAGGACAGAGTCCACCTGGCCAGGCTGAGATGCGGACACCATCCAGCTCTCCTGAGCTATCAGAAGAGACTGGATGACTCCGTTGTCGACGCCTGCCCGGGATGTAACACAGCACCCCATACCATTAAACACATCATAGAAGACTGCATTTCACACAACCACTTACGTCAACAACACAATCTACACTCGATGAGAGTTCTGTGGGAAAGCCCGATCGTGGCCATGGCCTTTCTCAGGGCTGTTCGGCCAGGCAGCTTAGGGAACAACAACAACAACAACAACAACAACTAACAGGGAAAAATAAAAAAGGTCAATATACAGGAGGCGCTACAATATAGGTAGCAAAATTCTAATGGTAGTTTTGGGTTCCTATCATCATATGCTTCATATCTATATACTTTTTATCCCCGGAAAAAAAAAAAAAATCTTGGGTTTTTTATTTTTTTATTTGATTTATTTTTATTTTTGTTATTAACCTAACCAAAAAACCTAACCTAACCTTACCTAAATGTATTTGGGGGCTATTAGGTTAGGTTAGGTTAGGTTTTTTGGTTAGGTTAATGACCAAAAAAGAAAATCACAAGAAAATAAATGAAAAATCCCAAGATTTTTTTTTTTTCCCGGGAAAATATCACCAGATCTAACAAAGGAAGAAAGGTTGAAAAACAAGGAATTAGTGGTAGAACTTAAAGCCAAGCGGCCCATGGGAGGAAGGTGGATAATTCAAAGGAACGAGGTGATAAGAGTTACAGAAGATGGAAGACCCAGATTTGAATACAATATCGGTAACCCTAGTCCTAGGCCAAGGCAGGAGGTCCCTAAGAGGAAGGAGGAGGAGAAGGAGGAACCTATGCCAGACCTTGAATCGGAGGATGAGGAAGAGCAAGATAACAAAGACTGAAATAAGACGAAGGGGAGTGAGTATTTAGTATTTAAATTAATAAATGTACAAGGATTGACTAAAGCAAAATATGAAGAATTAAAGGGTTTAGTTACCTATAATAATAATAATAATACAAATATTTGTCTTTGTCTAACTGAGACACAATTTAAAATACGAAACATTTTGGTGGATGGATTTGAAGTAATTGATAGTATGAGGAATATTAATGATAGGAAGGGTGGTGGTTTAATGTTACTCTTTGAAACAACAGATAAAGTAATTAAGTTTAAGCAAGGTAGAGTGTAAAAATAAAGATTTACTTTATGTAAAAGGATCTATACATGGGAAATTTGTACACTAGTTCTTGTTATACTTTTCTGTAAATGATAAGGTAAGGAATGATGAAATGAAGAAGGAGATAGAGAGACATTTGGACCAAATGGAAGATGAAAGTTATAATATTGGGTGACATGAATGCCCATGTAGGGTTCAAAGGTAAACAAAAACTAATTATAATGGACACATTATACTAGATTTGATGGATAAATTTAAATTAAATATGTTAAATGATGACCAGGAGTGTAATGGGGAGATAACATGGCGAAGAAACGAGCAATCTAGCGTAATAGATTATGTTTTAATTTATGAAGTGGCTACGGGACACCACCAGTGGTGTCACGCAGCTCAGCCAGTGAGGCTGGGCTACGGGACACCACTGGTGGTGTCCCGTAGCCCAGCCTCACTGGCTGGGCTGCGTGACACTACCAGTGGTGTCCCGCAGCTCAGCCACACTGGGTAGGCTACGGGACACCACCACAAGTGTTCCACGTATACAAAGCTTGACTTTATAGCTAAATTTGTTCATATCGTATTTCCATCTATATTTGCTTAGTTTAAACACATGCCCTTTGATCCTACCAGGTTACCTCACAACAAAGTCTTTGTAAATCGTTGTTATATACCCCTCACACGTCTTCTCCTCCAAGCTTGGGAAATTGTGATTCTTCAGTGCGTGTGTGTACAAATGAATGGTACTGGTGTGGATGGAAATATTTACGAATGGGTTTGTGAATGAAAGTACGAAATGTTTCTGTGATTGTGAATAGAAAGGTGTGTTTGTGTAAGTGTGTGTGTGAGCACGTGGTTGTATGTTTGTGAGTAGAATTATACATGGCAGGGTAGGTGCTTTTAATAGTGAATCCTTGTCCACTTGTAAATGAAAATGTGTGTGTGTGTGTGTGTGTGTGCGTGTTGTATACTATATATATATATATCTGCCATGGTCAGGTTCTCTATAGATCTTGATTCCACTATAACACTTGGTAGCTTATTCCACCTACAGTATCTACAACTCTGTTACCAAACCAATATTTGCCTATATATTTTCTGAAACGAAAAATATCTAATTTGAAACCATTTGTTCGAGTTCTTTCGCTATCACTGAACTTGAATACGTAAGGAAGATTTCTATCATGTGTAAGGTCCTAGGACTTACATATAAGAACATAAGAACATAAGAAAACGGGAGTCTGCAGAAAGCCGTTCGGCTCATATAAGGCAGATCCCTCTCACACCCAACACTAATTATAAGGCCTAATGATAGGCCCAACTCACTAACACCATGAGGACTGACCTCACCAAAACGATCAGAGGTCAACATGGGAAGATGGGGGTCTGCAGAGCGCCGACTGGACAACAACCGGCAGATTCCACTCACACCCAACCTCCATTATAAATAATAAATAGGGCATTAGGATAACACCATAGAGGATTTTTTTAGACTAAATATAGGGATTCATATGGTAATAGTTTGTTCTAGGACCTACATCAAGTGCTTGATTTATTACCAAGATAGTTTGATATAGTATTAGTAAATAAGGTGAATATGGGCATTGCTCTAATCAAGATGGGTTGGGTGTGAAAGGGATCTGCCTTGTATGGGCCAATTGGCTTTCTTCAGACTCTCATTATCTTAGGTTGTTCTTATATGTTCTCTCTCTCTCTCTCTCTCTCTCTCTCTCTCTCTCTCTCTCCTCCTCCTTTGTACTCCTCTTCTAAGCAACATGTGCCAAAGTACATATATAAATTCAATAATGTCCAACTCCAATATCATTACAGTTATAGTTAAGTAACTTTTAACTAATTACCTCCTCCTCTACCCATATATATATATATATATATATATATATATATATATATATATATATATATATATATATATACCTGTACATTCATACATACAATACGTACATATTCTTAATAGGACGTTAGCATCCACTATTAAATATTCAGTTACATATAGAAATTGTATCAACTAAGAAAAGAGGTAGGGGCCTAGTGGGGAATGGGACGAGTATAAATTGTAATTAACCCGGGAGCTGCGGGGAGACTCTTAAGAGTTCCCCCGGCGCACTGCGGGAAGACTCTTAAGAGTCAGAGAAAATAAAAATCAACTTTTGACATCGAAAAAAAAATATTTTTTTATATTTTTTTTTTTTATTTTTTTATTTTTTTTTGGCCCCTGGGCCATGCAAAATCTCAGTCCTCTACCTCCCCTCCTTCCCCACTTTCCTCCTCTCCTTCAGTTATCACCTATTTTCCCTGTTATTCCCTTATTCTGAGGTTTATTTTCGTGCTAACATTAGAAATCCGATTGGAGGGTGTGGTCATCACTGATAGCAAGCGAGTGCAAGAGAGAGAGAGAGAGTATCGATCGACTGTGTCTCAGTGGCCTTGGGGGAAATTGGCGGGAAAGCAGATTGCCTCACCCATACATTATACAACTCGCGGGCTATATCTCCGATTTTGACCATCCAAACGCTGTTTTCACTCGTTTTATTGTTGTTTCAGGTTAATACCTTTATAATCAACCCATAATAGGCGCATATGGATAAATATTAATGCTATTAATGGCACAATGAATATTTTAGTGACGGAAACACCTCAAATACGTCAGCACAGGGGGACGTTTCCAATTACCCCCATGCGCACTTCAGAGGTTAAAGGACCAAGGCAGTCAATGGTACCAATTAAATGTGATTAGAGGATCCACCTGGTCCTCTAAGCACAGACTATACTCCTCCCACTCACCAATAATCTATTTTTGTTCTAATGCTTCACCCATTGTATATTCTAATACACACACACACACATATAATATAATATATATAATATAATGTGTGTGTGTGTTATAAACATTATAATAATTATTAGTTGTGACTGACTGACTTATTAGTTAATATTGCTATCATATTGCTAGAAAGACGAATATGTAGAGGAAATAATGATAGGTGTTTTAAGTGGATGAAAGGTATCAATATGAGAGATATGTATATGGTGTTATAGCTTAGTAACCTGCCTTTTGTCTCCTTCATACACAGAAAAGAAAACGAAAAAATAAGAAAATGGAAGCCCGCATAAAGCCGATTGGCCCACACAAGGCAGATCCCTCTTCTCCCAACCCATCTTGTCCATATGTCTATCTAATTGTATTTTGAAGCTCTCTATCGTTCTTGATCCCACTATGGCGCTAGGTAGCCTGTTCCACATGCATACAACTCTTACCAAACCACTATTTGCCTATATTTCTTGAAACGAAAAGTATCCCATTTGAAACCATTTGTTTGAGTTTTCTAGCTATCGCTGATCTTCAGTACATCTTTCATATCCCCTTTATTTAGCGTATCTCACTTACCCACTTGAACACCTCTATCATATCTATCATATCATATATAACTCTGCGTCTTTCTGACGAATTTAAGCCTAGCTTCTTCAACCTGTCTTCATATGGAAGATTTCTAATATTACAGATTATTATTTTCATTCTCAGTTGTACTCTCTCCAAGGAATCTATGTTAATTCTCTAATAGGGACTCCAATTTTGAACAGCATAATTCATGTGTAGTCTCACTAACGCTAGATAAAATTTCAAGATTACGTCTGCTGTTCTGTTACTCACACTTCTAGATATACAGTACATCCAAGAACTCTATTTGCCTTATTTCGAACACTGATGCATTGATTTCTTGGTTTCAAATCACAGTTGACGATGATTCTCAAGTCTTTTTCATTATTTGAGTTAGTTATATCCACGTTATCTAAATTGTATCCTGCATTTCCTATCGATTTACTCAATTTTACTACACTGCATTTACCTACATTGAACTTGATCTGCCAGTTTACTACCCATTTGTGTATTATGTCTAAATCTATTTGGAGTGTTTCCATTTTAGTGTCATCTGTAAATTTACTGATTTTGCTAGTTATTCCTACATCAAGGTTGAGAGAGAGAGAGAGAGAGAGAGAGAGAGAGAGAGAGAGAGAGAGAGAGAGAGAGAGAGGTACAATTTACAAGTAGGTGTTCATTTTCTGGATTACCTGGATTAGCTTGAGGTTGGTCAGCGGGCTTGTTTGTTGGCAACCTTCTTCTGCCGCACTCACATGGTAGCAATATATATGTTTTATAATGCTATAGATTTACCAATTACAATCCCTATCCTAAATTAACCAAACATCACATTTGGATGCCAATAATCACCAGACAATATATGCATCATCAATTGAGAAATGTTACCTATTATCTTCTATGTTGATTCACTATATAAACACACACAAACTCATGCACATTCACATTTTCACGCACACAATCATTCAGGAACACATATTCGTATTCCTACCCACAATGTCATTAACTCGCATTGCGTGTATTCACCTTGACGAACAAGTTCGGTGATTTATATTCATATATCTACACACGCACACACACTTTTAGATTACCACTCGACAACGCACATATATTCGAACATACATTCACAATTACACACTCGCCTTCACATTTCCAATCAGATTACACACACACACACACATTGATATTCCCTCCCACAATCGCACCCACACTCTAATGTTCTTTCAGAACCACACGCACAAATACATATTCGCATTCCTAATCACAAACACAAACACACATTCACAAAGACAAGTCATGTGAATGACTCTCATTCTCTCTCTATCACACACACACACAAACATATACACACACACTCACACACGCACAAACATATTGTACGTGCATTCATTATTAATTTTTTACATCAATTATACAAACACATATTTCCACTCACAAACGTACAGGCTTTATGCTCGTACATGCACATTCCTACTCGTGCATGCAAGCTTGCACTGCGCCCCCCACCCCCCAACTGGCATACGCAAGGCAGATCCAGCTCACACCCAATTAATTCATTAAGCTATTCAGTTTATTCTTGAAATCCTACTGCTACTGAGCTGATCACTTTACAGTGTACTTAATATACTGTATTTGCATTACTTTATATTACACTCACAAACATAATTATTTACACAAACACATGTAACTATCCACACATTGACGCACTTGTGCTTGTGAACGTCGTCAAGCTGTTTTATAGCACGTTATGCAAGTATGAATGACTACTTCTGTTTGATTATACCATAATGGTAACAGATATGTAGACAATAGACATGTGGAATAGGCTACCTAGCGCCATTGTGGGATCAAGAACGATAGAGAGTTTCAAAATAAAATTAGATAGGCTAAACGTATAAACGAGATGGGTTGGGTGTGAGAGGGATCTGCCTTGTTTTGGCCAATCGACTGTCTGCAGACTCCCATATGTTCTTATAAAATGGATATGAAAGACGAAGAATATACACACATATATAACGGCTATATATAAGCCTAGTTAGATGTATAAATAGGTATGTGTGAGTGTGTGTGGCGTAGGGAGTTGAGTGTGGAATAGGTCTGTATATACAACCAGTAGGATTATAATTTAATAAAGTCCAACGTTTTTAATGATAATATAAATAATAATCCAAAGAATTTCGATTCAACAGTCTAATTGGCTGAATTATATGGCGATAAATACGAAAACACTTGTGGTGGTGTCCCGTAGCCTACCCAGTGTGGCTGGGCTGTGAGACACCACTGGTAGTGTCACGCAGCCCAGCCAGTGAGGCTGGGCTGCGGGACACCACCAGTGGTGTCCCGTAGCCCAGCCTCACTGGCTGGGCCGCGTGACACCACTGGTGGTGTCCCGTAGCCACTTCGTTTAATTTAAGATAAAATGTATGAAGATTTTAAAAGTATGAAAATAGATGAAAAGCAAGACGTTTATGATCTGTCAGACCATAACCTTATTGAGGTATATTTTGAGTGGAATAATTCAAATAGTAAATCCTTTAAAGGGAAGAAATGGGAAACAAAAGAATACTATAACACAAACGAGGAGACCATAGTCAAATTTATTAGGGAGCTAGAAAATAGAATAACGAGAGAAGAGAGTAACGATATTAGTCTTCAATAGAGTAATGAAGGAGACAGCTGATGATATACTTAAAACTACCTATAGGAGGAGATTAGGAAGAGACAAAATAAAACAAGAGGCACCATGGATGAATGACAGTATTAGAAAAGGTATAAAAAAGAGGAGATATTATAATAGATTAAGAAGAAATGCTAAAAATAGAGAGGAAGAGGAGAGAAGTAACATACTTTTCTTGGAACAAAAAAGTAAAGTACAGAAAGAGATCAGGGAAGCCATTTATATACATGAGAGGAAAAATACTAGAGAGATAATAGAGGGAGGAGATGCGAGTAAAAAGATGTGGAAATATATAAATAAACTAAGAAACAAAAGTCAAAACGAAATAAAAGAATTAAAACTTTATAACGATGAAGGAGAAGTATTGTCAGATAAAAGGGCTGTAGAGGAATTAAATATGTTTTGGAGTGGTATATATAAAATGCATGACAATAACATCGAGGAAGTTTGGAATGAGGATATAAATAGGGAATATAGAGAATTAAAAGAGAAAGAAATGGAGGACAGGCAAGAAGGTAAATTATTAAAATAGGGATGAATGTAAATGATGAACACAATTATAACATACAATCAGTCACAGTTACAGAGGAGTTACGGGAACACATGGAAATGGCTTTAAGAGTTAATACAAACATAAACTACATGGAGAAACCAAACATTACAGTGGGAGAATTAAAGGAAAATATAAAGAAATTAAAGAATAGAAAAGCAGCAGGCCTTGATGCAATGAAACCTGAGTTATATAAAGCATTGTCACAAAGTGATACGTGCTTAGAAAAACTTGCAATGTGCTTTAATAATATTATGGACACAAATGTAATTCCAGAAGAGTGGAAGAAGTCAAAACTGTTATGTTACCAAAAGTAAATAAACCAAAGGTAAATTAATTGAGGCCAATCGCTCTAACAGACATATCATATAAACTTTTCATGACGACAGCAATTAAAAATATAATGGAAGAACACATTAGGGAGAATGGAGAGGTAAGGGAGACACAGAGTGGGTTTACAAATAAGGGTAGAATCGAAAATAATCTTTTTATATTGAAATACTGTATAGATAAAATATTTAAACAAAAGAAGTCACTCATAGTAATCTCAATAGACTTTAAAAAGGCCTATGACTCAATCAGAAGGGAGAAACTGATAAAAGTATTAAAAGATTACAATATAAATTCAAATGTTATAGACATAGTAAGTAACATATATAAAGAAGATAGTACAATTATAAATAAGGGGCAAGTAAATGAGACGGAGATTAAGGTAACAAGCGGCATCAGACAAGGCTGTACGGGGTCCACAACATTATTTAAATTAATAACTTAGGAGATAATTAAGCAGTTAGAAAATAAAAGAGGGTTTGTAGATGAGTGTTTCAAAATAAATTCATTGTTTTATGCCGATGACGGGCTACTCTTGGCTCATACAATCCAGGAAGCAGAAAGAGTAATAGATAAATTAATAGAGATAGGGGGAGAGTGTGGCTTAAGTATAAATAAAGACAAAAGTAAAATCCTAATATTTAATATGAAAAACAAACCAAACAACATACGAGAAATAGAAGTGGTAAAACAAATTAAATATCTAGGAATACAAATTAATGATAATAAAACATGTTTTAAAACCCAGAAAATAGAAGCTTTGGATAAAGCAAATAGAATGGCTAACCATACCCGGTAATATCACAAAGTTGTAATAAGAAACTTATTGGAAAAGTATTGTGATACCAGCAGTCCTGTATGGCTCGAATGTTATAGGTTTTTCAAAAACAGAAATAAATAAATTACAAAATATAGAGAATAGGGTTTTTAGACACATATTAGGGGCACCCAGATATGCCCAAAAGGTAACCTTAAGGGGTGAAATAGGAGCCTCATCAATGGAGGCAAGAATTATGGAAGGTAACATAAAATATCTTAAATATTTAGGAGAGGAAAGTAATGACTTGCTAAGAAGAATCACAGAGGAAAACTTAGAAATAGTAAAGATCCCTGGACTGCAGAAATTCGAAAGTATGTAGGGAATTTGAAGTTAGGAGAAACAAATTTAGCAAATATTAAGAAGGACGACATTAGAAAAAGAGTTCTGGACTGGGATTCGGGAAGATGGCGAGAGGAGTTGGCAGAGAAGAGTAGCCTAGAAGTGTATAGAAGTTATAAAAAGGAGATTAAGAGCGAGGAAGATATTTATGACAACACACAGGCATCTATAATATTTTACAGATGTAGGACAAATAACTTAAATCTAAAAGATAGAAATAGGCATGTGGGAGGAGAGACACAATGCGATCTGTGTAAGGAAGGAACAGAAGACCTAAAACATTTTCTACTACACTGTTCATTTTATAAAGCATGCAGAATAAAAGATCCAGGGTTCCAACAGCCTTATATTGAAAATGAAAACCAAGTCATTGGACATCTTTTATTTAACAAAGAAAAAAGCGATAGAGTGAAACAGACAATCTATCAAATGTGGAGAGTATGAGAGAAAAAATTGAAAGAACTGAAATAAGAAGACTGATGAGAGAAGAAACAAGAATGAAGGAAGAAGAGAGAAGACACAAGACTGAAGAAAGAAGAAAGAAGATTTCAGAAAAAGGGATGAAAAATGAGATATATTTATTTTTAGACAAATGAGCACGTCACAAAAAGTCACAAAAAGAAAAATAACAAAACCTCTTAGGGAAGTGCCGACATTAAGGCTAAACTTCCCGAATTCCAACTGAACTGAACTGAACCGGGGATAAAAAGTATATAGAAATGAAGCATATGATGATAGGAACCCAAAACTACCATTAGAATTTTGCTACCTATATTGTAGCGCCTCCTGTATATTGACCATAAACAAATCCATGGGAAAATTGGTGATCATCTTATTTAGTTTTTCAGGGTTTTGGCTCTATTCACTGTTCACACTGTTACCAGGTCAATCCGGCATTCACCTGCTGGGCTCCTGAGTTCCAGGAATTGTAACCCCATAATCTTGGGACATTTTGAGTTGGCAACAGTGTGAAGGTATCGGCTGACACGTACTCCATGATCCTCGCTAAACTGGTGGTCTTCAGTGATCCTCTTGATTAATTGGCCGCTCCCTTCTCTGTCACTGCCGTCCTAAACTTGGTCGTGCTGACACTAACTGTGCGCACTTTACACAGACGCTCCCACGTCTGCTGTGCCATTGCCTGACGCCTTTCACTGGTGCAGGGTTGTCAAACGACGCTGTTTGATAACGCTGATGATGATAACGCTGAGTGATAACGCAAATGAACTTTTTGTATAATGATAACAGAAACTCCCCCAACCCTTCTTTTCAGGAGACGCAACAATGTGTTTTTCAGGTATTTTTTTTGGAATTTTGATTTTGTTTTTGGTGTTGTAGTCTAATCTAGTGATGAAATTGAATGGGAATTAAGCATTTACCCATTATCCATCAATCTAAAGACACCCCCCCCCCCCCCCCCCGATAGTGGGGAGGGCTATGAAGATCAGGGAAATTGAGGGGTAAAAAGCGTATAGAACACTATAGAACACGATAATACACATTTGTAACCCAAATTTGGCTCGGGTTTGTTCAATTTCCAGACCCATAAAACCTGATTTTTTGAAAACCCGAGCCAAGTTTTGACGAAACTTGGCTCGGATTTAACAAATGTAAAAATGAAAAAAACACAGTAACCTTGGTAAAATATTGGCTCGGGTTTTGTCAATTTCCAGACCCATAAAACCTGACTTTTTGAAAACCCGAGCCAAGTTTTGACGAAACTTGGCTCGGATTTAACTAATTTAAAAATGAAAATAACACAGTAACCTTATTAACATGTTGGCTCGGGTTTTGTAAATTTCCATACCCATATAACCCGACATTTCGAAAACACGAGCCAAGGCTCGGATTTTACTAATGTTCATGTTAAAATTACACAGTAACCCTAATAAAATCTTTGTTTGGGTTTTCATAAGGTTAACATTACCCTAACCTAACGAAGTAAGAATGGGGTTAACATTAGCCTAACCTAACAACCTTACCTAACCTAACCTAGTAAGAATGGGGTTAACATTAGCCTAACCTAACAACCTTACCTAACCTAGTAAGAATGGGGTTAACATTAGCCTAACCTAACAACCTTACCTAACCTAACTTAGTAAGAATGGGGTTAACATTAGCCTAACCTAACAACCTTACCTAACCTAACCTAGTAAGAATGGAGTTAACATTAGCCTAACCTAACAACCTTACCTAACCTAACCTAGTAAGAATGGGGTTAACATTAGCCTAACCTAACAACCTTACCTAACCTAACCTAGTAAGAATGGGGTTAACATTAGCCTAACCTAACAACCTTACCTAACCTAACCTAGTATTATTGGTGGGGGCTGCCGCCCCCACACCCCCGCTGGTTGGGTACTGGCTGAAAAACTTGTTGTTTTACAGTAGGCCTATGTATTTTATGTTATTTTTGTTCTCCCTTATAATACATTTCAGCTCTTAATGACATATATAGCAATGATGTATAGCCTATGCTCTACCGGACCTATTAGGCCTAAAAAGATCGATGGGCTAACTGTCGGTCCAAAACATCAGTATGGTAACCAACTAGCCCTTGCATGCCAGTTTAATCCTATGCGAAAAAATCTTTTACTTTATGTTACTTTGCGATGACCCATTAAGATTCCCTAGCTAGCTGTGGTCCGGCTCCTTTATGTTGTCCCAACCAACCAACTAACCTTAATGAACAGAGGAGGTACTGGGCTGCCTGGCTGGCCGCTGGAGGCTCGATCACCACTCATCTTGGTCAACAGCTGGTGGATTTTTGTTTCGAATTTTTCCATGTAAAACAAGTGTATGTGCATTTCAAAACCAGCTGTCCTCGTCAGCTGTATTTGGAACACTGGTTATTGCACTTTGGACAGTTTACACTTATTGGAAGGCGAAAAGGTCTTGAGCAGCCTCAGTGTTTTTAAAGACGGTGGAAAAAGCTTTGATCGGCTCACACCCTCTACACAAGCTGGCCAGAGTCAAACTGACAGCTTATATCCTGGGCCACCTGTTTTCCAAATCATGGCATCACCTGATTGGTCGATAGACATCACGTGTCAGTGAACTCGAGTACTCTTGGCATGAATTAGGTAGGGTGATTACTTTGGCTACGACGCCACCAGTATAGTTCATTGCATTCGCCACCAGATGTCTCAGTTGTTGACTGACAGTCACGAAAAAGAAGTCTCCCAGATGAAGACGAAAAAGAAGAAGTGTAAACAAACCCTTAAAACGTAAATATCCATATAATATGTATTATGTTAGTTTCCCGGGAATGACACCTACATCAACAATTTGGAGAAAAATCGCTTAATCACATGCTATTGAGCTTAATTTTTTACCAATATTGTAGCGCCTCCTGTATATTGACCTTTTCTTTTAAGAAACAAAAAAGGTAAATTGACATAATTTTGGTCTCCATATTTTCCATCTTCATTGCTTTTAGATTGCAGGAAATACTGTTTTAGACACCTAAATTCTCAAAAAAATCACGGGTGGGGGGGGGGGGGGGCATGCCCCCGGACCCCCCTAGAGCTCTCGCCTTCACCGCTCCGTCGCGGCGGCCGCGCTATAATGATAACAAAATAATAAACCATAATGATAACACAATTCATATTTTGTGGATTGACACCCTGCACTGGTGTCTGTGGCCTTGAGGAAGTTGAGGGTCGGTCCGCCCTGGGAACGAAAATCTATTGTGTACGCTTTTCCTAGTTCCTACCTCATCTCCCTCTTGTGAAGAGGTTAGTTGGCCTGTTTTTCACACAGGCTGTGTCTCTGCTCAAGGCAGTGTGGCAAAATAGGAAAATGTTGTGTAGGTAGACTAGTATATAGCCTAGGCCTAGTCTATTTTTTTCCAGCTGAGCCTAAATTGTCATGTTTCTATCTTTGTTACTCAGCTAGGCCCTATAAGGTAGATTTTGTAGCGAAAAATGATGGTTATTCTGAAAACTTGGCATTAATATGACACACAGCCATAGTAGTTTCATATATTTCCAATAAGTATCGAGAAATCGGCTAATAAGAGATTGAATTTACGATCAGCTGGAAAAAAATAGAGTATCGTACCGTATAGTGATTAGCTAAAAATAGTAGTAACATTCAAGACAGCTAGAGCTGCCTTATTTACCAAGGTTCTTTATATTTTTTCCAGGGAATATAGTGTTTAATTGTTGTTTATCATGGTTTGAGTGGAGGATTTGCATTAACTTATCCATTATTCATTAATCTGAAGATACTCCGTCAAATGGCGCCATTTATTGGGTGAATCGCGCTTTTACAGTAGGTAAGGACAATTGTGGGGAGGCCATGCACGCTTCCAAAATGTACAAATATTAGATTAGATTAACCTAACCTAACCTAACCCTAATATAATATAATATAATATCGTTTTTGTGAGTAACGTTCAAGCCATTTATTGGGTGAATCGCACTCACCGCATCTTTCAAAACAAGAAGAAGAGGACCCAGGTCGAAGGATTCATTGGGTGCAATGCTTTGTTTACGTTTGGGACATTATTTTTGTGTTATTTTTCGGTGTAGGCCTAATCATGTTTTTTCAAGTGTCGATAACGAAATTCCTCCATGCGGACTATAATGAGAAAAATATGGCGAGTCTATTGGTCCCTATTTTCCCTAATAAATTATTTCTAATAAGGCGGCGAAAGAGGTCTTGAATGTTATCAAAATAGTAAGGTAAATAGGCTATCTATCGGTTATACTGATGATTTGGACCGACAGTTAGCCCATCGTTCTTTTTAGGCCTAATAGGTCCAGTAGAGCATATACACCATTGCTATATATGCAGTGTGGCAAAATAGGCAAATGGGTAGCATTCAAGGAGACTACATCAGGACTCTTCTTCTTCTTACCTCTGACCGGCTATAGGCTATCCTAGTGTTTACTAGCCTATACCCCTTTGAAAGGACATTAGCCTAACCTAACAACCTTACCTAACCTATCCTAGTATTATGGGTGGGGGCTGCCGCCCCCACACCTCCGCTCCCCCGCTATTTGACATCTTTGACAGATTGTTCGTGTATTTTTCTGTGGAATTATTTTTTTTTTTCAATTTGTCAATAACGAAAATCCTCCATGCGGACTATATGGAGAAAAATATGGCGAATCTGTTAGTGCCTATTTTCCCTAATAAATAGTTTCTAATAAGACGGATGTAGTGTCCTTGATGATTATCGGAAAATTTTGTGTAGGCCTAGGTAGTAAATAGTAATTGGCTGAAAATAGTAATTTATCTTGGCAGATTAGGGGTGGTCCGGGGGGCAAAGCCCCCCTTCCGCCGGAGAATTTAAAATTTTTTTAGTTGACAGAAACTGTATTTCCTGCATTCTGCTGATGATTATACTTCAATGCTTGTGAATACAAAT
Source organism: Paralithodes platypus (assembly GCA_032716605.1). Taxonomy (NCBI): domain Eukaryota; kingdom Metazoa; phylum Arthropoda; class Malacostraca; order Decapoda; family Lithodidae; genus Paralithodes; species Paralithodes platypus. The sequence goes on from CM064561.1 coordinate 4,587,723, forward strand.
AGAAGAATTTTAGGCCTATCGAAATGTGAATGTTTTTTTTTCTTTGTTCACAGTGTTAGGCTACATCGATAGTTGAGAGACAGCAGCGGCGCAGCACGCAGGGTGTCAATCCACAAAATGTGAATTGTGTTATCATTATAGCGCGACGGAGCGGCGAGCGCCGAAGGCGCGAGCTCTAGGAGGGTTCGGGGCCATGCCCCCCCGTATTTTGAGAATTTAGGTGTCTAAAACAGCATTTCCTGCAATCTAAAAGCAATCAAGATGGAAAATATGTTGACCAAAATTGTGTCAATTTAGGCACGTACTTTATTATTTTTATTTTTTTTTAAATTAGGCCATACCGGTAGGCTACTGTATATATATATATATATATATATATATAGCGCAACGGAGCGGCGAGCGCCAAAGGTGCGAGCTTTAAAGAGGTCAGGGGGCATGCCCCCCAGGATTTTTTTTGAGAATTGACGTGTCTAAAACAGCATTTCCTGCAATCTAAAAGCAATCAAGATGGAAAATATGGAGACCAAAATTGGGAAAAATGCTATTTTAATACCACAAATTTTCCGAGTATTTTTTATAATCAAAATTGGTAATTTGCATCAATGTATAGTGTTTGTAATTAATTAGAAATCTCGGGAAAACCTATTTTCCCCATTAGGCCTATCGATCGATGTTGAGACAAGCTCGGTCCCCGATAGTGATTTGAAAAGACATTAGCCTAACCTAACAACCTTACCTAACCTGACCTAGTAAACAGTAGGCTACCATAGTGCGGTTGGGAATATGAACATGATTAGATTAATATCCAGTATTCGAGAATGGATAATAAGTCGTAGGCGTGTGCATAAACCTTTAACCCGGTGAGACCCAGCGTCGCACGTGTTGCGTCGGCAGTATTTGATCACCAACTCCCAGCGACGCATCACGTGCGTCCGACATATAAAAAACACTTACGTGGCTCGTAAGGTAGGAAATGGCGGGAGAATAGGAGGGGGAGGTACCGTAGTGTGTGTGGGAGCCGGGCCAGTAGGTGTGAGCGGGCCGAGACAGCCGCGCGGCTGGTGGTGGTGGGCTTAGTGGGGATAGTTTACACCCTTAGTTCACCGCCACTTTGAACCTTCATTACTCCGGTCGTATGGGACCTAGAGGCTTGAGATTTATGTGAGACACTCCTTAGGATGTATGCCGTACAATGCCATACTCAGTTTTTACCCTAGTGCTCCCGGGCGGGTGGTCATGCGGGGGAGACGAACTTTTGAAACCCCCCCGCCCCCCAAATGACCGAAATGAGTTTTTTTTTATTTTTGTCTTCATTTCTGACCATTCTCTTCCATTTTGGCTCAACAAATTTTTTTGAGGCTCCCCCCCACCGGCCCCCCCCCCCAAAAAAAAAAATGTCCGAGGTGATTTTTTTTTCCTTTTTTTTTCATTTCTCATCCTTGTCTTCCATTTTAGCAAACAAAAAAAAGAAGTGAAAATGGCTGGGGTGAACAAAATATTATAACTAGCCGGGGCTCAGCGGGTTAACCGTCCTGGTGGTGTAATGGTTAAGGTGGCAAAAATATGTGTGTGATAACCCGGGTTCGAATCCCGGTGGATCATAATATATATACTTTAATTAATTTCATTGGGGGTGTGGTGGCGAGATTAATAAAAATAATATTATGGGTGGGGGCTGCCGCCCCCCAAAAAATTGGCTGTCGATTATATGAAGGTGAAAGAAAAGTCGATGAAGTCTATGGTGTTTACTCTGCAATCTTCAGCTTGATTCTACATTGATAACGGGAAAGTACCGTATTGACAACCTTGTTACGAAAATAAAATTTTAGTACAATACTTTTATATTAGGTTTTTCCGAGGGTTTAACACATTTTCATATGATCTTTAGAGCTATCGATGACTGAAAGTACCGTATCGACAACCTTGTTACGAAAAAGACATTTTAGTACCATTCTTTTTTATTAGGTTTTGCCGAGGGTTAAATTTTTTTTTTTATGATCTTTAGAGCATATAGATTCATTATTTATCTTCAAATATATCAACAAAATTTGTGGTATTAAAATAACATTAAACCCAAAATTGTGACAATTTACTTTTTTTTTTTTTAATTAGGCTAGGCCTAGGCAGCACTAGGCTAAGCCTATTCCAAAACTTAAGAGTAGGCTTAGGCCTAGGTTAGCCTAAGCTGACCATTTTGGTGGGGTCAGTACTCAAGGTATTAGTGAGATGGGTCCATAATTGGGGTTGGCTGTGACAGGGATCTGCCTTGTATGGGCCGATCGGCTTTTTGCAGACTCTATCTATCTATCTATTGCCAGACGCCTTACTCCCCTTACGAGGGTGGCCATACACAGAATGCCCCCAAGTGGACCTATTCCCTGTGAGAGGGACAATCCGAGCCAGTTTAGTGAAGGACTTACAGGATTGACCACTCAATTTAGGATCCGTCCGACTCCGAGGCCCTCTGTGTATCTTGTTAGCACTATTTTTCTACAGTGGTGTTCGGCTAATCCATCCACTAACCTGCCTTACCCTTAGGTAAGCAGTACGGATTTGTATCAGGTTTACTCCCCTAGACAGGTTGCCAACCAAGACTGACGAGTCCCATCCACCCGGATTTGTATAAGGTTGTCTCCCCTAGATGAGTTGCCTACCAAGGCTAACGAGTCTCATCCACCCTTTGCAGACTCCCATTTTCTTATGTTCTTATGTAGGCTAGTCTTTAAAAGAAAAAAATACAGGTAACAGTAATGTTAGGTTAAATAGGCCTAGGCTTGGCATAGGCTATATCCTAGGTTAGGCTAGCCTAGACTAAAATCCAAAGGTACCGGTAGGTTACGAAACAAAATTTACGATAAAAATATATTAGGCTAGCCTATATAGCCTAGGCCTATTCCCACAAGTAGGCTAGGCATCGTCATATCTGTAATCTAAACTCCAAGGCTAGGCCTAAATAACACTTACCTGGCTAGCTACTAGGCTTAATTTCTTCCACTGTCCACCTACACAAAGGCACAAAGTAACTAAAATACATTTGTTTCCGCATTAGGCAGGCTATACACGAATATCACTAGGGGCCTAGGCCTAGTGCCTGATTAAACACCATTATCTAGAGATCTCAGTCTGGTTTTTTCAACACTGTAATTATATAATAAGGCCTTATATCACACGAAAATGTTATACAGTTATACACATTTGGTGTAAACGAAAGCTTAATACAATATGGCGTACGTCTCAAAATGTTGGAATAAAAAACGTGTGAAATGATAAATATTGTTTAGCCTATATCATTAGGCCTACCGTACATCGAAAAACCACACAAGATTTTCATGAAGGTGATTCCAGTGTTCAGGCTATTAATGTCTATATTGCATATGAAATGTATGTTGGAATACACGAATGAAGCCTATAAGCATTACTAATTCCATTTATCGTAGAATTGTTGAACCACTTATCGTATCACAGAATATATGAGACTCCAAACTTTTGAGATACGTTTTGAGATGACCAACTCAAGCCACAATTATCTGTTTACCGCCGCTTTCAAACGAGAGACCTATTCCCACTTAGTTGTTGTTGTTGTTGCTCCCCAAGCTGCCTGGCCGAACAGCCCCAAGGCCCCGAGCAATTCCAAGGCCATAACCGAGCGCCCCCACAGAACCCTCCCCGCCGACCACAATAAAGCCTGGGTGACCGAAGCCACTCCATGGCGGGGAGCTGAGGAGGGCGCGGAAACGCCCGGGAAACCAAAGCCCCACCCAGGGCCCTGTGCCCCTCAGCAATTATGAAGAGAAAGTTGAGGGGCAAGGGAAAAATGTGACGCTTTGGCTTCCAATCTTGGTAGATTGGGAGGTCAATCCACGGAAAAGACGCCGCCACCCGAGATCCAGAAAATATATAAGTTAAAGGAACAGTCAGAGCAAGCTATGGGCATGGTAGAGATCGCTCAGTTCTCACTCTGATAGACCAGCCCATCACCACATGACTAGAACCCAATCCTCTCAGCATCAGCTAGGAAAGGCCCTAGAAAGCCACCTTTGGCGGGGGGATAGCTCCCCTATTTCAACCCCTTTCGGGGTCGGGCACCCGCCAATTCCCACTTAGTTAATCATTAATACTAAATATACTGTCATATTTACGTTTTTTTGTTAGTTTGAATGTGACAAAATGGCCAAAACGATGCTATTCCATGTTAATTTTCTTGTATTCCATTTCATATTCATTCAAGTCTTGGCACAAAATTACCCTGATTTGACACCGTGGTTATATGGCGCCAATTTTAAATAACTATAAAGGTATAAGCGTCATATGTTTTCCCCAACATATTCGTAACTTGACCGTAACTATTAGAAATTGGCTAATATATTGAAATGGATAGGAAACTATCCCTCTATGTAAACAAATGAACACACACAGAGCACAAATGAGTAGGCCTACCGGTACATAAACAGGGCATACAGTATTTTGTTTTGTTAAGTTGTATGTAGGACAAGCTGAAGGTTGCCTTTGTAGAGCATAATGTGCAGTAGGTCTATATAAATACAAGGATTAGGATAAGACATAATATTATATATTGATCTATGCCCACATGGATATCTTCCTACAGCCACCATAGTGTCGTCACACCTTTAGGAACGAAGATGTTCGAAGTTATCCAATGGAGTTGATCTTTACTTTACCCTTTTTTAAAGATAATGTAGTTAATGGGAACGATATACATAATAGTCAAGGCATAATGCCCGTTTATAATTTCGGTCTTTTCAATACCGGTAGGCCTATGTATCTTCTTATCTTTTACTTTCATGTATTGCCTTATCACCAAGTTAAAGCTTGGTAGGCTACACTTAGATGAACGTAACACAAAACAAATTAACTTCAGTTAATCCTTATTAGGCATATTTATGAAAATATAAGCTTTTCCTGTGTTGATGCTTGTTCAGTAGAGTAAGACGGGGTAATTTCGCCGCGGCGCTAATAATTTGCATTCAAACGCCGATATTTCCGAAACTATTGCATGGATTTGGCTGCAGTTTGGCTTAGGGTGTAGAGCAGTTTGTGTTTAGGTTGTAGAGCAAGTTTGGCTTAGGTTGTATAGCTAGTTTGGCTTAGGTTGTAGATCTAGTTTGGCTTAGGTTTTGTTGCAGTTTCGCGGGGCCTGGAGCCGGGGCTAGCGGCGCGTCTGACGGTATGGTCGGGTGTTTGTGGGTGGTTTGTATGTGTGTTTGTTTGTTTGTATGTTTGCGTGTGACACAGTGTTGGCAGTAGCCGTCAGCTGCAGTAGCCGTCAGCTGCTGCCTGGTACTTTGTACTAGCAACCTACACGCCGCACCCACACGAGACATGTCCACACCCGCACTAAATACTTCCACACCCGTAGGCCTAATAAATACGTCCACAACCGCACTAGACATGTCCACACCCGCACTACATGTCCACAACTCCACACCCGCACTAGACACGTCCACACCCGCACTAGACACAGTGGCGCCTAGGCCTACACGTGTGACACACCTGCATCTCTGCCTGCCCTGTTCAGTTGTGTGTGTTTTCTATTGGCATGTTTAGTGTCAGTTTGGGTTTGTGAATGTTTTCATTGCTTTTACCTGCGCACTAGTGTTTTGTCTGGCCATTAATCATATAATGTTATCTAGTTTACTAGCTAGATGATGCGTAAAATAGGTCGCGGCGAAATTACCCCGCCGGGCCAGGTAATTTCGCCGCGAGTGACTTTTTTCAAAAATTCGGCAGCATGACCAAAACATATTTTGTTTTCGTTTTTTGGGCATCTATAGCAGAAAGGCTGAATGTATAGATACAAAATTTAAAAATTCCATTTGTGGCAGTTTCTATTCGTCAAAATACGCGATTTTCGGGGAAATTATCCCGTCTTACCCTATCAAACTCGATATTGAATCATATACTGAATGAAAATGTTATCCCTCCCCTCGGGGATTGGGGCATCTATTAAGCCTAGCTATGCTGTAAATACACAGTACAGTAGAGTCACGCATCTCACGCATTTCGATCCCACGATTACGCATCCCACGGTACTATCCAATGGCTACCTGAATTCTCATCCCACGAAAAACCACACGATTCCCACGGCTTTGGCGGCGACGGTGGGGTGACGGAGAAGAGAGTGGGGCCACGGAGGGTGGTATCTAACATCCGCCTCCCGTCTATCACCACATCCATCACAATAATCACCTCATCAACTTTTCTAAGTTTTTTGTTTGTGTTTTACTTACCTTTCTTTTCATAGCAGCTTGAAAGCCTGTAAGCTTGTTTTGAAAGGCGTCTGTCCGACGCATGTTAACAACAGCTGGTAAGGCGTCGCTTGTTCGTGTGTGGCTGTGTTATTGTTAAGTAGTGAAAAGTGGCTGACATCGCCACAAGGTTCTCTCCACGGAAATCGTCATCACAACTGAACCAGTTGACTTAGAGAGCTCTACTCAACGCCATTCTACAGGAACGAAACACATCTACGCTTGGGGATGCGTGGGAATGCGGAAGCAGTCAAAATAACAAAGATACGGTAGCCTACGCGAGATGTTTTTTCGGCCAAATCCCCCAGGTTTTGGGGATATACCGGTATTATAGAATGCGTAGCCGAGGCTGGAGGGTTAAAGCAACTTACTTTTGATTATTGGCATGTAAAGTGATGGTCAATAGTCGCCCGACGATAGCCTTCAGTACTTTTGTAATTTTCCCCATTACTTTAATACTCTGCATCCCACGAATTCCGGTCCCACGGTAATATTTCGGTACCAATAAATCGTGGGATGCGAGATTCTACTGTAGGTACATAGATTAAAAAAGTCATCAGTGGAATATCACAAGGATATTAATATTTAGGAGAATCAAATTCGGGAAGAAACGTTCCTTTAGTGATGGATATGAGGCTAGGGAGCTGTGCTCATAGGGTTGCCTCTTCTCAGGGATTCTTTAATTAATGTAGTCATAACTATTTTTAAAAGCATTGCCACTAGTACTGGCTACTACATTTTCTAGGCAGGGTATTGTGATGACGGTTGGGGTATCCCGGTATTGATAGGTGAGGTCACTACTGGTCAGGTAATCCAACCAACCACCTGTGACCTGTCCATTTTTGGTGGAGATAGACCTATCTCAAAAAGTTATGAACCAATGTTCACAAAATGTGGCCAGGTAGGATATTCACCACGAAAAAGTTATTCCTTATTGGCGGCAATAGGTAGAGTGCATACCTCAGTCAATGTAAGCAGTGAACCTCTGCCTGACAGGGAGGACAGAACGAGTGTCATTCCGAGGAGAGTTGTCTGACTAAAGACAAGTGTTGAGCATTTGAGTGAAGTACCGCCGGGCTCAGTAGTTGTCCCACTTCTCTTCATAACCCAAATAGCCAAAAGGAAAAACATAATAAATTATCTCCCAGAGCTACTAGTAAGTTAGTAACTAATGAACATACGGTAACACAACCTTCACCCACCATATCACCAAAACAGTTTAATCAGCCATAAGTATGAGTGAGTGGGCTTATAGAACGTTCATTACTGCATACAGACCCTGTGGAAATAGGCCTATGTAGACTGTCTAGACGTGTTCCCAAGACTATAGTAAGCCTACTGCATGCGGCCTATTATGGTTTCCACACAAGATACTGGAAATAGCTGCAATAGAGGCCTCTCAAACAACATTCATCTCCAAAATCCAGGGAGGAAAAACTTCTGTGGCAAATATCTTACCTGGCCACCAAATTTCGGGAACATTGGTTCATAACTTTAATTGTGAGCCGCCTATATGTTGGCGGAGGCATGTGCTCTACCAAATCCAAAATTATATAATTTCTTACTCCTAAAGATAAATTACATCTCTATGATATCTCACTAATTATTTGTTTTTCAGTCTATGTACCTGTAACCTATTGTATATCTAAAGCAAATTACTAGACGCCCCAATCCCCGAGGGGGTATATAGCCATAAACTTTTCATTCAGCTTATGATCGATTCGAGTTTGATATTGGACAAGTACTGGCAGAGCCTCAACATTATACCTTGACTATTCTGCTTATATATAGTACCTTAGTATCACTCCCTTTAGCTTCATCTTTTAAGGGAAAAGTAAGTTACTCTATTGAATAACTTCGATCGTTCCTAAAGGTGCGACAATTACCGTACAGTGCGTACACTATGGTGGCTGTATGAGGGTATCCAGTTGGATAAAATAATAAATATAGGCCTACATATGCTACGTCTTTTCCTAATCCTTGTACAGTCAACGCTCGATTTAACGGACCCCGATACAACGGATTTCGGATTTAACGGACTCTGTCTGTAGCCGGACAATGGACCCAGCAACGGACAAAGTTCGATGCTCGAAAAAAAGTTGGAGCAAAGTCCGTTGCTCTATCTATTTATCTCTCTAATGCACCTACCTAAATCCCTTATACATTAACATAACTATGTCTTATTTGGACTTTTTGTAATCTTTGAATAATTTCTAATGTGATGGAATTGAAAAATATAATATCCTTCCAGCACATAGATAAATAATAAATAAGATAGTCAACAAAATATTTCAACTCTCCCCTCCGTGCGAGCAGAGACGGAAGATTTACGTTTGATAGATTTTTTGTTTTGTTTTTCCCCCTCGATATACACTCTCTTTCTATCTATCTGTCTCTCTAATTCATCTACCTAAATCCCTTATACATTAACATAACTATGTTTTATTTGGACTTTTTGTAATCTTTGAATAATTTCTAATGTGATGGAATTGAAAAATATAATATCCTTCCAGCACATAGATAAATAATAAATAAGATAGTAAAAAAATAGTTCAACCCTCCCCTCCGTCTAGGCGGCGAGCTTCCGAGACGGGAGATTTACGTTTGATAGATTTTTGTTTTTTTTGTTCCCACGGTATACACAAAATGATGGGGAAATATTATAACATGTTTTTAATTGACATTTGTGTCGTTTTTGCTGATTATGAGTTGGTGGAAAAAAATGTCTTTAATTCTATCATATCGGAAATGATTCACAGATTATATAGAGACCAAATAACATACACTTTTAACCCTCCAGCCCCGGCTACGCATTACATAAATATTGCCCGAAACCCGGGTGTTTTGGCCGAAAAACGTCTAGGCTAGGCTACCGTATCATTGTTATGCTGACTGCTTCCCGCATCCGGGGAACGCATTCCGGTAACGGGGTCGGGGTTGAGGCCGGGACGGGGAGGGAAGGGAGTAGGCCTACAGTGGATATACAGGGGATATCCTTTTTTTTTTTTTTTTTTTTTTCCCCCCCATGTGAAATTTATCATATCAATGACAAATACGACCTTTATCATGTTTTCAGGGACAGTACAGCACAACGTGACCCTCAATCACAAAAAAAGAAAAATACAAAAAAAAAATACGAAGGCAATTTTCCAGCTACAGACTTTTTCCAGCAACGGACTCGGTCTCCCCCCTATTAGTCCGTTAAATCGAGCGTCGACTGTATTCAAATCCCGCACATTATGCTGTCTCAGGACAACCCTTAATTGGCTTGTTCCTTATCAAAATGAACAGAACGTCAAAATGTGCCTTGTTTATAGACTTATGCATTGACCACTTGCGAGTTTCAGGCTATAAGGAAGTTCGGCCTGTAAACATCGATAATAAACACAAATATTATAGCTGGTTATTCTGCTAAATATCTGTGACTACAGCTCCAACTTCCTTATAGAACGAATCTAGCAAGTGGTCAATTTCTCATTCAGTGTTCATTTTTTACACAGGGGGATAGTTTCCTATTCAGTCCGACATATTTGTCAATTTCTAATAGTTTAGGTCAAGCTTCGAATAGTTGTTGGGTAAATCTTTGCCCCCTACACCTTTATATATGGTTATTTAAAATTGGCGCCTTGTATAAACCAATATGGCTGACTGATGAAGGATTCTACACCTGAACTGCTTCTCTTGTAAAAATAATGTATAGTGCCATATAATATACAATAGATTATAAGAATGCATGTAAAGTTTCTCTAAATAGCTTCTATTAATATATAATTATTTAAAAATTGTAAATATTGACATATTAAATTAAATTCGCCTCATATTATTGTCCCCAGAATAATGTTGACGAATGTAAACAAATATAAAATGGACCCTACTTTCGATGCTCGCAAGAAAAGCTCGCAACACGCATACCGTCATATAAGTTTTTATAAGGGTTGTGTATCAATAATTATATCAAACACGGAAGCTGTAAGGTCTATAGATATCATTCATGCCTACAAACGTTAATGTGATCTATAAACTAAGGATTTATAGCCTTAAAACTGAAGGCTATCGGAGACTCAAGTGCGATGTATGCGTGAACTTATAAGTTATCATTTATCAGTTCATTCTAGTCCAGTTCCAACAATATTCGAACTTCAGTCCCGCCATATTGCTGAACAGTTTGTGTAGACAGTAGTTGTAATATCATTTGTGTGTGCTTTTAACCCTCTCACCACGGAAGGGCTCTTGAACACCCATAAAAAAGCATATAACAGGTACCCGGAAGGCCTCTTGAACACCCAGTGGTTGAAAGCCTGTGAGCTTCGTGTGCGAGGCGTCGGTCCGACGCATGTAAACAACAGCCGGCTGGACCGACGCCCCGCATCTCCGGCCACAAGAAGGAGAGCGTCGCTTGTTCGTGTGTGCCTGTATGTTGTTGTTAACCCGGGAGCTGCGGGGAGACCCTTAAGAGTCCCCCGGGCGCACTGCGGGAAGACTCTTAAGAGTCAGAGAAAATAAAAATCAACTTTTGACATCGAAAAAAAAATATTTTTTTATATTTTTTTTTTTTATTTTTTTTTTATTTTTTGGCCCCTGGGCCATGCAAAATCTCAGTCCTCTACCTCCCCTCCTTCCCACTTTCCTACTCTCCTTCAGTTATCACCTATTTTCTCTGTTATTCCCTTATTCTGAGGTATATTTCCGTGCTAACATTAGAAATCCGATTGGAGGGTGGTCATCACTGATAGCAAGCGAGTGCAAGAGAGAGAGAGAGAGTATCGATCGACTGTGTCTCAGTGGCCTTGGGGAAATTGGCGGGGGAGCCTCACCATACATTATACAACTCGCGGGCTATATCTCCGATTTTGACCATCCAAACGCTGTTTTCACTCGTTTTTTATGTGTTTCCGGTTAATACCTTTAATCAACCCCTATAGGCATATGGAAAATATTATGCTATTAATGGCACAATCAGAATTTTAGTGACGGAAACACCTCAAATACGTCAGCACAGGGGGACGTTTCCAATTACCCCCATGCGCACTTCAGAGGTTAAGTATCGAAAAGTGGTGTAAAGTGGCTGTGTTGGCCATAAAGTTATCTCCAATGAAATCATCATCACAGCTCAACCAGTTGACTTAGAGAGCTCTACTTAATGCCATTCTACAGGTAAATAACACAGCTACGCTTGGGGATGCGCGGGAATGCGGGAAGCAGTCTGATTAACGAATATACGGTAGCCTAGCCTAGACGTTTTTCGGCCAAAACACCCGGGTTTCGAGGAATATATATATAATACATAGCCGGGGCTGGAGGGTTAAAGTGTCATAGACTTTAGTAGTGTTTACATATACAGTATAAGGCCGAAATCACCTAGATATTGGAGACTATTGCCTGACTAGTGATATTCGTGTGTATGCTGAAAATAAGTGTTAAATCAGGATTATCAGGTGACCAGATTCCAGAAGACCCCATTCAACCCGAATTAAGGCCCTAATGGACTGTGTAAATTGTAATGTCTGAATGTCACTGTATCAGATGATTCAGATCTGTGTTTTAGTGTTACTGTGTGTTACTGAGAATTTCTCATTATTTCTGGGAATCTGGTTCTGGTAGGCTCAGACTCTCAGACTCAGAGCCCCCACATCTTAACCCGGGAACGGCAAAGGTCCTCAATTAAGGTAATTATTTATAAGATAACCTTTTTTTCTAGTTATTAAAAACGTATTCTATGGTGTATTATATACGGTAATATATAGAAGCAATAGAACTGTTAAAATGACCTGGGAAGTGTATATTAAGCCACTAACCTAGCCTAGGCTACTCTTGAGTTTTGGAATACAGTAGGCCTTGGCGCCTTGGCCTATTTTAGATGTCTAACGTTTAAAATAATAATATAAAAATACGTAGGCTAGGAATAAAATTTTGTTATCATTATACAGAAAGTTCATTTGTGTTATCACTCAAAAAAACGGCGTTGTTTGACACCCTGGCAGCGCGCAGCCCTACTCCCTAGCGACCAGCCCAACAATGGATGCAGTTATTGCAGTCTCCTTATAAAATGAATAATAAGCCTATAGGCTAGGCCTAATGCATTTTCAAGTGTAATAAATGTGTAGAATACATAAAATTTATATGGTAATAAGTACTGTATTAGCCTACTATTGTTATTATCCTCCCTACAAACAAAGGCTGCGGCTGCCCGGGCCCCCATCCAGGACTACGGGTAGGCCTATATGATACCACGTTGTTCAACGGGGTGGAGTGGGTAGCCTAGCCTAATATCTTAGGCCCTATAATATAAAAATAGTCAACTTTGGGAAGACATTAGCCTAACCTAACAACCTTACCTAACCTATCATAGTACCGGTATCCAACCCCCGCTGGTTGGATTAGGCTATTTTATTTTATTTTATTTTTTTATTTTTTTATGTGCTAGGCTATTAGCCTAACCTAACAACCTTACCTAACCTAAGCTAGTATATGGGTGGGGGCTGCTGCCCCCACACCCCCGCTGGTTAGGTTATTTTATTTTTTATTTTTTATTTTTTATTTTTTTTATGTGCTAGCCTATTAGCCTATGGGGGCTGCCGCCCCCACATCCCCGCTGGTTGGGTACTGGCTAACAAACTTATTGTTTTACAGTATAGGCTATATGTATTTTAGTTTTTTTTCTTTTTCTCCCTTATAATACATTTCAGCTCTTAACCCTCCAGCCCCGGGGGCTATAGCTTGCGACTGTGCTGCGGTACTGGGTGTTTTGATGATCTTTGGGCTATGTTAACTACTCTGTAAGTCAATGAATATGGCATGTAATGTTGTGAATAAAAAAGAATAATGTTCCACAAACCTTCCTCTGTCGAATGGCGTTGAGTAGAGGTCTCTAGCCCCTCTGGTTGCATAATGGTGAGCGCGGGAAGACGAGTGCTTTTCGGCGGCAAATTCTTCCCGCGTTCGGACGCGTCACCCCGGCCATGGCTACGACGCACCTAGCCGCTCGTCGCGCCAAAGTATTTATCTCCCTTAGACGATTTTAGTGTTTGATATTGAGAATGTGATGTTTATTTGATATTTTTCTAGTTATTTTGAGGCCAATTATATAAAATATGTTTATTAGTGTATCACTGTCACTGATATTGCTAATTTTCACTCGATACCGTACATTTTATTAGTAATTGAGGTAGGTTATTGTTGTATTAGGCACTGATTATTCGTTATCACAGGTGTTTATTATACTTTGGCCATCAAGTATTAGGTCTTGTGTCACTTTCACTTTGACAAATATGCTTTAGAGTGTCACTGTCACTGATAATGCTCATTTTCACTCGATACCGTACATTTTATTAGTAATTGAGGTAGGTTATTGTTGTATTAGGCACTGATTATTCGTTATCACAGGTATTTATTATACTTTGGCCATCAAATATTAGGTCTTGTGTCACTTTCACTTAGTTATATGATTTGTAAACGTTTTATATACAATTTATTGTCTTTTTTTCACTGATTTCTATATTTCTATAGGTTCTAATCATATGAATGTCACTTGGTATATACATATGTGTCACTTTCACATATTATTATGGTGTAATTGTATTTGTATCAATTTTCTCATAATACACGACTTTTGTATTACAATAAATTGGTTTTCTTCCACTTTTTGCCTATATATAATTATAGTGTACATATTGTCATTTTTATTTGGCAATTTCAGTATGATTATTAGAACTCCAGCTTGGAGTGGTAATCAAAGAAGCACTCTAAAGCACAGAGTGCCACCTTGCACTCCACACACTCCATGGTTGACTTTTTACCTGGCCTCGGCCTCACCCTGCTGTTGTAGCAGACATGGCACCGCTTCTGCTGTGTTCTTCCTGATTCATTCTGAGGCAGGGAACCAAGCCTGTGCCTAATCAAGTATTGAGCACACTGCAAGCGGTCAATAACGGCGGGCCCAGGATGTGCCACTGCCCTCTGTGGCGTAGCATACTTCTCCAGGAGCTCCGTCAACACCTGCTTTTGGAACCTCCGCAGGCTATTGAACTTCATGGGTGTGTTCACATTCCGAAGCTTGTATATATTGTAGGCATTCAGAACTGACATGTCCACCATATGCAGAAAGAACTTTTTGTACCATCTGCACGAGGTACGCAGGCAGTCAATGAAACCTATCTGCATGTCGGACTTGTCCACCAGCCTCATGTTGATGTTGTAGTCCAGGACAGCATCGGGCTTGGTCACCCTGGCCTGGGTGCGGCGATCCACCTTGCCAGTCTCCACCATTTCCCCCTTGTGGATGGTGGTCAGGAGGTTGACTTTCCGCTGGTCGTGCCAGTGGATAGCCAGAATGGGCCCCGACTTCTTCTTGAACACATCACCTTTTTTGGTCTTTGGAGGGAAAGGTGGCATGCCCTTCCTTTTCCCTCGTACTGTGCCTACAGTCCCCGTCTTGCGCTCATGCAGGTACTGTGAGAGAGTGGGGGACGTGTAATAATTGTCCGTGTAGAGGACGTGATTCTTGTGAAAGTATCGGTCCATCATGGCTTGCACCACTGCTCCGCCAAAGCCAATGAGGGGGTCCACAAGCAAGTCCCCTTCCTTCCCGCTGTAGACCAGGAAGTCCAGGACATAGCCAGTTTGGCAGTCGCACAGCACAAAGAATTTTATGCCAAAGCGATGTCTTTTTGAGGGGATGTACTGCCGGAAGCTGAGTTTTCCCCGGAACAGCACAAGAGACTCGTCAATGACGACCTTGCGGAAGGGCTTGAAGTAGGAGGTGAAGCGTTCTCGCATCATCTCGTACAACGTCCTAATCTTCCACAGCTTGTCTGGGAGGTGGACGTCAAGGTTGGTGACAAGATGGAGCGCTGCGAGGATATCAAGGTACCGGTCGCGAGACATATATTTCCCGAAGGCAGGGGTGGATATCAGATCATTGGTGATCCAATAGTCAGGCAACCTATGCTTCTTGACATGAGGCATTAGCATGGTGAGTGCCAGGAACACCATGAACTCTTTATGAGTCACTGGGGTCCACTGCCTCATGTGGCCCTTGGTCACCTTGCCCAAAAAGTGGACCTGGAATTGGTGCTGCTTATTTGTCTCTTTGACAACATAGCCTACCACCTCCTCATCAAAGAAGGCCTCAAATAGTTCGTGTGGTGGAGCATTGGGGCCTGCAGGAAAATTGGGGGTAATGCCTGAACCCTCCAGTACCTCATCAAAAGCTGGCACATCAGGGTTGTATCCATCCTCATCAACTACGTCTTGCCACTGAAAAACGTAGAATGGGTCTTGTCTACGCTGACGAGGAGCTCCAGCTGGTGGCCCAGCACGCCCACGGCCAACTCGGGAGGCGCGCGCCCTAGGGCGGCCAGGGCGGCGGCGGCGGGCAGCACGACGCCGGGCCAAGCGGATGGGTCGAGGGTCGTCGATGTCCATATAGTCATCGTCAGAGTGGTCATCTTGCCCTGATGGTGGACCTATGTAATCATGGCCAGAGTCTTCAGAGAGGTGCCCTTCATCATCAGTGGCCCCCACATAATCTGGCGGGGAACCAGTGATGCGTGGGCGGCGTGCGGGTGGGCGAGGTGGGGAAGGAGTGGCAGGTGAGGCTGTGTCCCCCCGAGGTCCTGGGCTCCTTGGCCTGCGACGAGTGACAGAAAGCAATGTTTCACTGTCACTAGGCCCAGGTATTGGTGATGCGAGCTCAAAGACTTCTTCAGGAAGACATGTTGAAGGCGGGAGAGGTGGGGAGGACCGTGGGGAAAGTTGCGGGGACGTATGGCTGGGGCCGGCCGGGGTGGACGCCGCGGGAGCCTCGAACAAAACTCTCTTACTTTTCTTAATTTTTTGGTATATTTCCTACCTTTCCCCTTTTCGGCAGCAGTATGTCTCCTGTCGGGGGACCTAGGAGGCAAATAGGCCGAAAGTGGGGGGTCCTCAACCCTTGGCAATGGTGGGGGTGGTGGGGAAGAATGCGGGGCATCCGGGTCATCTTGGGTGGCGTGGGTAGATAAGGGAGACAATGGCGGACGAGAAGGGTCACCACGCTGACCCTCACTCACAGCCTCATCCTCACCAAGTAGTTTTGCTTGTTCCCTAGCTGCCGCGGCCGCCTTCTCAGTATTTTCTGCTTATACAAATGTAGCTTGAAAGGCAATTTACCTGGGGAAGGGCTTGGAGTCGTGTCACTTATGCGAAATTTGGTGAGTGACCTTGAACTCTCCCACTCACTCACTCTCTCAAGTTCACTGTCTTTAGGTAAACCAGCTTCCTCAACAACTGGTACATCACCTTCATCACTCTCATCACTGTCATGTTCTCTCGCAAATCCCAGGAATTGCTCTTCTTTGTCACTCTCATGGCCATAATCACTCGACTTATAATTACTGGAGTCGTCACTGACTTCATCATCAACATTATGCTTGGCATCAGCTCGCTCATAAAGTCTCAATGTCGTCTCAATACCTCCGGGAGATAACACATTTAGGCGATGGCGTCGGGGTAAGGCGCGACGAACTAGCAAGGGCGTCGTAGGAAGCACGGTATCGGACACAGCGGAATCACTATTTGGCGTACTGTCCATGATGGCGTCGGGGTAGATACTGTTGCTGTGGCGTAGTTTACGCCTGGTGGCGCCACCTACCGTCCCACGATACCAAAAATGTACGCGCGGCATTCGAAAGCACGCACGCAAGCAATGGGCGTTCAAGAGCCCTTCCGGGTTGCGCGGGCCGAGGTTGTTATGGGCGTTCAAGAGCCCTTCCGGGTTGGAGGGGTTAATGACGTATATAGCAATGATGTACAGTCAGGTCGCCCAATACGCGATTCCACAATTCGCGAAAACCCTAATACACGAGTTACCCCTCGAAAATAACCAAAAACATTAATTACGTGAGGTGGTACCACAATACACGAATCGAGAGCTAAGAAGGGGCCAAATCTGCTATTCCCCCTTGATACGCGAGCACGGTCTACGTTTTGCGAGGCCCAGGCGACGCAGTAGCCGTCTGCGCAGGCCTCGTGGTCTGGGCATACGCCTGCCTTTCCTCCCACTTACCCTCCCTCCCTCCCTCCCACAGTCCCGCTCATAGCCGCGCGGAGTGACCAAACGTTTGTAGTGCCTGCCTAGCCTATCTACTACTAATTTTAAGGTAAGGTTTCATATTTGTATTCATTGTTGTTCTTATATATAAGATATAGACTGTACTGTAGAGCCAAAAATGTCGAAAATAGGGCCAAAAATGTCGAAAATTGAGAGATGTCACCCATATCTAATTATTCCTATTTAAAGTTAGTTCCACAATACGCGAATTCGCAATACGCGATGCCTCCTGTCACCCCTATTCTCGCGTATTGGGGGTCCTGACTGTATATGCTCTACTGGACCTATTTGGCCTAAAAATATCGATGGGCTAACTGTCGGTTCAAACCATCAGTATAACCGATTTTCATTATCGATAACTTGATAAAACCCGATTTCAAATAATAAAAATACATCAAAAATCCGTCAAAGACGTCAAATAGCGGGGGTGTGGGGGCGGCAGCCCCACCCATAATACTAGGATAGGTTAGGTAAGGTTGTTAGGTTAGGCTAATGTCCTTTCAAAGGGGTATAGGCTAGTAAACACTAGGATTTTTTTTTGTTTTTTTTTTGTTTTTTCCTATGTGATTGAGGGAGGCAAAAGGCATAACTGCCTATAGCGAGTGCCTCCCCCATAGTTGAAAGAGTGACAGGGCCAAAATGAAGGGACGTTCGAGCCAAAATGCCTGGACACACGGAGTTTGAAGTAATTTAAGTCATAGGAAGCGGGAAAGACTGATTCTGGGAGAGAGTTCCAGAGCTCAGCTGTTGAGTAGAAGAAAGTTTGAGAGTAACATTTCACTCTTGGGTTGGAGAGTTGCACAGAGTAGGGGTGGGATTGAGTTGCAAGACGGGTACCACGTGCCCTACGTAAAGGAGGTGGTATGCACTGGGATAGCTCTGAGGAACACTGATTATTATAGTAGCGATAGAATGGCGAGAGAGATGCAACATTGCGGCGGAGAGAGAGAGATTGCAGAGAGTTGGTGAGTGGACGGGAGTTAATGATACGAAAGGCCTTCCTTTCAACCTTGTCTAGGAGAGTGGTGTGAGAGGAACCTCCCCACACATGTGAACAATACTCAATACAAGTATAGCCTATACTTGGTCAGAAGTAAGACCGTAAGAAGAAGAAGAGTCCTGATGTAGTCTCCTTGAATGTTACCCTAACCTTTACCTAGCCTAGGAGCTGTCGTGGTCTAACGGGCTAAGGCTCTAGCGCTATGTTGGTGACGACTAGCCGCGCGGGTTCGAATCTCGGCTGTAGCCTACTACGACAGTTTCCAGTGCTAGGCCTAGGCTATATAGAATATACATATAGCCTAGCCTTCGTCGCTTAGTGCTGTAGAATTAATTACAGTTGGGGATAGGCCTAGGCTATCCCCCAGATGAAATTAATTCATAAGGTTAGCCTATTCAACCTTTACCTTGCCTATAACAGTTGCTAACCATTAGCCTAGCCCTAACAGTTTTGGATTAGGCTAGGCTAGGCCCATGTCCAGTGTTAACTTAAGCTACCTGGCCTCCAGAGCCATCAATATTTAAGCCTAGGGGTAAAACGCCGAAGAAAGTACCGTCGGTCAATAAAAATACAGATTTTCATTTGCACATTACGCATATAAAATCTTTATGTATATAACTTTCATTGGTATATTCATAAAGAGCACACTCTAAGCTATTCATAAGTCACTTAAAACACTAAAATCGGCTTACGGTAGCCATGTAATAACATGGTGAACCTTCGTGAAAGTGGCGCAAAACGGCGAATTTATTGGTGGATGGTGGAAAGTTCTGGGTTTACCGGATGTTGGTACCACCTATAACATTGGTAATTTAATTCATATCTTTCTTATACCCCCTACATATGATTCAGAAAGTCTTCAGCTTTGCATATATATGCATATTTTGTACCTAGGTCACATAATAATACTTAATTTGAATACTTACCAAAGTCGATGTTAGGCCATCAGAATTGTCTCAATATTATCCTATTTTCACCAATTTAAGCAGCTCCTCGTTGTCATACACAACGTTCAGTTATTCACAATTGTAAATCATGTGTGGAAATGCTGATACTAAAGCTACATTCTCCATATTAGCCTGAAATATGACGACAAACCGAAAATCCGCCATTTTTCTTCACTGAATGAGTAAGACTGGCCTCTTAGTTCTTAATCCATTACACTATTCTTCAATTATATACGAAAACTACATAAAAGCTTGTCAATAAATAAATGTAACATATTTATTACACAATTCGCGATTTATAGCCATTATTTGCAAGGTAATTACAAAAAAATTACCATTAGACATCTCGTAGTTCGGAAAATGGCTTTGGCTTCAACTTGATACACTTATGGTGACCATATCTTACTTTGAAATATATAGAATATAACATATAAAGAGGTAGATTTATGCGATAAAGGTAGCATCAGGCCACCCAAAACAATGGTACATTTATTGACCGACTGCAAAAATCGCGTACGTTTTTATAAAAATCTGTAGGCCTATATTGCCACATGGTACATTTCATACCTCAAGAATTCGAACACACAGCCAAAACCTTACCAGTCTTGTCGCGGCAACATTTTGAATGCAGGTGATCTAGTTTTGTGAATATGAAGAAAGTTTTAGACCTTGTCCGCACCGTGAATCGGCGAATCTTGCTCTGCCTCGCAGATATATTCACTTAATAACTTGTAGGACCTCTGGAAATGCTTAAGATAA
Source organism: Paralithodes platypus (assembly GCA_032716605.1). Classification (NCBI taxonomy): domain Eukaryota; kingdom Metazoa; phylum Arthropoda; class Malacostraca; order Decapoda; family Lithodidae; genus Paralithodes; species Paralithodes platypus. Next base: position 4,607,784 of record CM064561.1, read on the forward strand.
TCTTCAAGGACACTACATCCGCCTTATTGGAAACAATTTATTAGGGAAAATAGGCACCAACAGATTCGCCATATTTTTCTCCATATAGTCCGCATGGAGGATTTTCGTTATTGACAAATTGAAAAAATACCCTTTTCACAGAAAAATAATAATAATAATAATAAGCATGTTACTTATTTCTCATAAGCGCCAATTTTTCCGAAGAATTCACTAGCGCTCGAAAAGAGAAAGAAAAAAGAACAAAAATCAATGCATCAAAAGAAGGCTCATATACAACACACATTTAACAATCACTAGCAGTGGCAAAATAGCCTAAACTCTATAGCCATCTGTCATGACACCTCTCTCAAGATCATAGCTTCTCTCAAAGAGAAAAGTCTTAAGTTGTCTCTTGAAGCATTCAACAGAACTCAGTTGTCTCATGGACAGCGGCAACCTGTTATACAACCTCGGAGCCATGTAGGAGAATGACCTCTCAAAGAAAGAAGACTGCTGGAAAGCCCTTGGTTCATCAAGACGAAAAGGGTCATTGTCATGACGCACAACTACACCATGGTGTGCCGGTGGGCGCCTGAGCAGCTCCGCAAGGTACCTAGGCTCACCAAATTTGAGAACCTTAAAAGTCACCAAACACAACTTAAATTCTATTCTTGCTCTTACTGGCAGCCAGTGCAGTTCTATGTGAAGAGATGTAGTAGGAGTTCTAGGTGGAACACCAAAAATTAGTCTTGCGGCCCTGTTAAGAACAGACTGAACTTTCTTCAAAATATAATTTGGAAGACCCACCAACAGGGCATTGCAATAATCAACACGAGAGAAGACCAATGAGTGAACCAACGTCAGGAGGCAACGTCTGGTTATAAACGGCTTCACCAAATAGAGATTTCTGATGTGCAAGTAACAACTTTTAACTATCTGGTTTACATGCTCTTTGAAATCTAACCGGGAGTTCACATATACACCCAGATTTCGAACAGAGTTGGCCGGTCGCAGCTGAGATCCACCCACATTGATGGAGAGGGCACCTACCATATCATCAGCTCTTCTATTTCCTCGGATGATGAGAATATCAGTTTTACCATCATTTAGTTTAAGTTTTCTCGCTCTCATCCACTTCTTGATATCAGACATCAACAATTCCATCTTACTCCGTATATCAACTATATTTGTGATTCTCACATAAATCTGGGTGTCATCTGCATATATACCAAAAATCTGTCAGAGATGTCAAATAGCGGGGGTGTGGGGGCGGCAGCCCCCACCCATAATACTAGGTAAGATTTTACGGTGTGACAGTTACAAGCCCCATCGATGTTTGTGTAGCCTATCGGTATGTTATATAATAGTCTTCAGTCCTATATGTCCTTCCCTTCGCAAATGTATTATAAGGGAGATATAGGGTAAAGCACAGAGTCTTGTCTGCATAATGACAAGTCCTGTGTTACGGGATTTCTGCTTTATAGATTTTTTTTCCCTCCTACCTTACTCGGGGACCTTACAGTTGCGCGATCCAGTGCTGCTTTGGCAATTGCGTACATTTTATTTTCACTCCCCTATAACATTTTCAGAGTCCCCACTGCACAAAGCCACTGTCACTTTGTTTATGTTCTCTCTGCCGGATTACACTTTTCCCGCTATCCACGTATTACTTTTAGGTTAGGTTAGGTTAGGTTAGTTTTCTTAGTTAGGTTCATGACAAGGGATCAGCTGGTAGGTATGGGATAAACTAGGGACACATACTAGCTGGTAGGTAAAGGTTATTCTTGTATCCAACATTCTAGGTTAGGTTACTGTGTTTTTTTACTTCAAAAAATTGCTAAACCCGAGCCAAGTTTTGGCAAATGTTGGCTCAGGTTTTCAAATTTTGGGGTTTAATGGACATGAAAACTCGAGCCAACTTTCAAAATTCAATTACTGGGTTTTTTTACTTTGAAAAATGAAAAATGCCCCCTATTTTTCCCCTTTTACCCCGTGTTGGATAATGGGTAAATACTCATTTGCGACAGTCCTTGGTATAAAACAACACTGTATATCAAAGAAAAAATGCAAAAAAACAAAAAACACATGCTAAAACTCGTGACTGTCACACCGTATCAATTTACCTAATACTAGGATAGGTTAGGTAAGGTTGTTAGGTTAGGCTAATGTCCTTTCAAAGGGGTATAGGCTAGTAAACACTAGGATAGCTTATACCCGGTCAGAAGAAGAAGAAGAGTCCGATGTAGTCTCCTTGAATGCTACCATGCTTAAATATGATATATTTGACCTTTAACCCTTAATTAGCGGCTCACCACATAAGTCGAGTTAAATAAAGCTGGACTATGTGGCGGCGCTCGACATAACTCGAGTGGCAATTTCAGCACGTAATGTTGCTGAGAGAGAGAGACAAGTGGTGGCAGGAGAGTAGCGAGTGTATGACTGCTCCAGACCACCGCGGCGAACCTACTGACACGAATCTCACCTCCCTCCTACCTCTCTCATTCGCTATATAAGGAATTGTATGGGGAAAGTGCCTAATTACATGCTTTTTGCACTCGCGTTGCACGGTTATTGCAAGAAAACTAGCCATCATAAAAGGATCGTTATGGTGTCATTCGAAAGCTCTGTTTATGCCCTTTCAGGGATAGATACTTGTTTTACGTTCTGGGTCTTATTTAGGCATAAAAATGATCACGTAAACAGCCCTATTTTGGCTAAAAATACCCCGCTGGGCGGTACATATAAATAAACCGCATAGGCCGCTCTTAAGGTGTTAAAGTGACAATTGATAGTGTGTGCTTCCAGCTGTTTTGTGTAAACAAACCGATGAAGAAAAAAGGAAGTATAGGCCTAATCCCCAGCTGAAGTTGGAGGTTCGCAATTATGGTAGGTGAGACCGGAGTTCTTTTATCGGCGTTTTACCCATGTTTTATACAAACTTAAGGTTGAGGGATGGATGTAGGCTAGGCTAGGCCTAGTGTCCGGGCGTACGATCATCATGTTTACATACAGTAGGTCGATCGCCACGGTTAAGTTTGCGTCTAGGCATATTTTGACGGATTCTTTTTTGGTTAGGCATAGGCCTATTTGCCCCCTGCTGGCAATAGGCCTAGCCTATGATGATGACAACATGTCACGGTCTCACGGAGAGGGCTGAGGGGGGACAAAGCCCCCCTCAACATATTGTATCCAACGGCAGTCAAAATAGACAGGAACATGATGGCAACTTGGCAAGCGTCTGCCGCCGTTCCACCTAGTGTAAACAATGCGGGTGGTAGTAGCCTAGGCAGCTAGGCCTTTGCCCGAACTCTACATTCTTGCCAAACTTAATATAACATAGGCTACTTCAGTGTTCGATATGCGTAGACCGTCGCAAATGTCTTATAAGAGACATAATAACATACAGTATAGGCTAAGGTAAAACTTAAGACGACTTAGGCGCGGCACTAAGCTGTTAGTAACAATTTATTTGGGACAATAGGTATGTACCGTATGTATAGAGTTAGACTCGTAATAATATTCTCAATATTGGGGAAGGATGTGGGGCCAGGGGGTTTTGTAGGCTACGGTCGTAATGTTTACATAGGGCGATCGCCGCGGTTAAGTTCGCCGACTGTTCGCGTCTAGGCCTATTTTGACGGAATTTTTTTTTTTTTTTTTTAAATTTGGCCCCTGCTGGCAATAAACGGCAAGAATGTAGAGTTCGGGCATACCGCCCGCCTTGTTTACACTACGCGGAACGGTGGCGGACGCTTGCCATCATATTCCAGTCTATTTTGGCTGCTGTTGGATACAATAACATTGTTGAGGGGGGGCCGGGGGGCTTTGCACCTTTGCCCCCTCGGCCCTCACCCCTCACCCCCCACATGACATATTGTCATCATCATATATATTGCCAGCAGAGGGAAAATAACCGAAAAAAATCGCCGTCAAAATAGACGCAAACTTAACTGTGGCGATCGACCTAGGCCTATGTGGTCTTGGTGCGAGAGTCACGCTCGACTGGTCAAGGTGTGGCCTTAGAATCGGCTCTCTCTCCTAGAGTAAAATTATAAACTATAATGGAAAAGGACAGGTTGAGAGTAAAATAAGATTGTTCCCCCGTGGGTGTGGGCATTCTCACCCCATTGCCTACTGTGAGGCTGATCTTTTCCTCCACACTCCCTCTAGGAAGTCCTTAACACTCTGTGCAGTGATCTCGTTCCACATGCTTTTGTCGCTCAGGCCAAGCAGGTAGATCACTATTCTGTCGATCACCCATTCATACCTTCCTACCACTGTATTCTATTCCTCCTCACCAATTTCTTGCACTATGGATCTTAGCATTACCCACCTTTCTCCTTCATATTTTCTGCACTTTAGGAGGATATGCTCCACAGTCTCATCCTCCCCGCTCGCACATCTTGCATGCCTTGTTGCCTTCATTTGACCATCTATACGTTCTGCTGTTCAGCTCAAGCGATTTAGTTCGGGCCTTGAAGAGGAGTTCACCTCCGATGCTCCCATCGTAGAAGGGCTCCCTTCTTGGCTGTTGCTTACACATGTACCATTCTAGCGAACTCTTGTTCCTCATATTCCCTACCCATTCATCCCTTGCTACACTTTGTACCCGCTTGCCGATCTCTTTCTTCCATCTCTCATGACTCCACATTTCCATACTTTCCCCCATCATGATACTACGCATTCCGTACTTCTCTATCCTTTTGTCGCACATTTTGTTCCACTTACTGCTCTCCTTAGTCCACTCAAACCCCTTTCGTGCCCATCTATCACCATTCATTTTTTCCAGTCTGGAGGTGGATTCACTAACGGTCGTACGATCCGAAAACTCCCTTACCGTTCCCTTACGCCTCAACGCTGGTATTCACGAAGCGTCGTAGCGGCCATCTTTGATCGTAGGAAGCCCCTTTCGCAAAGGGTGGTCCGGACCACCCTTACAGGTTCCTGTTGAATGGAAAAGAGCTAATATCATCCCGATATACAAGAATGGAAACCCTGAGGACCCTCTAAACTATAGACCAGTTTCACTTACTAGTATTGTATGCAAGATTTGTGAAAAGCTAATTAGGAAGAGATGGATGAAAATGTTGGAGAGAAAGAAGATAATAACCCCAAAGCAATTTGGATTCAGAGAAGGGACATCTTGTGTTACCAGTTTGCTATGTTATTACAGTAGGGTGATAGATGTACTCCAAGAAAGAGGCGGATGGGTGGACTGCGTCTACTTAGACCTTTCCAAAGCATTCGATAAGGTACCACATAAGAGATTGTTATCTAAGCTTGAGACGCTAGGATGTGTCAGGGGGAGTTTGCTGAAATGGATGGAGAGCTATCTAACAGATAGGGAAATGAGGAACAACATTAGAGGAACTTACTCATCGTGGCGGAAAGTTGAGAGTGGTGTGCCGCAGGGATCTGTGTTGGCACCTCTCATGTTCCTTATGTACGTGAATGACCTGCCGATAGGCATAAATTCCTACATGACAATGTTTGCAGACAACGTAAAAATTATGAGACAAATAACAAATAAAAGTAGTTGTGAGGAGCTGCAAGGGGATTTAGATAAAATATATGAATGGAGCACCAAGTGGAAAATGAAATTTAATATAAGTAAATGCCATGTGTTAAATATGGGAAGAAGTGTGAATAGACCAAATTGGGAGTACAGGATGGGAGATAATATAATTAGCAAGGCCGAAAAAGAAAAGGATTTAGGGTTGATTATACAAGATAATTTGTCGCCAGAGAAACATATTAACAAGCTCTTTAGCGGAATGTATGCAATGGCCGGGAATATGAAAGTTGCTCTGAACTACTTGGATGAGACCATGGTAGCGAAAATTATGAAGAGTATGATTAGACCAAGATTGGAGTATGCAGCAGTTGTGTGGTCCCCGCATCTAAAGAAGCATATTCACAAGTTAGAAAGAATCCAGAGAGCAGTTACTAGATTGGTTCCAAGTCTCAGAGAACTGCCATATGAAGGGAGGCTAGACAAATTAAATCTACCAAGTTTAAAAGAGAGGAGAGAGAGGGGAGACATGCTACTGATGTACAAATGCACCCGGGGCTGGATAGGGAGGATATGTTAATTATGGATACAGGAATAACTAGAGGCCACAGCTACAAAGTAAAAAGGCCTACCTGCAAGAACAATATCAGGAAGTTTAGCTTCCCCTATAGATGTATTGACAAATGGAACGGGCTGGAGGAGGAGGTGGTAGGGGCAAGGAACATCCATATTTTCAAGAAAAAATTGGATAAAAAGTAGACTGAGAGACGGGACAACACGAGCTTAGCTCAACTCCTGTAAACTACAATTAGGTAAATACAATTAGGTAATTAGGTAAATACATGAATTTGACCCGGATATAGGTACACAAATATTGATAACACAACCCGCGACCATAACAAATTCGTCTGCAGTATAGCTCTTTATGACACACTAAGTCATTATTGAGGCAGTAATAGCACAATATGATTGTTAACTTGTGTTTACAACACCATTAAGGCATTTAACCCTTGTCTAGCGGGGTGTTTTGGGCTCATTTGGGCATATTCAGGCCCTCCTGCATGATAAATCAAGTATCTGCATGAAAAAAAAAATATTTAGCAAAATACTAGGCACTAAAAGCTTCAAAATGAGACCAGAACGAGCTACGTAGCACTCGTGGTTCTCTTGCAGTGATGCCACGAACATGGGAGTTTAGCGTATTTCAGTATATTTTTCCCAGCTATGCTCACTACTGGCTACACTGCCGGCCTCTCGAGAACACAGGGAACATGAGTTAATGGGCGGCGGTAAGCCCTGGGAGTCGGCTGTCTGGCCCGCTGCGCTCCCGGCCATTTGCACTCAATTTTAACCCTTTAAAAGTCTTAATAATGCTCCTAACTTGCTGCAAATTGGTGCACGACTTAAGTCGAGCGCCGCCAATAAGGGGTTAATACAAAGTATGAATATATTTGTATCCTTAATGTCTTATGACAGGCCGAATTAAGCTATGAATAGCCTACATATGCCAGCCTAGACCTAGTCAAGGTTAATTGATGCACAAATTCATGTGCTGCGACAACACGTAGCCTACCATTAGTAGATTTTAACCCTCATTTATTGCGGAAATGTTTTATTCCAACCCCACCACCTCGAGTTAGATTAGGGTAGCCTATTCCTCAACAAATTTGAAAGTATCACAGGAACAAAATGATGAAAAGACTTACCCTAGGCCTAGCCTAAAAAATAAATAAATAATCTATGGTTGTGAATAATTTTGTTTAGCCTAGGCCTAGGGCCCTAGGCTATAACCTAGATTTATTTTGAGAAAGTTAGGGCTATTTAGGCTAGAAAAATTAGGGTAAATTTCTATAATTGCACCTATACAAGCTAAAACAAATATTATTGTATTTAACAGGAAGGTACGACGAAGTAAGTGATGTGGTATAGGTGGCAATATGCGGAAATGGATTATAAGGGCATTACGCCCCCTCTGACTAAAGTCTATCAATCTAGATGTGACACAGATTTTACAATGTTTCAGAGAGACATTAGCCTAACCTAACAGCCTTACCTAACCTATCCTAGTATTATGGGTGGGGGCTGCCGCCCCCACACCCCCGCTAGTTGGGTAAAACGGTAGAAATCCAGAGGGGGTGGAGTGAGTAACCGTAGATTTTCGTAAGGGGATCAGAGGGGGCGGAATGCCCTTATAATCCATTTCCGCATATTGCCACCTATACCACATCACTTAACTCGTTATACCATATACCTGCAAGACAAACAAAACGAAGAAGCAAACAAGATCGGGAAAGGAGGAGGCTGTACAGAAGAAGAAAATTACTCGCACAAAGACGCACACATCAAAATCTACAGGAAAGGCAAAAGTCCAAAATAGATTGGGAGGTTTGACGTACCTCCCAACCTACCAAATAGGAAAACCTACTATTTGGTAGTAGTCTTGGAAAATGCAACGTCAAGGCTATTAACCTAATTGCAATGACGACTTGTCTATTTTGAATGCTATGTCATCATTCCAACCGCGGTTAAAAAGAAAACGTCTAGAGTCTACTCCTTATCTTGCTCTAGGAGACGTACATTAACCAAAACTACCACCGAAGGTGAAAAAAGCATAGAAGAGAAGAAAAAGGGGTTTACCTTAGTTACCGCTCAAGGCCCATCCCGTGTTCCGTCATGTGCAGATCCCTGTCGAACGTGCGCATGAGCGACCCTCTTTTGTCATCACATCTCACGTCAGCAGAAGAACGCGGATGGGCAGGGGTCCGGCGTGAGGGAGGGTATTATGTACGTTGGATTTCCAAGACTACTACCAAATAGTAGGTTTTCCTATTTGGTAGGTTGGGAGGTACGTCAAACCTCCCAATTTGTTAGTAGTCTTGGCAAATCCAACGTCAAGGCTGCATAACAAATAGGAGGAGGACATCCAAGCCCAACATACCAAAAAAACAATGCATAAAACAAAATTATGAATGACAAAGAAACACAATTTAAACAAGAGAGTTTAATAAAAGAGTGAAAAACTGAGGAGTAGCTAAAAAGAACAGTTTTAACACGTGCCCGTCATTCATAGTAATGCAAAAACATAGACTTGTCTTAAACCAAAAAAGTACTGTACCCAAAATCCCTTTTCTTCCAAAACCAACACAAACATTGAACACAATAATAAAACACAATATTCAATTCGGCAAAAACACTTATGTACTGTATACATAAAACATAATCCCAAACTTGCAATCAAGTGTTGCAAACCCGTACTCCCCCCCCCCCTTTTCCAAATAAAACAAAGTAAAAGAAAGAGTGACAAGGGGGGAAGACCAGGCATCTTCGCCAGAGCTCTAGGAAACACGACTCCCGAGAGCTATCACAGGCCGAGGGGGTCTAACAATGGACATGGAGAGGTAGGAGGAGACGAAGGTATTGACAGAAGACCACAAACCCGCCGAGGCGATGTCAGGTAAAGATCGACTTTGCAGGAACCGTAAGGAGGCAGCAAAGGATCGCACATCGTGCGCAGAACCCATACAATCAGGGTTACTGGCACGAATGACCCGACAAATGTGGCGTCCTATCTGCACCTTCGAGAGCCACCCACCAGTCCGAGGAGACACCCACACAGCAGTACCCGAAGTCGGCGCCACAGACTCAACATAGGAGTGCAAGGCTTGCACCGGGCACAACACATGGTGAGTATGCCCACGCTTTAAAGCCTGGATGGTGAAAGGCTTGAAAACGTGGGTCTCCCTCTCATTCTTGGCAACAAAATGAGGGGAGGGGGCTAACGTGATGACATTCAAGGACGGGGAGAATCGCATGCATTCCTGGGACTGTGACATGGCTGCTAGTTCAGACACCCTATCCCCAGTGGCCAGAGTGACAAGGAAGAGTGTACGCTCAAGCAACTAAACCGGTGTAGTGTCCCGTGTATATGTGTGGGAAGCCAGAAGGTCCAGAGCTCGCCCCAGATCCCACTGAGGAGGGATCTGGCGCGGAGGCGGTCGTTCCCTGAAGGCAGCCTTCATGAAGGAATCCAGCTCCTTCGGCGGAACGACCAGCCCAGTGACGGACTCAAAGACCTCCCGGATGGCAGACAAGTGGTTACGTATAGTGTTGACTTGAAAGTGACGTGTACGGAAGAGGTGAAACAAGTAGTGTAGTATGAGGGAAGGAGAGCTAACTGTCTGGCGAGTGTCCTGTATCCACCTAGTAAAAGACCTCCAGTGGGACTCGTAAGTCCCCCAAGTCGAAGACGTCCATGAACGCTTCAGGAAGTCAGTCAGGGCCCGTCCGTAGACAGGGAGCCACCATGCCTCACGAACATCCACGATGCGAAGGCCAACGAGGTCCGCAGGTCGCCAACCTGGCTCAAGTGGAAGCTTGAGAGAGGGAGAGGGACCGGACTCGGGCACCACCGCTTCAACTGGGCGTACCAAGCCTGGGCCGGCCACAGAGGCGCTATTAGCCATACTCTGCCGCGGTACAGCCGCAGCCTCGCGAGGACTTTGCACATCAACAGTGCGTCTGGTGGCGGAAATATGTATATCGACTGCCACCTGCTCCAGTCTTCCATGAAAGCGTCCGGACCCCCCTCCGGAGTACGAGTCCGGAGGGATAGGTACTGAGGCAACTTGCGCGTCTCCTTCGATGCGAACAAGTCGACCTCCGCAACACCCCAGGAAGCTGCGAGGTCGTCGAACATAGTCTGTTTCATTGCCCATTCCACAAGAACGCCCTGTCCTCTCGACAGGGCGTCCGCCCACAGGTTGGCAGTCCCAGGCAGGTAGGAGGCGTGCAGGGAGATGTGTCGGTTCGCGAGGAAGAACAACTTCTCTGAGATCCCCAACAGAGTCAATGACCTGGAGGACCCCTGCTTTTGGATACAGTGGACAGCTGTCTGATTGTCCATCCTGAAGGCCACCGACTTTCCCCGAAGGGCCAGCGCGTGGTCCCTCAGGAAGAACAAGGGAACCAACAGTTCGAGGGCATTGATGTGTAGGTGTGTGTGTCCCACCCATCTGCCGTGATGTTGATGTCCCAGGTTGGATTGGTAACCCCACCCTACCTCGCTCGACGCATCTGGATCTACCCAGATCGTCGGCGGGGGGCCGGTCCAGGGCACAGTCGCAGAGAGCGTGCCCCGAGCAACCCAGTGTCCTAAGTGTCTGTGAATGGTACGCGGGATCGGCATGAGCCGATCCATAGGGGCCAACGGAAACACCTTGTTGCCCATGAGTATTAGGCGGCGTAGCCTGAGCCTCCCTAAGGGAATGGTCAGAGCGGCCCAATTCAGTGAACCCACTAACGAGTCCCAGATCCTCCTCGTGAGGGAGACCGAGTGCAACACGGCGAAGACCTTCCTGCGAAGTTTCACCGCGTTTGGCCGACTCTGGGTCACTGTAGCGCTGGTCAGATCCCATTCGAGACCTACCCACGTCACAACACGCGACGGGGTCAGGCGTGACTTGGGAATATTGATTTTGAACCCTAACTGTGTGATGTGTTGAACTACTGTGAGGGTGTCGTGGACGCACTGTTCTAGGGTGTCTGAAACTATCAACCAGTCGTCCAAGTAAAACAGGATCTGGAGGCCGCTCCTGAGGAGAGGATCCAGAGCCTGCTTCACCAGTTTCGAGAAGATCCGCGGTGCGATGTTGAGACCGAAGGGAAGTCTGTCGAACATGAACACACGATCGGAAGTCTGAACGGCCAAGAATTGCTGGAAACGAGAATGGATAGGAACGTGCCAATACGCATCCTTGAGGTCCAGCGACACTACCCACGACAGAGGTCGCAGGGCCAGTCGTACCTGGTGCACCGTCAGCATCCGAAACCGTGTGTTCACGATGTGCCCGTTGAGGGCCGACAGATCCACCACCGGTCGCATCGCGTCGCAGTCCTTCTTTGGTACCAGAAATACACGGGAGAGGAAAACCGGTTGACCGGCTTTCACCTCCTTGACGATACCCTGCTCTTGCATGGACGTTATCACATCGGCCACCTCCGAAGAGACGGGCCGGCTTCGTTGACAAGAGCTGAGTGGGGGTCTGGACTTCCATCTCCAGGTTAGACCCCTCCGTGCAATCTTCCTTCCCCACGTCCCTCGCGGCCAGCGAGGGGCGGAGGGGCACAAGGGCGAAAACAAATTGTGGTAGCCCCCGAGATGAGGTGAGCGACCCTTTCGGCTAGGCGAGAAGGAGAACAAGGAGGAGACCGACCCGGAGAACCTACACATTTTTTGACGTGGAGGGTCCCCCGGTACGGTCCTTGCGGTCATAAGAGCCACGTTGACCTCCTCTAGCCCCCCCCCCCCACCTCGTCGAAAAGGGCGGGTCACCCCATCCCCTGTCCGTCGCGCGTCTGACCCCGTCGAAGTGCAGCCGGAAGTGGAAGGCTGGCCAGCCCCTTCTCGGCGGGGATGAAAGGGAGCAGGAGCAGAAGTGCGAGGCGGAACCGACGCTCTGGCGGCAGCACTGGCGGCAGCACCCCGAAGAGGACCGTCAGAAGGACGGGACTGAGAAGACCCTGGTCGCGACACAGCGCGTCTTTGCGTGTCGTAAGCAGGGTCCGCCGACAGAGAAGCGTAGCGTTCCCAAGCATCCTGCGCAAAAAGCCCCGATGTATAGAGCTCAGAGTATAACAAACCCTGACGAATATCCAAGGGGGCTTTCCGGCAGAACGAGGACCTTACCGTCTGGCGTTGTCGAGTTGCCTCGCACAAAACCGCCTTCAGCTCGGGAACCAAAGACACCGCGAGCTGAAGGTGGATCCGCCAAACGTGGTCCAAACCCTCGCGAAGATCGCCAGGTGCAGTCGCCTCGATAAGTCTCAGGTGGTGAACAGACGTCTGGAGGGAACCTAAAAGACAAGATAATAAGTTCGCCACCCTCTGTCGCAAGGTAAAATCCCTGTCGACAGAGGACTTATCTGGGTGAGAGAAGAACGGGTTAGCAATAGAACAAATTTCAAGTTTGGGCGCGCTGATCCAGGACCAGAACTTGCCGTCCAATCCGCCGACAGATACAAGAGGAGGCAAAAGCAGTGATGACTCCGGGGGAGGGACTGAAACAGATCTGTCGACGGAACGGTTGGCGAATTCTAAGGCCTCAGCAAACCAGGCCTCCAATGGGAGAGGGTTATCGAGCACGACGGCTAAGCCAGACTTACCGTCGTCGCACAAACCCGTCCCATAGGAGGACAGTCCCGTCAACACAGCCAGGGACTGAACATCTTGAAGGATGTCCTGGCGGCTGAAGTCTGACCAGAGCTTAGTCCGAGGAGCAGACGGGGGCTTGGGCTTCACCGAAAAGTACTGAAGGTCAGTCCTCGTCGGGTAAGCCCGCACCTCCACGTCGGCCACCTGACCATCCACCCTGAACTGCATCTTATCATTAATTTGCACCGACCAGTCCGAAGGGAGGGCCCTCTCACCTGACGGGAAGCCGGTAGCACGCTCTGGGTGGGAGGCCTGCACCCCCTTCCAAACAGCCAAGGAGCCATAGAGGAGCGGCATGGTCCGCGATGGGACCTTGGCCTTCTGGATGGGGGGCAAGCGCGGACCCTGCCCTAGCAGACGGAGAACCCCCACATGGCAGACAGCAGGGGCAACCTCCGGAGCTAGGGCAGGAGCAGTACTAGCCGACGACCGGGCAGGCGGAGAAGCAGGGCGAGAAGGAATGTGGTCCACTGCAGAAGGGAGGGGGACCAAAGCAGGGGTAGGTTGGGTGAGGCGCTGAGGTTGTGTCACCGCCAAGAAGCGCGATAAGAGGGAGTCTTGCATCGCCTCCAAGCGCTCGTCGATGTGTGACACAACCCACCCCTGCATAGCCGAAAATCGATCCGAGAGAGGCGACCCCCCCGAAGATTGTTCGGCCCGCAGGGGCGAGCGTGAGCGGGAGCGAGACCCATGACACGAAACAGCAGCGTCGCGGCCCAAAGAAGGCGAGCGACGACGGCCGTGGCGCCCCTGAGGGTCTCGTCCCCGATCACTAACGCCCGAGGGGGAAACATCACCATCCCCCTCTTCCAGCGACACGTCAGCTCCCGAGAAAGGGGACCCCGAAGCCTCGCTATACTCCACCGAGTCAAGAGGCGGGGTACCCCCCTGGCGAGCTGGTAAGTGAAGATCAGGGATAGAAGAATGAGGAGGAGCAGGATGACGGGAGTGGGAAGGCTGGCCGGGTGAAACAGAGCAAGGATCCCCGGGGCTGAGAGAACAGGGCGGCCCGACACCGAGGCGGAGGAGGGAGGGACCTCCACCTGGGGACGAGACCGTGAAGGAAGAATAGGCACCGAAGCAGGAGAAGTAGGAGGAGAAGCAACTACATCCTGGCGGACCCTCCTGGACAGTGTAGGAGGAGGGAGCAGAGGGCCAGCTACAGCATGAACATCCGCGCGCGTAGAGGACAAAGGAAGAGGACGTCTTTTGTGCAGGGGAAGCGGGCGGAAGGTAGTAGAGCCCCTATCCGGAGAGGCCAGGGGAGGGCGCACAGGGGCAGAGCCGCTAACCCCGGCCTCAGGGTGAGAACCATAACGAGGGCGATGGGCGGCGTCAAGGCGAGCAGGAGGACGACGAGGGGCAGTAGAGGACGGGCGATGAGGCGAGCGAGAGCGTGGACGGAGCTGGGGATCCTCCAGACGATGTGAGGACCGGCCACGGGATCCAGGGAGGAGGACCCGAGCAGGGAGAGGGCCAGGTGAACGGCCTCCAGACGGGTCAGGGATGCCCAGGGCGATGCGGATCCGGTCGTCAACAAAGGCCGGTGAACGGTGGCCCACAGTCCGAATGTGGTGGGAGACCACCGCCCACACTGATTGAAGGGAAGCAGAGGCCACTGCCGCCTCTGAGGAACCAGGGTGATGGTCCAACACATCCACCAGGTCCATACACGGGCCACACAGAGCAGGGAGGTAGGCCGTAGAGGACACACATTGCGAGTGGCGTAAGCAGGACCTGTGGTGTTCCAAGCACGGTGAGCCACAACCCTGGCGAAAGCAAGGCATCCCACCTGCAATGGAAGAACACACACCATAAGCAGCACGTCGACGGAGTAAGTGTAGAGAATGTCCAATAAAAACCAGGGAATGAGCATGGGTAAACAGGAACACACATGCAAATCGGTATCCGTACTCACTCTAAACCGGGAGCACCGAGGTAGGTGAGGAGGGCGGGCGAGGTGAAAGAGCACAAGCAGAACCTGCAAAGATGGAGAAAGTGTTAACCACCACTCAACACCTTACATGCAGGGTCCATAACACTAGGAAAGTGCATACACCAATATAGTATCAGGCAACAATATGACATAAAAAAGGTCAACAGTGAAAGCCAACTATAACCGCAAATTTGCGGGCCAGTGGAGGTATAACAATACCGACTCAACCCCCCTGCATCTCCGCGGGACCCCCCAGCGATCTCCGCAAATTTGCGGGACCGGCCGAGATGGTCCGGCGCCGAAAAAGCGAGAGGAGCGTCTAGGGAATACCAAAAAAGGCCCACAAAAATGCGTCATCTCCTTATGAACTCCAAGCGATGATGGCCATCAAGCTGAGCAGTGTCTTCCTTGATTATATCCTAACTCAACCGGTCAAGGGAGAGGCAAGGAAGACACACCAAGGGAGAGGAGGCACATCCCCCAGGAACCACCCAACCCACAGAGATAGAGCAAAGCCCATGAGGAGAAGTGGCAGGGAGGGTGGTTTGGCACAAACAGGGGCCCCCGTGGGGTACCCCTGGATTGGGCAAAAAGACTATGAAAGGATGGAGGTGAAACATGAAGATAAAACAAAAACCAGTAAATGAAACCGGCGAGAAAAAGGGTGGCCTAGCCGTGAGCAGAGAATGTGTCCGGGGCGAAAAACCCTGTGGTGTGAAGGAGGGGCCCCCGTGGGGTACCCCTGGATATCACGAACTACCTGTCGCCCAGGCCCTTGAGACACAGTGAAGGCTTGAAAGGGGGGACTCGGGAATAACGCTAATAATGCGGCCGACACAAACTCTACGAACAGCACCGCCACCAACTAAATCTCAGATTGTTTACCAACTGTACACCTAGGCTATGAAAAAAAATGAAAACTCATAGGGGCATAGCAATTCCTGAATGAGAAAACTAGCTAGGCTAAAATAAGCTAAAAGCTAAACTATGCCCAGACTAACAGGAAAAAAGAATATGAAAAGAGAAAGAATGAAAAAACATAGACGAGGAACGCCAGGCGCCCCCGTACATTCGGTAGCTATTTCCACATGCGTCTCCATTATACACACTGAGGAGCCCATTTATGTGTGCCCTAGATCACGTAACATCTGTCTAACAAAAAAAGAAGGCCAGATAAGCCGAAACGAACCTAAAACAGGGTGAATTGAAGGAGCACAACAAAAGTGGACTCAACAATGGCGACGCGTGAACAAATTATGACAAAAGAGGGTCGCTCATGCGCACGTTCGACAGGGATCTGCAAATTTTTTTTTTTTTTTTTTTTTTTTTTTTTTTAAAGAGACAATGAACGGAGGAAGGAAAAACACAGATAAAACAAAAAGGTCCATGTGCCTAAAGGCATCCTCCATTCATAAAATGTTTGTAACAACTGGATTTAAACATTTGTTGATTGTAAGTTTGTGGAAAGCAATTCGAGGGAAGTGAATTCCAAAGAGTAGTAGCTCTGGGGATAAATGAATTCTGATAAGCAGAAGTTCTGCATTGTGGAGGAGAAAGTGTAAATTCATGGGCGCTCTCAGCTGCCCTAGTTCTACGGGGAAAGATGTGGAGAGGCAGCACAATTGAAGCAAGTTCCTCGGAACAATTGCTGTGAAAATATCTAGAATAATGCAAGGGATGCAACGTTTCTTCGTATGGCTAATGTAGGAAGGTCCTGTGTGATTGCAGGGTTATTGATTAATCTAATAGCTTTATTTTGAATTTTGTCCAACTGCCTCAATGCAACCACTCCACTTCCACCCCACAGAGGTGAACAGTAATCCATCTGAGAGCGCACATGACTTTTATATATTACGGCCAACTGCTCGTCAGTGAAGAATTCTCGAACTCTGTACAGGAGTCCCAGTTTTTTAGAGGCATTCTTAGCAATGCTTCTAACATAATGTGTCCAGCTCAAGTTAGTAGTTAATGTTACACATGACGGAACACGGGATGGGCCTTGAGCGGTAACTAAGGTAAACTCCTTTTTCTTCTCTTATATGCTTTTTTCACCTTCGGTGGTAGTTTTGGTTAATGTACAACGTCTCCTAGAGCAAGATAAGGAGTAGACTCTAGACGTTTTATTTTTAACCCGGGAACTGCGGGGAGACTCTTAAGAGTTCCCCCGGCGGACTGCGGGGAGACTCTTAACCCGGGAACTGCGGGGAGACTCTTAAGAGTTCCCCCGGCGGTCTGCGGGGAGACTCTTAAGAGTGAGTGAAAAAAAAAATCAACTTTTGACATAAAAAAAAAAAAAAAACAAAAAAAAAAAAAAAATTGTTTTGGCCCCTGGGCCATGCAAAATCTCAGTCCTCTACCTCCCCTCCTTCCCCACTTTCCTCCTCTCCTTCAGTTATCACCTATTTTGCCTGTTATTCCCTTATTCTGAGGTATATTTTCGTGCTAACATTAGCGAGTTGCAAGCAGGGTGTTGTCATCACTGATGGCAAGCGAGTGCAAGAGAGAGAGAGAGAGTATCGATCGACTGTGTCTCAGTGGCCTTGGGGGAAATTGGCGGGAAAGCAGCTTGCCTCACCCATACATTATACAACTCGCGGGCTATATCTCCGATTTTGACCATCCAAACGCTGTTTTCACTCGTTTTATTGTTGTTTCAGGTTAATACCTTTATAATCAACCCATAATAGGCGCATATGGATAAGTATTAATACTATTAATGGTACAATGAATATTTTAGTGACGGAAACACCTCAAATACGTCAGCACAGGGGATGTTTCCAATTACCCCCATGCGCACTTGTTAGGTTAAGAGTGAGTGAAAAAGAACATCAACTTTTGACATCGAAAAACAAAAAAAAAAAACAAAAAAAAAATTGGCCCCTGGGCCATGCAAAATCTCAGTCCTCTACCTCCCCTCCTTCCCCACTTTCCTCCTCTCCTTCAGTTATCACCTATTTTCCCTGTTATTCCCTTATTCTGAGGTATATTTTCGTGCTAACATTAGAAATCCGGTTCGAGGGTGTGGTCATCACTGATAGCAAGCGAATGCAAGAGAGAGTGTGGTAAACTATCAATGGAAGTTAAATATTACTAAGCTATAATGAATCAAATAAAATCAATCTAAATGAAAACTACTCTATATCTAAATTGAATTCAATCTGAAACAAGCTAATTTATATCCAAAGGTCTCACATAATAAATGTATATATATAGGGTAAGGTTATAAGGGTTAATACTAGCCAGGAATTAACTCACCAATAGTTCCACATGGCAATGAGGCAAGGGAGAATGTTTTACCCAATATGGTGGTGGACAATGGGGAACGAGACTTCGGTCCCAAGACACGAGTCAAGTTAAAGAAAGAATAAATGATTACATGGGAATGGATATGAATAATATGCTTATCTATCAGTCAGTCATGATGTCGATGAGAGCGTCGTGATGGTGTAGTTGTGTGTATTGCTGTATGTGTATTGTGATTAGAGGCACAAAAGCACGATCAACTGAGGGCGGAAAATTAGATGTTAACTGGTTGGTGTTCGTGAAGGCTCTGGCGTACCTCAAAAGCACACCTTGCTGCCTTGGCAAACCGCCAGGAGCCCAAATTATCGTACCGCATTTAGGTTGCTCTATACGATAAATTATATTAATATATACGATAAATTCATATATACTACATAAGACCATGGCAATATTGCTTAATAGCATATTAGGCCTTTTATAACTTAACCTATTTACAATCTTATAATATACGATCTACTCGTCCTACGTCGTGCTGTAGGAGAGATCGTGACGTCAGAGACATACAAGATCACAAAAGAGTCATATTCTATCGTATTTATACGATACACTCCCCCCACAAAAAAGACCTGAACCCCACCTTAAACCTAAAGTTGCCCAGAGGCTATCTTCTGACGCCACAAGTCGACAGCGCCAGCAGCAGCGCGTCTGGGACGCGTCCCGGTCCGAGAATGATCACCATCAGTATGAGGTGAGTCGTTCCTTTGAGAATCCTCGGACCCAGCAATAACAGGTGGAGCCTCAGATTGCAATGCGGAATAGAGCTCCAAAGCGTACAAACGTGCGATAGGACGAACAGTAGTTCCAGTGGCTGTCTTCAATAGCGCCACCCGCTCTACAGAGTCTGCCCCCTTGTATACCTCCAATACGCGGCCTAATTTCCAGTATAAACGAGGACTATCTTCTTTAATTAAAACAACTTCGCCAACTGTAGGTGCCGTTGGTCTACCAGAGGGAGTAACACTCCTTTCCCTCAATGCTAGCAGATATTCACTAATCCACCGTTTCCTAAAATCCTCGATTATCCTGGATATATACTGGTATCTCTTAGACACCGCTACCTCAGAGTACAACGAGGGATCCTCTAACTCTACTATGGACTGAAAATCAGATGGAAACACAGTCAATGGTTTTCCATATAGCAAGTGAGCTGGCGTTAATGGTAGTGGTTCTTGCAGGTCGGTGTACACATATGTAAGCGGGCGATCATTCACGACTGCCTCTATCTCTGTGAGGACTGTCGTCAACTCACTATTCTTTAATAGAGCACGTCCTACAACCGCTCTGAGTCCTGACTTTACTATGCCGACACATCGTTCCCACATTCCACCAAACCAAGGTGCCTTAACTGGAATGAACCTCCATTCGCACTTCTTCTCTCCCAAAAAAGTGATGATAGTAGGATCACTACTCATATCCTTTAGATATTTTGATGCTTGGACATAAGTGGGAGCATTGTCGCTAAGAATGAGTTGAGGGAATGAACGACGGGCACAAAACCGTCTGAACGCCAGCATAAATTCTTCGCTAGACATATTATCACATAGTTCTAGGTGTACTGCTCGAGACGTCGCACAGGTAAACATTAATATATAAACCTTCTCACTCTCCCTCGTCTTCAATGCCCCTGTGTAATCTAATCCTACCGCTTGGAAAGGTTCTACATGCTTTACACGGCATTCAGGTAGGGGTGGAGCTGGTCCAGTTGCATATGGTTTACTCTTTAGTCTCTGGCATATTACACACTTTCTCACTACGCGTCGAGCTACTTGTCGAACTCTGGATATCCACCATGTGAGACGTAAATTTGATATAATATGACATACCCCGTAGTGTTTTACTTCCCTATGTGCACGTATGATCAATAGATCAGTAACGTGATGTCTTGTTGGCATAAGTATAGGTCGGTTTGTGCTGTCTGGTACACCCGACCACTTCAGGCGACCCTCACACCTGATGAGGCCATTGTCTAGGTGCAACCTTAGTTGACGCACTATATTAGGCATTAATGTCTTATTCGAGCCTTTCAAGGATTCTAATTCATTGGAAAAGGTTTCTACTTGAACCCATTTGATCAAAGTTACTTCAGCTGCTTTAAATTCACGAGCATCAATGTTGTGACCCCTGTTGCAGAGTTGGCCCGTTACTTTAAGCTTGAGATTGGATACATATCGCAATACCCAAGCTACAACTCTGACTAGTTTATTATAGTCACCGAATCTTGCCCACTTTATGATAGAACCCGGTGGCTCATTTGGTTGGGCTTTAACTGCCACTGTTTCCAGTGGCAGAAGTCCCTCACCAACAGCATGCCATATCGTCCATTCACTTTCATGGAGCAGCCACTTTGGACCATGCCACCACAATTCGGACTTCATTAACTGGCTAGCCGTTATACCCCTAGTTATCAGATCACTAGGGTTTTCCTTTGTATTTACATAATGATAAGCAACGTCTGGCAAAAGGGCTCTAATCTCATCTACCCTATTCCGCACATAAACTGGCAGAGACTTCTTGCTATGTATCCAGTTGAGTGCGACCTGACTATCGCACCATACGTGAACGATTTCAATATTTAATTCGCTCTCGTATGCTGCGCGTACATGTTGCACCAGACGTGCTAATAGCAGCATGGCAGTCAATTCCATTTTAGGGATAGTTACCTTCTTAACCGGGGCTGTAACTAAATGTGCCCCAAATGAAGTAACAACATATATGGCTACCCCGTATGCCGTGGCGCTAGCATCGCAAAACGTGTGTAACGTAACGTCACCGAACGCCGCCACTTTACGAGGTATTGGTTTAGTACATAGGATGGCATATTCATTCAACAACAATGTCCCTTGGTCATTCAGGTCCTCGGGCAAACTGTCATCCCATCCTATTTTACGTCTCCAAACTTCCTGCATTAGAATCCTAGCTCTTATGGTAACAGGTAATGCTAGACCCAAAGGATCAAAAAATTGCGCAACTTTGCTCAACAGACTTCTTTTTGTGTGCGCTCCTGTCTGCTGAGCAAAAGACCTTGATTGAAAAGTTAGTATGTCATGTTTAGGTTGCCAGATCATCCCCAAATTTCTGGACTTTTCCTGGTTAAGAGATGCCGTACCATCCACTTGTATTAAACTCTGAAGATCTTCACTATTAGTAACCCACTCGCGGAGAAATAGATGTGCATCCGCAAACAATCTGCGTGCTTGCCAGTATGCATACAACAAATCATCTTGACTATCGCTAGTACCCTGCAAATTGTCAATGTATAATCCGCGAGATAGTTGACTTGTGTCCTCATGCGTGTCAGCTAGATGTTTTCTGATTGTGGCATTTAACAAAAACTGCGAGCAAGTGGCCACAAAGAGTACAACCCGAAAACGGTATATTATGATGGGACTTTCAGAGTCGCTAATGTCGCCGAACCAAAGAAAGCGGGTAACATATCTATCTTCCTCCTTTAGCTTGACCATCAAGAATGCCTTCTCGATGTCACTGGTATAGGCATACTTCCCCAGCCTAAACCGCAATAGATGTTGGGACAGGTCCGACACCATGGACGGACCTGTCAACAGGCAGTCATTTAGACTGGGTTGTTGTCCTTGGTGGGCAGAACAGTCATACACCACCCGTATTGGTGTGGTGACGCTGTCTTTCTTTACCCCATGATGGGCCAGATAGTGAACCCTACCCTTCTTACACGGTTCCCTGACATCGACTCTCTCTATAAAGCCCCTATCCTCATAACTCCGAAATACATCGTCATACGCCTGGCGCGTGCTCGGTTCGTTAGTCAATTTCCGCTGCAATGCGCGCAAGCGACCTAATGCCAAACCATAGTTGGTAGGCAGGCTTATCTCACTGTTCTTCCAGGGTAAACTAACTTTATATTGCTTGTCTGAGGCACAGTAGCACACAGACTCGTCAAACCTTTGTAGCGCAACTTCCGAGTCATAATCAGTCTCCATAGGATTAATGCCTATGTGATCCAATCTCCACAGTCGTTCCAGGTCGAACTCGGCAGCCATCTTAGGGTCACTAGGTTGGGAATCCTCCCTTCCCAACTCCTCTGCCGCGGTTACATTGACTCTATATATCGAGACCGTGTCGACCAGGACCTTTGACTGTGTAGTATGCACCTTTCCGCTCATGCAGTATCCAAATTTAGTGGGGATTAAAATTACACCACACATCTTTTTAAATCCAGGGTATACTACTTCATAATAATGATCCACACCAAGTAGAACATGCACCTCACTCTGATTTCCCATGGGATCTGACAAGTTAACCCCTTTGCTACGTAATGCGTGTGCCACCTTCTTCACACCCACAGATACATATTCTGGTAGGGTGTCTACTACGATACAAGTCATAAAGTACCGGTTTTTACGATAGAAATATGAAATCTCCGCTATCTCGTAGTCTTGTTTATCAGTAACCCCTGTGAAGCCCTGTAATCGAAGAGTCTCAGCCCCTACGATTCGGTGCTTCAGTCCCACTAGTACGGACCTCTTTATAAAGGAACGTTGAGACCCTTGATCTAGAAGTACCCGACAAACTTTGTTACTGTCATTACCTTCCATGGGAATCTGTATTGTGGGCAATATAGTGGTGTCTTGCGTGCTACCTAGTGCCACAGTTGTAGTACCCTCATATTTGACGTCTTTGACTTTATCTGCTGTAGGACACAACTTATCAAAGTGATGTCCTTTGCAGTGGCGACAGGGCCTTAAGTATGTAGCAGTACATTGTCCCTGCTTACCATGTTCCCCACTTAGACAACCCACACATAGCTTCAATCTTTTCGCCTGTGCTAGTTTTGTCTCATTTGTTGGGTATTTTACGCAGAAACTCCATTTATGTTTGTTGTTACATAGCTTACATAGAATCTGAGCAGGTTTCTTATACACACCCTCTTTCTTTACTTTAGTCCCCACTGTCATGCTTATTGTTCCCCTCTTCTCCACATTCTCACTCCCTCCCGACTCATACATTCTCCCTTTGTTCAACTGTAGATTATTGATCTCCTTACTGAACTGAGTTTTGAACTCCCCCAGCTCAAATGATCTTACCTTATCAAGTATTGCCATAGGAAGCTTCTGACGCAAGATAATGACTATCATTTCCTGCGTGGTAAGCCCTAGGGTATCTAGCGATCGAGTATGGCACTCCATATTTGCCCTGAAGTTTGTCAACTCATCAACCTTATACTGTGGTTCTGCGAGCCCCAACAAGGCAACGACATGGGCCATCTTCAACTGCTCTCTATCCCCGTATGTGGACTCTAATAAGTGTACCGCTTCAAGATAACTACCACCTACTACTGCAAAACCCTCTATTAAATGTAAGGCCTCTCCTTCCATTTGTCCCTTCAGATAGTGAAACTTGCGGACATTATCCAAAGAGGATTCATGAACCGTAGATCGAAATACGTCCCAGAAAGCTAACCACTCGGTTAACTTGCCCCCAAATGTAGGAAGATTGAGCTTTGGGAGGTGTACAGTATGTTTTGGGTCAGCCCTTCTATGGGCCTCATCATCGCCTCCCTTCTTACTTGCGACAGCACGCTGTAATAGGTACTTCGCTCTAAAGACAGGTTCGTCATAGAGGGCGCGATTATCACACTCTGTAACTATCTCTTCCTCCTCTGTCATGTCAGCCACAATCACCTCACTCAGAGCCGTAATACGACCGTGGGTAACCTGGACGTTTTCTAATCTAGCCTCCAATTCCTCTAGTTCAGCAGTAGTGATGAAAGTGTTGACGTCCACAATTAGCCTATTTATTACTCCCCGAAGTCCCGCCCTTTGATTTTTAGGGGCTTTGATCAGCACCCCACTAGACGGTGTCTCTTTACCGTTTTTATCCATTTTGCTTGCGAGCCTATAGGCTATGTATCTAAATATTACGTCACAAAAACAACGGCCCAATAATAGGCTACTTAAGAGACACCAACCGGCGGACTTCTATGTTATGGAGAAAAAATAGTACACTAAATAGCAATACCTACTAATGGATCATATTGAACAAGAAAAAAATGTTAGGTCAGGTCATATGTCACAGGAAGTCTGAAACGGAAAAGAAAATTATTGGGGAAAGATGATGGGTGGGATGCAGGACTTAGACAGGCACAACGATGTGACCCTCCATTCCGGCTCTCACCATCGCTTGGCTAGCCTTGCCAGTTTATCATAGAGTTGTTCCTGCATCCTGTTATATGTCCCCTTGTTCATTGCCTTAAAATCCCTTACTGGTAGCTAATTCCCGGGTCTGGGCACCAATGTGGTAAACTATCAATGGAAGTTAAATATTACTAAGCTATAATGAATAAAATAAAATCAATCTAAATGAAAACTACTCTATATCTAAATTGAATTCAATCTGAAACAAGCTAATTTATATCCAAAGGTCTCACATAATAAATGTATATATATAGGGTAAGGTTATAAGGGTTAATACTAGCCAGGAATTAACTCACCAATAGTTCCACATGGCAATGAGGCAAGGGAGAACGTTTTACCCTATATGGTGGTTGACAATGGGGAACGAGACTTCGGTCCCAAGACACGAGTCAAGTTAAAGAAAGAATAAATGATTACATGGGAATGGATATGAATAATATGCTTATCTATCAGTCAGTCATGATGTCGATGAGAGCGTCGTGATGGTGTAGTTGTGTGTATTGCTGTATGTGTATTGTGATTAGAGGCACAAAAGCACGATCAACTGAGGGCGGAAAATTAGATGTTAACTGGTTGGTGTTCGTGAAGGCTCTGGCGTACCTCAAAAGCACACCTTGCTGCCTTGGCAAACCGCCAGGAGCCCAAATTATCGTACCGCATTTAGGTTGCTCTATACGATAAATTATATTAATATATACGATAAATTCATATATACTACATAAGACCATGGCAATATTGCTTAATAGCATATTAGGCCTTTTATAACTTAACCTATTTACAATCTTATAATATACGATCTACTCGTCCTACGTCGTGCTGTAGGAGAGATCGTGACGTCAGAGACATACAAGATCACAAAAGAGTCATATTCTATCGTATTTATACGATAGAGAGAGAGAGAGTATCGATCGACTGTGTCTCAGTGGCCTTGGGGGAAATTGGCGGGAAAGCAGCTTGCCTAACCCATACATTATACAACTCGCGGGCTATATCTCCGATTTTGACCATCCAAACGCTGTTTTCACTCGTTTTATTGTTGTTTCAGGTTAATACCTTTATAATCAACCCATAATAGGCGCATATGGATAAGTATTAATGCTATTAATGGCACAATGAATATTTTAGTGACGGAAACACCTCAAATACGTCAGCACAGGGGGACGTTTCCAATTACCCCCATGCGCACTTGTTAGGTTAACCGCGGTTGGTTGGTTAAGGGCGGGTGCCCAACCCCGAAAGGAGTTGAAATAGGGGAGCTATCCCCCCGCCAAAGGCGGCTTTCTAGGGCCTTTCCTAGCTGATGCTGAGAGGATAGGGTTCTAGTCATGTGGTGATGTGTTGGTCTATCCGAGTGAGAACTGAGCGATCTCTGCCATACCCATAGCTTACTCTGACTGTTCCTTTTACTTATATATCTTCTAGATCTCAAGTGGCGGCGTCTTTTCCGTGGATTGACCTCCCTACTGCCAACCTAGAAGTTGGCAGATTGGGAGCCAAAGCGTCACATTTTTCCCTTACCCCTCAACTTTCCCTTCATAATTGCTGAGGGGCACAGGGCCTTGGGTGGGGCTTTGGTTTCCTGGGCGTTTCCGCACCTTCCTAAGCTCCCTGCCTTCGAGTGGCTTCGGTCACCCGGGCTTTGTTAGTGGTAAGCAGGGAGGATTTTGTGGGGGCGCTCGTTTATGACCTTGGCCTTGCTCGAGACCTTGGGGCTGTTCGGCCAGACAGCCTGGGGAACAACAACAACAACAACAACCGCGGTTGGAATGACGACATAGCAGTCAAAATAGACAAGTCGTCATTGCAATTAGGTTAATAGCCTTGACGTTGGATTTGCCAAGACTACTAACAAATAGAGAAATTGTGGAAATTGAACAAAGGCTAAGAATATCATATGAACTACAACATATGGAAGAGGAGAGGAAAGCTATTGCAGGTATAAAGGAAAATTCCAAATACTTCTTTTCATACGCCAAACAAAAGGCTAAAACAACATCAAACATCGGCCCACTGAGCAAAGGGGACGGCTCTTTCACAGGGGACAAAAAGGAAATGAGCGAACTCTTAAGCAGGCAGTATGAAATGGCATTCAGTGAGCCTGATGAAACAAAAGTCATCAGACACCAAAATATATTTTTCATGCAAACCTTCCCCACGGAAACCCCTCTGATGCTGGATATTGATTTCGGTCCAAAAGACATAGAAGAGGCCATTTCCAACATGCCATCCCACTCGGCACCAGGCCCGGACTCATGGAATTCGATCCTAATGAAGAAATGTAAGGAAAACCTCTCAAAACCCCTGGCTATAATGTGGAGAAGGAGTCTAGACACTGGTGACATACCTGTCGGGAATAGGGTAATGATCCCGACAGGTTTTGGTCCAATAGGACATTTGAATTTGGCGGTATCGTATCGCTTGTACGATTTCGGCTGGTTCTTTGTGTATTATAGTTTATTCTTAAGTTAGGTTAAATATTAACTGTAATGTATAAATATCTACATCAACTCTAGATGTATTATGAAACCAAGTTATGGGTTATAATTATTATGAGCCGGCAGCCATATGTAATTTCGCGAAGTGATCGGACGCCGGCCCTTCAGTCTCTCAATCAACACCGTACAGCCAACATCTCCTCCCCCGGCTCTGACTCAACCCACAGTTCACCATGTGCTACAAATACTTATTTATAACAACAGTCCTACATCACCAGTCCTCTAAGCTAAGTTCATTGTATCGATATTGTATTATGTGAACATTCCTACATGTCATGCAATTGAACTAGCCGTGTGTGGGGGACTGGATTACACCCATCGACGAATACCTCGTTGGTAATTATATTATAACTATTTGTTGGGATATTTCATGTACCAGTGATATGTAATTTAACCTTTATCTAAATTCCTGATAAATATTGGTCCTTCGTGCCCTACAGCTTCCGTACCGTAGTACCGTTTTGTTTGCTTCCTTGACGCTTGTGGGCTTACAAATGGCTGCCGCCTCGCGCGTTGTTGGCCGACTGCCATTTCCCTAGTTTAGGCCCAGCTTCTTCCCTCGTGTTTTTTACCATTTAGGCACCGTCCCTATCTTTTTTGGGACTAGTTTCCAGTTTTTTTTGGGCGTGTGATCCTTGGCGTTTTTTGGTGGGTTAACTGGGCTGGAGTTTGGGGTAGGGGTAGTTTCGTCGGTCGCCATTTTGCGCTCCTGGCTAGGCTAGGCTAAGCAGCCTCGGCCTGCAGGTGTCTGCGGTTGCTGTTTCTTTCGCTTTGGTGGTGTGCCTGTGGTGTTGGTTGTGTTGTGTCTTTGTGGGACTCATTATTACTTTTGCTGGTGGGGAGGGTTCTCATGTGACCTTTTATATTTAAATTTCATAATAGCCTAGGCCTAGTTGCTTAAAGTGGCGGTCATGAGTGTCGGTCTTTGTTAATTCCTAAGCGATTGACAGTTAATAGTCAGACCTCATGATTGTAGCTTAACCAACTAGGCTTACCTATAAAGGGCTTACAATAATTAGTGCTTCACCTTACCCTTTCTTTTAATGGATTTAGTATTTAATTCTTTTGTCATACTGGCTCAAAGGAACCATCCCACAGCTGCGTCAGGAAGTGGCATTGGGGTGAATTTTACACCAACCTCCTCATACAATCAGAGCCCTGGGAAAGTGGGTATATTAGGCCACAGTTATGTTGGTCGCCTAGGGGTTCCCGCCGAGAGTTTATGACCCGGGTTTTGTAGTGAGGGTGTTTAGTGCCCCAGGAGCCACTCTCGATAATATCAGGTCCCAACCAGCCTGGGATGGTCTTTTGAGCCTAAGGCCCGAGATCACTGTATTAGTGTTAGGCGGTAACGACATCGTCTCTGGGGTAGTCCCGCAGGAGCTCGCGGCTAAGATCCAGGAGTTGACCTATGAGATTGAGGCATCCACGAATGGCCGCTGTCTTGTATTGGGATTAGAGCAGAGGGAGTCTCCTCGGGGTATACCGGCAGGCGAATACCACAAGGTGAAGAACTCGGTCAATGCTCTCCTCAAGAGGAAATACAAGCACCTTGGTGGTCGATTCTCCCCATATAGTTTTGGGAGCCAGTATATGTCCGAGGACGGCGTCCACCTCACCAATGAAGGCAGCGATCGTTTGTTGGCCCAGTCCACTAAGATGGTAAGGGACTATCTTGCGTCGCAGTAGTCGGTCTCCTCATAGATAGCCCCAGTGTACTTTATGTTGTTGTCTAGTCAGATAATTTCCTTTCGTTAGTTTATATTAAGGGGACTGTAGGTATTATGTAATTCTTTTTGAGTAAATTTCTTAAGTAATGGGGGGTTTGCCGCTGTTGATTCCTAAGCGATTAACGGTTTGTAGTCTGACCTCATTGTAGTTTAAGTTGCTTAAAATTAAACCTTAACGATGACAGATTTGAAGAAACTTAAGATTCTTAAGGGAGGGATGAAGGGAAGTTTAAATAGAGGTTTAAGAGATCTTGATGGATTTTTAATAAGTGCCACGGCTGATCAGATAAAAGGTAAAATTGCTACTGTTACTAAATCGCTAGCTACTTATGATAGTCACATGAGAAAAGTAAGAGCGAGGGTGATAAAGTATCTGCCATGTCCATTGCTTCTCGAGAATGTCAATTGCTTCCTACTATGATGCTGCCAGTAGTGGGGAGTAATAATAATACTATAATGATGCGCACCTTACTTGACCAGTGCTCACAGAGGTCATTCGTTCTGCGGTCATCATTACCCCAGCTCAAGTGTACCAGCAAGGGTCAAGAGAATTTGCGTCTCCATGGTTTCACTGGTGAAATAGATTCCAGTGACTATGATATTGTGGAGATTTCATATGTTTATAGAAAAAAGGTATGTCCCATCAAGGCTGTTGTGGTCGACACACTACCCAGTTTCTATATAGCATCAGAGATTCAACCACATTTGAAATATCTCAGAAGCAAGGGTTATAAACTGGCTGATGATCAACTCTCTGCTAACAATGGTATTATGCTACTGGTCGGAGCTGATTATTACTACGACCTGGTTCACCCTGGATATCGGCGGGTAGATAAGCTTATAATGCTCCCCACGATCCAAGGGTATGCCATTTCTGGATCCTATGCTACTTCCTCTAAAGACACACAGGTGGAGGTGGTTACGGTCCTCAAGGTAGCAGTAAGCCCCATAGATAGATATATTAGGCCAAATGTGCCTGATAATACATGTACTGATATAGATAAGCTATGGGACTTGGACAATATTGGAATTGACCCACATGAACTTGATCGTGAGTCCAAGCTAGCGTTAAGCTCGTATGAAGAGACTGTAACGTATGACTCTGGCAGAGGTCAGTATGTGGTAAGGCTCCCTTGGAATGATAACAAGAGTAAATTACCTACTAATTTCCATATAGCACTTGGTAGGTTACGTGGCCTTCAGAAGCAGTTTGTCAAGGATCCAAGTTATTGCGAGACTTATGCGGCAGTTTTAGCCGAGCAGGTACAACGTGGATTTGTGGAGAGAGTAGATCTCAATGAGTATGGGGATAACATCCATTACCTTGCTCACCATGGGATTAAAAAGGACAGTTCCACCACTCCTGTTCGTATTGTGTATGACTGCTCTGCTAAATCCAGTGATTGCTCCTATAGCCTGAATGATTGTCTGTACACGGGTCCGTCCCTGGTCTCTGATCTAGCGCAAATTATGTTGCGCTTCAGATGTCATAAGTTTGCATGGGTCGCCGATATTGAGAAGGCCTTACTGATGCTTCAACTCCATCGTGAAGACAGGGACTCGACAAGATTTTTATGGCCACGGGACCCAATGGATCTAGATTCAGAGTATCTGGTCTACAGGTTCAGAGTCGTCTTATTCGGGGCGACCTGTTCCCAGTTCCTTCTCAACGCTACTATCTTGCGTCATCTTGAGGAGGCTGGACTAGATCCTGACATCAAGAATGAGATCAAGCAGGGGATCTATGTGGACAATCTTCAAGGCACCGGAGACAATGAAGATTTATTGCTCAAGAGATGCTGGGAGATCCGTGATATATTTGCCAAGGCTCATTTATACGTAAGAGAATGGGCCACTAATAGTGATCTTTTGAAAGGTCAATTTGCTTCTGACGGTGTAGCTACTGAGAATAGTGAGGTGAAGTTTTTAGGCCACAAATGGGACACTACCACAGATTGTATATCCTTCTGTCACACCCCATGCGGCAGTGAGCTTATGACCAAGCGGAACTGCTTAAGCTTGTCAGCGAGGTTGTTTGATCCCCTAGGTTTTTTGCTGCCTGTAACAATCCGTGCTCGTATGTTTTTACAGCAACTGTGGCGGCTAAAACTAGATTGGGATACGCCCCTCCCGATTGAGTTACAAGATACTTGGCGGTTGATTCGGTCGGACCTTTCCACATGTTGCAAGGTCCAACTTAATCGTCAGGTTATTAGTGGTCAAAAAGTGGATCTACATGCCTTTTCTGATGCTAGTAATAGTGCGTACGGTACTGCCATATACATATGCAATGGTAGTGAAGCGACGCTGGCTATAGCGAAGGCCAAAGTAGCCCCTATAAAGAAGATTACAGTTCCTAAATTAGAACTTACTGCATTGCTTCTGTCTGCTCGTCTAATAAAGTTTACACTGGATGCTTATGCAGACATACTACAGATTAATAACGTCTATGTCTGGAGCGACAGTCAAATAGCGCTTTCATGGGTACACAGCCAGAAAGTGTTACCTGTTTATGTTTCTAATCGCACTGATGAGATTCATGACTTAGTTCCTACAGCTACATTTCGCTATGTGAGCACCAGGGATAACCCCCAGTGACATAATTTCACGGGGGATCTCGGCACAGCAGTTTTTGTCTTCCTCTATTTGGTGGCATGAACCTCCATGGCTTACATCTCCAACTGAATGGCCTCAGGCTTTCAGGGAATACATATCTGATCCTTCAAGTCGGCCCCAAGATGATGTGTTAAGTAGTTCGAATGTGAGTACTACACATCAGGATAACAAGTTGGTAGAGTGGGAACGTTACGGCAGCTATGATCGAGTAACACGGGTATTTGCATGGATATACCGTTTCATTAACAACATGAGAAGTCGGGCTCACGGGTCTTTCCTTAGTGAAGATTCGAAGCATATCAGACTCCATGAATTGAGATCAGCAGAAGCAAAACTAATATGTTTAGTACAAAAGGAATCTTATCCTACTGAACATCAAATCCTGAGCAAGGAGTCAAAGGCCAAACCCTCAAACTTAATGAGGCAGCTAGGATTATATATGGAAGGAGGCATAATTAAGTGTAGAGGCAGGATACAAAAAGGCGGACATTATTGATTCTTCAAAATATCCTGTCCTCCTTAGCTCCTCTCATTTGATTACCAAAATGTTGATTCGCCAATGCCATCGGACCTGCCTACATTTTGGCGTAAATTATGTTCTGGCGTATATGCGACAACGTTGGTGGATCCCTAAGATGCGACAAGCAATTAAAGGGATCCACAATAGCTGTACTATCTGTAAAAGATTACAGGGTAAGCCTTACTCCCCAGTAGATCTACCTCCCTTGCCTGAGTTTAGGGTACAAAGGACTGAACCATTTCAGGTAACCGGGGTAGACTACACCGGAGCGATTCATGTTAGAGAATCGCCCGGTAATATCATAAAGGTATATGCCGTCCTATTCACATGTGCGGTAACCAGAGCGATTCATATTGAATTGATTGACGACCTATCCAGTGAGGGTTTTTTGCATACTCTAAGACGCTTTGCAGGCCGCAATGGTTTCCCTCAAATTATTATGAGCGATAATGCGACTTGTTTTGTCGGGGCCTCTAAATATCTCCAGAGTTTAATGGATGACCCGCAGGTTGTGGCTACCCTCACTGGAAAGGGTTGTCAATGGAGATTTATACCAGCACGTGCACCATGGTTCGGGGCGATTTGGGAGAGAACAATCGGTATCGTCAAATCTGCCTTGAAGAAGGTATTAGGAAGGGCACTGGTGACCAGACGGGAGTTGCAAACCATCTTAATAGAAATTGAGATGTTAGTCAACGACAGGCCCTTGACCTATACCTCGGCAGATGTTGCTGACCTCTTACCCATTTCGCCTTCCATGATGACACGTGGACGAACCCTTAATACCTTTCCTAGATCGTCCGTAAATGACGAAGATCTGCATGACCCTACGTTCGGCAATGCTGACGCCACACGTCGTCGCTTCCAGTATGTAAACAAGGTGTCCGACGATCTATGGAAACGGTGGACCCAAGAATATTTGCTGTCTCTTCGCGAGCGTCCCTCTCATAAGATCAAAGGGACGAATCAACGATGGCCTCGTATCGGGGATATCGTCCTGATTCATGATGAGCGTCCTAGGTTATTTTGGAAGCTTGGGAGGATTATCGATTTGTTCCAGGGCATTGATGGTCTTATAAGGGTTGCTAAAATACGAACTTCGACTGGGGTTACTACTCGCCCAGTCGTAAGGTTATATCCCTTGGAGCAGGATGTAGAACTGCCGGATTATCCTGGCGTCTCTACTGATACCCCTCCGCGGGAGAGTGCTGGTGACAGTGCTCCTCAAGGTGGGGCAGCTGATGATAAGAAGGATGATCCTCCTCAGGCTTCAGGTGGCGCTCGTCCCAAGAGGAGGACGGCTATGAGTTCCGTGGATCTTGGGAGATCAAAGATCAAACAAGGTGATCTTTGACTTCGATGTCCTTTTTTCGTTCTCTGTATATAGCTCCTGTATATTGTTACGACTGGGGTTCAAATATATCAGGGCTCTTATTCATTGGACTAGTAATGGCATAAATGCTACAACGGAAAGCGCTAGATCCAACCTCTGATGTATATTCCCAGTGAACAAAGAACACAAATACTCTACAGAGTTCTATATGCAATAATAGGCTATCAAACTCTCAATAAATGTGCGTCTACTCTAGGCTTAATGTTATGTGAAAACAACCTATTACTACCTATAACCGAAGATGCTTGGTTATGGTATGCAAAGTAAGGTGGTAAGAGAAGTTACAGCTTACGTTACTTTAATCAATAAATGTCAGGCACTCCTGCATGAAAGAAAGTGCACTAAAGTCCTTCAACACTAACAAGGAATCTTCTTTAAATGTTAGATGCTATAAAGATGCTCGTATCGGAAATGGAACCCAAAAAGGCAGGCAGCGGAACAATGCTCGTGGAGGCTATGCACACAAAAAGGCAGAATATATAATGCCGTCGGAGCCAAGAATATCCTAAACACAACAACAATAATAATAATCGCCACGACAATGCAGTATTCCTATCAACAAAAAGAGCCTAAGTCGTTTGTGTCTCAATACATCAAACTAGGCTGCGAAATGCTTGTAATCATAAATGGGTATGCATAAAAAGAGTAATTAGGTTAATATACTTAATGTCTACTATGATTGATAAAGTCTAGCTAGAGTCAATGATATGAGATACTGGTGCGCATGGCATGCCGCATAGCCTAGTGCAAATCTCAAGTCTGTGCGTCAAATATTACGTTATAGGGAAGGGTAGCTCTCTTGAGAAACCTTAATACCGAAGTATTAAGCGTTCTCCTGGCGTACCTCAAAGACAAACAATCGAGACTAGAACAGTGCAGAATGGTATAGGCAAAAAGCCCTCATTCGTGCATGCTCTATTCTCAATGGCACACAGACTAGAATTTACTCAATCAACTCCAGTTCTCAGGTATGTCGTGCAGCTTTTAACTAAAGCCAGCACTCATAGGAAACAATACCTTATAATATCAGACTCCTAGTCTAGCATTATCTAATCCAGCAGAACACTAATAATTAAAGGAAGCGGTACTATGCAATATGGATGCTAACCAATGCTTCGTGATCAACTTATCTTAACAACTAACATACATGGGTTATATCAGACCTTAACGCACAATACAACTGGCCAGCATGAAGCTGATTTTGCAGAGTTAACCAGAGGGGGTATAATATTAATAAAAGGTGGTGAAAGATATGGAAAATGAGAGAGATAGGCAGAGGAAAAGATTCTCAGGTGCGAGCGGGGTACAGGTAGCAAGGGAAAAGATGGGTGCGTTCTAGAAACCAGATCTGAGGGAGAGAGTGGCGAGGAACTGTATATATACTCGCACCAGCTCGAGGCGCGTGGGAAAAAAGCGGTTACAAGTCCTCTAGCCACTAGCAAGGGACCTAACAGCATGGAAAGGACCTCTCTCAACCAACCCCCACGAACGAGGCAGCCAGCCGTGACGTCATCGAGCGGGACAAAAACACTACGCGCTCCCTCTCACTCTGTTCTACTCTCTCTCTCTCTCCCAGATCCCATCATTACTAGTTAATGATAAAACATATACTTTACAATTAAATATATAAAGCCTTGACATGGGTGAAAACATAGAGCCTTTCTGGACTGCCCATGACACAAGCTTTCATATGAAATAAAGCACACTCTAATACACAAACTGTAGCCCCATCCACTGCCCTGGCGATCCTAGCGAGTCACTGTAGGACAAGCCATGCGGTTCTAACGGAGTGGTTAACGTCACACCCCTCCCAAGATTTTTCTCAGAGGCCCCAAGGCTCACAAAAATCTGATGGTTAGAACCCATGCTATATCTCCACTTCCCATCACCCAGCGGCAGTAAAATATCTGGCACAGTTCTTCAACAAAACATTTTTCAAAATTATAACCCTCCCCAACACCATAGGTTAAATTATATGTAGTTATGCTCCTC
Organism: Paralithodes platypus; assembly: GCA_032716605.1. Lineage (NCBI taxonomy): Eukaryota > Metazoa > Arthropoda > Malacostraca > Decapoda > Lithodidae > Paralithodes > Paralithodes platypus. Next base: position 4,642,640 of record CM064561.1, read on the forward strand.
AAGAGCGAGCTTCTCTAGCCCAGCATTCTGAGAGGAGTGCAACTCAGAATTACTGCTATAACATACTAAAAAAATTCAACTATCAAAGAAAGAGTTTTTATTTGATTTTGATGTTTATAATTTGTTTATTTCGGCTGCACTATAGGGGCAAGCCTAGTTTTTTCTTCTATACCAAACGCTCAACTCCTGCTTTACGACCCAATACGCTGGGCTACAACTGCGAGCCAACAAGCACCAAGCGCAAAATACTATTCAAACTAAAGCAGGAGGCTACCCGTGTGTCAATCTACCCAGGATCATATACCCTTGAACGACCATCTGCAACCACGTTGTCACAACCGGCAATATGGCGTATGTCCAGGTTATATACCAATAACCTTAGTGACCACCTGGTCAGCCTCATATTCCGATTGTGAAACTGGTCCAAGAACTTGAGAGGGTGATGATCTGGGTAAACTACAACGACCGGACCATAGGCTGGAACACAGACCTCGAAATGCCTCAGAGCAAGTACAACCGCCAGCAGCTCCTCCTTGACAACAGAGCAGCTCCCCTGGGCCGAATTGTACTTTTCCGAGCAGAAACTAACAGGATGCTCCAGCCCATCATCGTCCTTTTCCACAAGGACGGCACCAGCCCCCACACCACTAGCCTCCGTTGCTAGTTGGAAAGTTAGGCTAAAGTCAGGGGCCCTGAGGATCGGGTGAGTGCACAACAGGTGTTTTACTTCTCTAAACACCTTCTCACACTCAGGCGCCCATTTGAACTTCTTATCCTTCCAGTTATCCTCCACCTGAGCTTGACTGTCCCGTTCTCCTTCTCCACCTTGACTGCTAAACGTCATCACAGGCACAGTGAGAGGCTCAGGGGGGTGCCTCCCATACTCCTTCATGGGATTAACATGACACAACTGATTGCGCTTCCGTCTGTCTGGAGTGGCTACCAAGTAAACCAGGTCCGATAGCTCCTCCACCACCCTATAAGGACCAGCGTACTTCGCGGATAAGGGGTGACCTACAAGGGGCAGTAGAATCAACACCTGACCCACGTGAAACTCCCTGAGTTCAACCTTGAGGTCGTACCTGTCCTTCCTGAGGGCCTGAGAGCTAGTCAAATTACGGCCAGCCAACTCAAGACTGCGCAACCTCCGTTCTCGACTGTTGAGGACACAATTGAGCATAGAACAAGGTTTTTCTGTGCCCTCCCATACTTCTTCAACCATATGGAGAGGCCCTCTGACACGGTGTCCAAAGACGAGCTCATTAGGGCTGAATCCCAAACTCTCCCCAGGTACCTCCCACACAGCAAACAACACACATGGCAGGCCAAGATCCCAATCCCTCCCACTCTCAAAGCAACAACAACGAAGCACAGATTTCAAGGCTGAGTGCCATCGCTCTAACACACCCTGGCTCTCCGGATGATACGCAGATGACACAACCCCAACAATCCCATGCTGCGGCATTGCTTGTACAAAGAGGCTAGAAGTGAAGTTGGGTCCCCGGACTGACTGAATCCCCTGCGGGTAACCATACCGGGAAAAATACACCAGCAAGCTTCGGACCACTGTCTTCGCCGACCCATTTCTCATAGGGTACGCATCAGGGTACCTTGTTGCTACATCTCCCGACTGTGCATCACTGTCCTCCTTCAACTCTTTCGTCTGTTTAAGCCCATCCTCTGCCTTTTCCACAACAGTTACTGGGTCTTCTTCAGACTCGATATTTGGTCCTAATACTGAGTCCCCGAGAAGGTCCGTTGATACTAAACTCCCAACCGCATCAACTTCCAACCCCTTCTCGGTACCCTTCCTCCGCTGATCTAAAGATTGTTGACCAGAATGTGACTCCCTGGATGCAGGATCTCCGGTGACAACACACGCCATAGGCTGCACCGGACACATCTCAACCCACTCCTGCTCCTCCCTACTCACGTCGGCCGGCTTCTCGACAACGACTAAGGGTGGAGCCTCAGAAGTAGGCCCCGCAAAGTCGTTGCCAAGAAGGAGGTCGACGCCCCCAACAGGTAACTTCTCCACAATTCCTACATCCAGGTCATGAGTCACACCATCAACTTCCACCTTCATTCTTACAAGCGGGTATGACCTTGTCGCATTAACTCCCTGAACCACAACCACCCGCGCCGTATTGACAGGTTTACCAGTGAAATTTCTCAACAGTGTTTGCGATGCCCCAGTGTCACGCAAAATTCTCACCTCATGTCTTCTACCCCCCCACTCCATGGCCGAAGGGCTCTGAGCACTCAACCCATCTCGCTCACCAGTCACCCTACCCAGTACACACGTTATCAAGTTATCCTTGGTCATGCTGCTAGTAACCGCATGACCGATAGCTGTGGCCAGGCATTGAAGACCGTACCGATCCATACCCTCCAACCGCTCGGCAGTAACAGGCCATTGCAAAAATATCCTAGCATCCTCCTCACAGTTCACCCGATTAACCCTTTCATCATGCTGCTGTTCCTCAGTTTCGACATTACGTACTGTGTCTCCATTCTCCTCTGACCCGGTATAAGACATGATGCTCACAAAAATTTCTCACCACAATATTCAGAAAAGAAGTACCCCAAACTCTTATACCTCAATATACACACAAAAATTCTCGGAAATACTCTAGGGCTATACTATGTTGCGAAAAAAAATTATTCTTGCTGATCCCCGCAAAATATTCTCCAAAACAACAAATGTTCCCTGCTAATAAATGTAGGTTCACCAAATCCTGGCAAGGTCGCCATTTGTTACGACTGGGGTTCAAATATATCAGGGCTCTTATTCATTGGACTAGTAATGGCATAAATGCTACAACGGAAAGCGCTAGATCCAACCTCTGATGTATATTCCCAGTGAACAAAGACACAAATACTCTACAGAGTTCTATATGCAATAATAGGCTATCAAACTCTCAATAAATGTGCGTCTACTCTAGGCTTAATGTTATGTGAAAACAGCCTATTACTACCTATAACCGAAGATGCTTGGTTATGGTATGCAAAGTAGGTGGTAAGAGAAGTTACAGCTTACGTTACTTTAATCAATAATGTCAGGCACTCCTGCATGAAAGAAAGTGCACTAAAGTCCTTCAACACTAACAAGGAATCTTCTTTAAATGTTAGATGCTATAAAGATGCTCGTATCGGAAATGGAACCCAAAAAGGCAGGCAGCGGAACAATGCTCGTGCAGGCTATGCACACAAAAAGGCAGAATATATAATGCCGTCGGAGCCAAGAATATCCTAAACACAACAACAATAATAATAATCGCCACGACAATGCAGTATTCCTATCAACAAAAGAGCCTAAGTCGTTTGTGTCTCAATACATCAAACTAGGCTGCGAAATGCTTGTGTAATCATAAATGGGTATGCATAAAAAGAGTAATTAGGTTAATATACTTAATGTCTACTATGATTGATAAAGTCTAGCTAGAGTCAATGATACGAGATACTGGTGCGCATGGCATGCCGCATAGTCTAGTGCAAATCTCAAGTCTGTGCGTCAAATATTACGTTATAGGGAAGGGTAGCTCTCTTGAGAAACCTTAATACCGAAGTATTAAGCGTTCTCCTGGCGTACCTCAAAGACAAACAATCGAGACTAGAACAGTGCAGAATGGTATAGGCAAAAAGCCCTCATTCGTGCATGCTCTATTCTCAATGGCACACAGACTAGAATTTACTCAATCAACTCCAGTTCTCAGGTATGTCGTGCAGCTTTTAACTAAAGCCAGCACTCATAGGAAACAATACTTTATAATATCAGACTCCTAGTCTAGCATTATCTAATCCAGCAGAACACTAATAATTAAAGGAAGCGGTACTATGAAATATGGATGCTAACCAATGCTTCGTGATCAACTTATCTTAACAACTAACATACATGGGTTATATCAGACCTTAACGCACAATACAACTGGCCAGCATGAAGCTGATTTTGCAGAGTTAACCAGAGGGGGTATAATATTAATAAAAGGTGGTGAAAGATATGGAAAATGAGAGAGATAGGCAGAGGAAAAGATTCTCAGGTGCGAGCGGGGTACAGGTAGCAAGGGAAAAGATGGGTGCGTTCTAGTAACCAGATCTGAGGGAGAGAGTGGCGAGGAACTGTATATATACTCGCACCAGCTCGAGGCGCGTGGGAAAAAAGCGGTTACAAGTCCTCTAGCCACTAGCAAGGGACCTAACAGCATGGAAAGGACCTCTCTCTCAACCAACCCCCACGAACGAGGCAGCCAGCCGTGACGTCATCGAGCGGGACAAAAACACTACGCGCACCCTCTCACTCTGTTCTACTCTCTCTCTCTCTCCCAGATCCCATCATTACTAGTTAATGATAAAACATATACTTTACAATTAAATATATAAAGCCTTGACATGGGTGAAAACAAAGAGCCTTTCTGGACTGCCCATGACACAAGCTTTCATATGAAATAAAGCACACTCTAATACACAAACTGTAGCCCCATCCACTGCCCTGGCGATCCTAGCGAGTCACTGTAGGACAAGCCATGCGGTTCTAACGGAGTGGTTAACGTCACAATATCATTTTTGGTGGCGGGCAATATGTCGGGAATAGGGTAATGATCCCGACAGGTTTTGGTCCAATAGGACATTTGAATTTGGCGGTATCGTATCGCTTGTACTATTTCGGCTGGTTCTTTGTGTATTATAGTTTATTCTTAAGTTAGGTTAAATATTAACTGTAATGTATAAATATCTACATCAACTCTAGATGTATTATGAAACCAAGTTATGGGTTATAATTATTATGAGCCGGCAGCCATATGTAATTTCGCGAAGCGATCGGACGCCGGCCCTTCAGTCTCTCAATCAACACCGTACAGCCAACATCTCCTCCCCCGGCTCTGACTCAACCCACAGTTCACCATGTGCTACAAATACTAATTTACAACAACAGTCCTACATCACCAGTCCTCTAAGCTAAGTTCATTGTATCGATATTGTATTATGTGAACATTCCTACATGTCATGCAATTGAACTAGCCGTGTGTGGGGGACTGGATTACACCCATCGACGAATACCTCGTTGGTAATTATATTATAACTATTTGTTGGGATATTTCATGTACCAGTGATATGTAATTTAACCTTTATCTAAATTCCCGATAATACCAGATAGCTTGAAAAGCGCAATAATTGCCCCACTGCATAAAGGAGGGAGTAAAGCACTACCAAAAAACTACCGCCCGGTAGCTCTAACCTCCCACATCATTAAAGTTTTCGAGCGAGTCCTGCGAAGCAAAATTTCAACATTCATGGAGACAAATGAACTACACAACACCGGTCAACATGGGTTCAGAGCGGGAAGATCATGTCTCTCACAACTTTTGGAACACTATGACAAAATTCTTAAAACGCTAGAAGAAAAGAAATACGTGGATGTCATTTACACCGATTTTGCTAAGGCATTTGATAAATGTGACCATGGTATAATAGCCCACAAACTGAAAGCAAAAGGTATAACTGGGAAAATCGGACGGTGGATATACAATTTCCTCGTAAACCGAAAACAATCAGTAGCAGTAAACCAAGTCACATCTGAGCCTTCGGATGTCAAAAGCTCAGTGCCCCAAGGAACAGTACTAGCGCCCCTTCTGTTCCTCATACTAATTTGCGACATAGATACCAACACCAGACACAGTACGGTGTCGTCTTTTGCTGATGACACAAAATTAAGCAAGATAGTAAACACACAAGAAGACACGGGCTGACTGCAGGAAGACATGAATGTAGTGTTCCAGTGGACCAGGGAAAACAACATGCAATTCAATGAAGAAAAATTCCAATTAATACGGTACGGAGATAATAATGGTGTTAAAGAAGTTACAAATTACTTAACAGAATCTAACCACATAATAGAACGGAAAGACAGTGTGAAAGACCTTGGGGTATTAATGTCTGAAAATATGGGTTTCAAAGTACATAACCAGGTCAAAGTGGCGGCTGCGAAACGTCTAACGGGTTGGATTCTGCGTACTTTTAAACCACGCGGTGAATTACCTATGATAACGCTCTTCAAATCTCTAGTGCTACCGCGGCTTGAATACTGTAGCGTATTAACATCCCCATACAAAGCAGGTGAAATAAATGACGTAGAGAGTGTACAAAGAAATTTCACTTCGCATATAAGTTCGATAAAACAGCTACACTATTGGGAGCGTTTAAGAGCACTGAATCTGTACTCACTGGAACGTAGAAGAGAACGTTACCTAATAATATACACGTGGAAAATCGCAGAGGGTTTAGTACCAAACCTACATACTCCGATAGTCATGAAATTCAGTGATAGGAGAGGCTGGGAATGCGAAATCCCCCGGATGAATAACAGGGGTGCTATGGGCTCTCTGCGAGAGGGCTGGTTATCACACAGAGGCCCACGTCTCTTCAACAAACTCCCACGGCGAGTAAGAGACATGAGGGACGTCTCGTTAGACAGCTTCAAGAGAGCCCTGGATGTCGAACTGCAAAAGGTGCCAGACGAGCCCATCCTCGCAAGGGAGCGAGCCATCACTTCAAACAGTCTACTGCACCAAATCACCACCCATAACGAGGGGCGTCGCGCTCCTTGGTGCCGCTAGAAGAGTGGCGAACACATCATAAGGTATCATAAGGTAAGGGTAAGGAGTTAATAATTTATTCATGGTGTTGTGGGTTTGAACCCTAGTCCGTAACAGCTATATGACGATGAAAATATGTCATGGGCTTTGTCCCCTCAACCCATTATTGTATCCCACGGCTGCTATGAGTAAGCTAATGCAAATCCTCCATTCACTGAGACTGAGTGACTGAATGATAGACAACAATAAAACACTATATTCCTTGAACAAAATGAAATGGATTTCTTGGTAAATAAGCCGGTGTAGTGTGATATTCATCCCCGTGCAATTGTGACTGGTTAAAGCAGCCCATATGCCTATGCGATGCGATGCGATGATGTTGAGGAGGTTTTTAGTTTGGTCCCTAGATATCCTTCAAGCTTAAGATTACACCCCCTAGAGCCCCTTTCAAGATAAATATGTAAATTTTTCGGTAGAAAAATTTCCCGGCTGAAAGCCGGTTCCTCTTAAATTACAGGCTCGCTATCGCTCGCCAGGATAAAATCGACACCTAAAAGGCACGAAAGGTTTTAAAATTGACAGAAATGGGTTGAAAGTTCTTAAAATAGTTAAAATAATGGGGGCAAACATCTTAAAATTAGAACAACAATGGGGCTAAACATGAGGGAGAAAGGAGTCAAGAAAAAAATCCCTCAAGTGGACATCTCCCCTTAAGTATCGGCACCTCGTTTGTCTTCTTACACCTTCCCCAGTCTTCTTTCTTCACTGTAGATGTATTATTTCTTCATCTTCTTACTGGGGTCCTTATTTTCTATAAATTTACTTGATTTCCAAATTTGGTGTCACTTTTATTTTCTTTGTCATAATCCTTTTTGTACTTTTCTTATTCTCTTTTAATTTACAAACACTTTAGCTCTCCTGATTTTCCTGTGTTCTTAATTTTCCGTTCTTTCGTCAAGTTCTTTTATCCTCTTTTCTCTCCTTTTCCAACACCTATGTAAGTATCTCCTCGTTTCCTTCTTTCTTGAATACAGTAGTAACTCTCCTATTAGTTTTTCAGTGCCTTGGATATTATGGCCTGTGTAATCTTGTTATTGTGGTCCTTATTTCATTATATTCTTCACATTCCAGGATAAAATGTTCTAAGTTTTCTGGATCTTTTCCACACAATTTGCATTTTGTATCCTCCTTCTTTTAAATATTTTTTTGTCTTCTAGGTTTAGGGTGTTAGATCTGCATTTGAAAAGTGTGACTGAGGCTGCTGTGTTGTCATATACTTCATCTTCTCCCCCAATCTCTTATTTTCTTTTCTTATAAATGCTTAGACTGTTTTTTTTATAATTTTATTCCATGTCTTTTTTGCCACATTTGTGTATCCCAGTCATAGACCTTCTTGCACAGTTTTGTCTTTGTCATCCTACTCAATGTCGTTCTATTTATGTTAAGCTCTTTAAGATATTTATTGCATTCTTTTACCCATTTATTATTGTTCTCCTTTAATCCTTCTTCAATTATTTCCTATAGGCCTAACATTCTATTTCCATCATCATTCATTATGCCTTGTAAGTATCGTAGTCTTGATCTCATTAGTTTTGATTCCAACAGGGATGCTCCTACTTCTCCTCGAAGACAGCTAATTGGGGTTCCTTTAGATCCTCCCAATATCATTCTATAAACAGAATTTTCTATTCTTTGTAGTTTTTTCTTTCTTCTTTATTGTAGGCCTACTCCAAAACACTCGCTGCATATAGGATCCCGGGTAGAGCTAAACTTTTCCAGAATGTTTTCCCAATTAACATCTTGTTACAACTCCTTGCTGTTACTGAGTGTGTAAGATTTGCTAACCTTTGTGCTTTATTGATCATATTTTTTTTGTGTAACTTATAACAGTCTCACATGTCAGCCACCTAAAACCTCACAAAGACGACCGACGTGTCATCCGACGTAAGAGACAATTCCCCACAGACCCTGACTATACACCCTTCACCAATCACCAGACAAAGCATATCATCAACAATCTCAAGCACTCACCCGCCTGTGGCCTAGACAACATAAGCAACATACACCTCAGACACCTGGGACCACAAGGCATATAAGCACTCACTAACATATCAAACTACAGCTATTCACACAACACAATACCAGACATTTGGAAGCATGGTATCATCACATTCCCCAAACCCAACAAAGACCCCACGCTACCCTCCTCGCACCGCCCCATCACACTTCTTTGCTCCCCCTCCAAAGTCATGGAATGCCTAGTATTACAACTAATTACACCTGACCTACCCCTAGCTCCAACACAACATGGCTTTAGGCCACTGCACTCCACAAACACTCTTCTCACAGACCTTACACAAAGAGCTTTCGACGGCATCAACTCAGCTAGACCACCACACAGATCACTATTAGCCACACTCGACATTAGTAAAGCCTTCGATGCCATCCCCCGCCACAACCTAACAAACAAAATCTACAACACAACATGCACAACAACACAAAAAGGTGGCTGGCCAACTTCCTAGCAGGCAGATGTGCACACGTATCTTTTGCCGGTCAGTCATCTAAAATCAGAAACTTTCCAAACGGAGTCCCACAAGGATCCGTCCTATCGCCCGCACTCTTCAATCTGTACATGCACGATATAACTACACCCAATACGCCCCAAATAAACTTAGCCTCCTATGCAGATGACATAACACTCACATGCACACGCCATGACCCAAAAAGATCAACAGATCTCCTTCAACCCTATCTCAACACACTACACGGTTGGTGCACTACAAACAGACTTAATCTAGCCCCAGCCAAATCCACCGCAACCCTGCTCACAAGTTGGACAGGAGAACACGAATACATCCCTCAACTCACCATAAACAACACACCCCTAACACATACACACACACCCAAAATCCTAGGAGTAACATATGATACTCATATGACATTCAAACAGCACACCACAAACATTAAAAAGAAACTGACACCCAGACTTAACGCCCTCAGGTCACTTGCTCACACAAAATTTGGACACAACAAAGAAACTACCACCACAGTATATAAACAATGCATAAGATCAGTGATGTAATACGCAAGCCCAGCCTGGGCTTCTAACCTAGCTGACCATCATAAGACCTTACAGACTATTCAAAACAAAGCCCTGAAGATCATTACAGGCTGCACAGCTACTTCACCCACAGATCACCTACATCAAGAAACCAAAATTCTCAAAGTCAAAGACCATCTGGACATGAGAGGCACTCAATTCCTGGCAGCAGCCTCCACGAACCAAGACCACCCACTAAACTACATGGCAACACCCACAGACACCAAGAAATATCAAAACAACACCCAGCACACGGTATCACACACAATTATTGTCCTCTCTCCCTCCCTGCCCACCCCGAACCAACTTCCAGAAGCACATCCATACTCATATCTCTCACCGATCCATCCACTCACTCACAGACAACACGCAGCTGCATGCACGACCTCCCGAAATCCATCCTTCCGAATCCTCCCTTCCTCGCGAGGACAGAGTCCACCTGGCCAGGCTGAGATGCGGACACCATCCAGCTCTCCTGAACTATCAGAAGAGACTGGATGACTCCGTTGTCGACGCCTGCCCGGGATGTAACACAGCACCCCATACCATTAAACACATCATAGAAGACTGCATTTCACACAACCACTTATGCCAACAACACAATCTACACTCAATGAGAGCTCTGTGGGAAAGCCCGATCGTGGCCATGGCCTTTCTCAGGGACTCGGGGCTGTTCGGCCAGGCAGCTTAGGGAACAACAACAACAACAACAACAGTCTCTTTTATTCGTGATGGTTACTCCCAAATATTTTATTGATTCTAGTACAGTACTTCTATATCTTCTATGTTGCTTGGTTGTTCTTTCATATTAAATATCATAAATTTACTTTTAAACTCTTATTTATTTCCAGGCCATATTCTTTTCCTGTCTTTATAAGGTTTCTGATATTTGCCTCAGCCTTTGTCAGGGATTGGGAGAATTGCAAGCCATCATCAGCAAAGAAAAGAGTATTAAATCTAATTTTATCATTTCTGAATCCTAGGCCTGTACTTTCTAATTGTTGAATTATTTTTAATGTAACAAGTTTAAATGAGGTAGTTGATGCTGTACATCCCTGTCTTATTCCACTTATTACTTCTATTTCCTTTTGTACATTTTTACTTAATTTTATTGTGGTCTTGTCACCGACATATACCTCTTCTACTTTGTCTATTAGATTTTCATGTGTTCGTAGAGATTTTAGTGTTTCTATGATTTTTTCTCTTTTTATAGAGCCATAGGCTTTTTGGAAGTCTATTGCCGCTATAATTAATATCATTTGAACCAAAATCCGTTAAATCACAACTGTATTTTTACACTACGCGGAGCGACGGCGGACGCTTGCCATCATGTTCCCGTCTATTTTGACTGCCTTTGGATACAATAATATGTTGAGGGGAGCTTTGCTCCCCCCCCTCACCCCCCCATGACATATTGTCATCATCATATATACCTGTATTGCCAGCAGGGGGCAAATAACCGCCGTCAAAATAGACGCAAACTTAACCACGGCGGTCGACAAATGTAAATATGACGGCGGCGGACGCTTGAGGTCATGTTCCCGTCTATTTTGAATGCCATTGGATACAATAATATGTTGAGGGGGAGCTTTGCCACCACTCACCCCCCCCCCCCCCCCCTCCCCTCCATGACATATTGTCATCATCATATATATTGCCAGCAGGGGGCAAATAGCCGTCAAAATAGACGCGAACTTAACCGTGGCGATTGACCTATGTAAACATGACGACCGTACGCCCGGACACTACATCCATCCCATAACATTAAGTAAAAATCCACCGAAATAGAATCGTGGTTAGAGGTAATGTCAAGGTACTGTACTGTATAACGGCTGCGGCCATGGTGCCCCAGGAGTCATTGCCTTCTATAAGTAGATTCTATTTTTATCCCACCAAATTATTGTTATTTATAGTTATTTTCTGTATTAATATTATTATAAGTAGTGGTAGGTTAGGCTCGCTAACGATATATCAAAATATGGTCGTGATTTTAACTGATTTTGGTTCAAATAATAGGCATATGAAGGGATGAAGGGATGGTCTGAGCATTGGTAATGCCTTTTCATCCAAAAAAATGCAAGTACAGTAGTCCCTCGAATTTTGCGTCTTTCAAATTTGCGAAATTTCGATTTTGCGAACGGGACCCAAGATTTGACAATTTTTGCGGGACTTGATATGTGCAATATTACTTGAGTTTTGCGGGTGGCGCCCAATGATACGGGGTTTCCGCACTAGTTTTCGGGGGGGAGGGGTATGAGGGTCGGGCCGCCCTGCGGCCCATTGTTTACTGTTTATAGATTCTCCCACGCTCCTATATGTTCTCACGCTCTCGCATAATCGACTTCCTTGGGCAAAATTGAAGTGTTACCTGTGCCCTGGGTCCCCTGAATCTGTATTTCTGTGTTTTTCTTTATTGTAGGATGTATAATTAAGTGTATGTGTCGTAATGTGTGTACAAACAAGGAAAAAAATCACCAAAAAATAGGCCCTCTATGATGAGATGTCGACCATATTCAATTAATCCCATAAGGTTAGTTATTTGAAATTTGCGATTTTGAATTTTGCGGCCTGCAATGTCGACCATATTCTCGCAAAATTCGAGGGAGTACTGTACAGTACTGTACATGCGGATTGGGACAAGCAAGATAGACAAGGTAGGATACAGTATGTATGAAGCGATGAAGGAAGTGAATGCAGAAAAGGATATAGGAGTAGTGATAGACAATAATTTAAATTTCTCAGAACATTTAGCGGAAAAGATAAACACAGCCAATAGAATTGTAGGGCTGATAAGGAGGACAGTTGTGTCACTTGACGAAGAAATCTTCAGGAATCTCTATACAGCGCTGGTTAGGCCGCACCTGGAATATGCGAACCAGGTGTGGGCTCCATATATGGTAAAGGATATAGAAGCAGTGGAGAGAGTGCAGAGGAGAGCTAGCAAGGTAGTACCAACGTTGAAGAACGCGGGCTATGAGCAGAGGTTGAGGACACTTGGGCTTCCGACACTGGCATATAGGAGAAAGAGAGGGGATATGATAGGGACTTTTAAGATAGTGTCAGGAAAGTATGATGAGGATGTGTGTGAAGGTATCTTCTTGATGCGGGAGGGAACAAGAACGAGAGGACACTCAAAGAAATTTTACAAAGAAAGAAATAGGCTTGAGAAGGCAAAGAACTCATTTTGTGATAGAGTGGTAAATGAGTGGAACGCACTGCCCCAGTATGTAGTCGATTCCGAATCAATAAGGGAGTTTGAAAGTAATCTTGATAAAGCATGGGGAAGACAAGATTTGAAGTTTGATTATAAAGCAAAAATACAGAATAGTAAAAATGTTGCGTCTGCTACCGCCGCCGCCAACACCGTGAACGACCGCAGCAGTGCAAGTACTGGTACTGAGCTGGATACACAGGCATAGTTTGCCTTTTTCCAGAGGATCTACTTTTTTTTTTTTTTTTTTTTTTTCTATATTCCAACTACTCCCTCTCGGGCATAGGCTGAGAGCCTGTACATTCCACCGCTCAACACGGTGAAGCCTGTGAGGTCTTGTTCCAGTCTGGGGAGTGAGACATGTGAAGCATCCATTATGGCTCGAAGCAGCTCCATCTCTGAAGCAGCCGGTTGCTTCGCTCAAGTGCTTCACCGTCTCACCCTCCAGACTCAGACCCTCACTCTCAGAACGCCACCTATTGAGCAGTGAACTCACTAGGCATTGTCCCCCTGTAACATATTTTGAATATGGGAATATTCATACAGTGTTATTTAATCAGGGAACAATGAGGGTATTTTTTTGGCATTTCGGTGGGCTTTGTGGTAATGCACTGATACTAGGTACACCACAAATTCAATCCCAATAATATCTTCCCATTGACATATCGGGATTTGAACCCGGGTCCATTGGATTACCAATCCAGTGGCATGACCACTCCACCACACCTTCCCTGTACTGTAAGAAACTGTAAGAAATATGGGCTGGTTTAACCTGTCACAATTGCACGGGGAAGAATATCACGCTACACCGGCATAACTGATCTTAACCCATTGGGTGCGGGAGACTTTCCGGACCGTCATGGCAATTTACAGGCTTTTAAAGCCTCTTTTATCCTGTAGAATCGAGTGCGAGAGAGCAGGAGCGCGACAGGCCACACGTCATTCCTCCAGCCAGCCGGCCGCGGCACTGAGGACTCTTGAGCCAAAGTTTCGCGAGATATACAGCGCTGCCAAAGGCAAATGGGGAAGATCCTGTGTAGCGGGTAGAACTGTTTTTCAGGTGCCTATTTATTAAGAACATAAGAAAATGGGAGTCTGCAAAAAGCCGATCGGCCCATACAAGGCAGATCCCTGTCACACCCAATCCCAATTACAAGGCCCAACTCACTAATACCTTGAGTACTGCCCCCACCAAAATGGTCAGGGATTAACACAAGATTACGGGGGTCTGCTGAACGCCGATTGGCCCACACCTGGTAGATCCCCCTCACACCCAACCCATCTCGTCCATATGCCTATCTAATTTTTTCTTAAAGCTCCCTATCGTTCTTGATCCCACTATAATATTATCACTTGGTAGCCTATTCCACCCATCTACAACTCTGTTACCAAACCAATACAGTATTTGCCTATATCTTTTCTCAAACAAAATTTATCTAATATGAAACTATTTGTATGAGTTCTTTCGCTATCACTGAGCTTTAGTACATTTTTCATGTCCCCTTTATTAATCCCACTAACCCACTTGAATACCTCTATCATATCCCCTCTAACTCTGCGTCTCTCTAACGAATGTAAGCCTAATTTCTTCAACCTTTCTTCATACGGAAAATTTCTAATATTATGGATAACTTTTGTCATTCTACGTTGTACTATCTCCAATGAATCTATGTCCATTCTGTAATATGGACACCAAAATTGAACAGCATAATCCATATGGGGTCTCACTAATGACAAGTAAAGTTTTAAGATAACATCAGCAGTTCTGTTACTCACACTCCTAGATATGAACCCGAGAATCCTGTTTGCCTTGTTACGAACGCTTATACATTGTTTTCTAGGCTTCAAACATTGAACATTGAACAATACAGTATCTTTAACCTAACCAAAACCTAACCTAACCTAACCTAGTACAGTATATTAGTGGACTATTTATGAATGTAAAATGTAAAAATATATTGTAACATTACCAAATTTTTCAGATATATGTACAAGTCCACCCGCAGGATTATACCGGCAAATGTAGCGCTAAACGCAACATTAGCGAATGTCTATGATAGCGCTACGGGTGAAGCTCGTTTTGGTGTCATTTTGAAGCTATTTTCTTTTATTTTTTGGCTGAATACATTTCATTTCATTCAGACACTTGCCTAATCAATCAGGAGTGCCTGAATGAGCCCTAATATGGCAGAAATATGCCCGCACCGTATGGGTTAAGTGTTACCAAATATAATATTGCCAACTTCCCCAGTATAAAGCGCCGTGCCATCATGGCCGTCAATTTTTGGGAGATATTTCAAATTCCCACTACAATTAGGATGATCAGTGTACCCCAAGTTATAGGCTAATCCTGTGTAGCGGGGAGACTTGTACTTAAATCTCAATAATTTGGTAATGTTACAATATATTTTTACATTTTGCATTCATAAATAGTCCACTAATATACTAGGTTAGGTTAGATATTGTTCAATGTTTCTTAGTAAATAGGCATCTGAAAAACCGTTCTCCCCGCTACACAGGATCTTACCTACCCCAAACCAAATTAAGCCCCTTACTGGCAACATAGATGCTGATTTCAATAAGTCGCGGGGGGGTGCGCCGGCCCCCCTCAACCCATCCTGTATCCAATGGCAACACTCAAATGCAATGATCCTTTCTATATAGGTCATAACTACTAAATATCATGGAAAATATGAAAAAAAGAAAAACGGAAAAATCGAGGCTGGGTAACACTGGACATTGACCACAGTTTTGAGTTGCTAACCATAATACCATTACTGTACCTAACAACTACTAACCTTTACCTATTACCTAACAGCTACTAACCTATATACAGGTATTATAAATTTATAACAAACAAAACATATACCGGTAGCTTATACTGTAGGCTAGGCTAGGCTAGGCTAGGCTAGGCCTAGGCTATATTTTTCTTTTGTTCTCTCTTGGAAGGACCATATTACCAGTCTTGCTAAAGCTGGGTGTGCTCAACCGCCTCAAGGGGTTCTTTACCCCTGCACAGCTTCTTGCTCTGTACTGGCCAGGGGCACAGTGCATCCTTGTATTGAGTATTGTTCATATGTGTGGGGAGGTTCAGGTTCCTCTCACGCAGCACTCCTAGACAAAGTACAAAGGAAAGCCTTTCGTATCATTAACTCCATGCAATCTCCCTCTCTTCACCGCAATATTGCATCTCTCTCGCTATTCTATCGCTACTACAATAACCAGTGTTCCTCAGAGCTCTCTCAGTGTATGCCACCTCCTCTACGTAGGGTACATAGTACCCGTCTTTCAACACAATCCAACCCCTTCTCTGTGCAACTCTCCAACCCAAGAGTGACACGATACTCCCAATCTTTCTTCGGTAAAATTCTAGTTTTGGTTTCACAGCGATTTTAGCATTTTTGTTTTTTTTCTTCTTTGATATACAGTGTTGTTTTATACCAAGGACTGTCGGAAATGAGTATTTACCCATTATCCAACATTATCAACAATCTAAAAACACGGCCCCCACTAGTGGGGAGGGCTGTGAAGATCAGGGAAATTGTTGGGTAAAAGACAAAAATAAGGGGTAATATTAGCCCAACCTAACAACCTTACCTAACTTTCAACTCTGGATGAGCCACTTGACACAGGCAGTTTTGCCTTTTGTCTCCCTCATCTACATAGAATAATTACATATATATATATATATATGAAGCCCTCCGAATCATAAGGGGACCAACCACCATTTCTTACTTCTGAGAAAATCAAGGTCAAAGTTTGGCAGTTCAAAATATGTGTACCGTCATTCGGGGTGACTTCGGACCTATTTGACCTAATTTTAAGCCTAACTCAATAGGTAAAGCCTTAATAATGCAATCTTTTGCATCTATGTATAGCTTAGAAACGTAGAATAATCGTGTGTACAGTGGGAAAAAATATAGGCCTTTGGCTTAATTATAACAAATATTTATAATGGTGTCCGAAGTCATCATCGATATGAGGTGACTTCGGACTGGGGTAAGGTGACTTCGGACATTAATGTTTTTCCCCTTTAAATCTGAGTGTGTGTATTGAACGATGGCTTCGGACTATGCAGAGACGACTTCGGACACAAGACGGAGTTTTAAAAACAAAATACAAACTGAAATGCTTACATTTGTAGCCCTTAGAGGAGCATATACATTAGATTCCAAGTTTCTGTGCATTTTAGCACCTTCATAAAAATTGTTATGTATTCTCAATAACAAAGCAATTATATTATTATCACTAATGCATTCAGGTACACCGTATGTATAGGCACTTTTCTAATACCAAAAAAATACAATTAATTCATTCAAATTACACATAATGACTCCTTGAAAACGTATTTCACACTTGTGACCAAACTTCTAAAAAAATAATACTGATATCATTAAAGCTTAGCAATAATATCTTAATCTATCTATCTATCTATTGCCTGACGCCGTGATCCCCGAAGGGGTGGCCACGAACGAACCGCCCCCATGCACCTCTGTCCCCAGTCAGTCGACGCCCCTCCCCCCAACCAGCACCACCTTCGTTCATGTACTTCCTCACTCCATCCTTCCACCTCATATTCGGTCTACCTCTCCCCCTCTGTCCCTCCACCTCGCTCTCATACACCCTCTTAGTCATTCTCTCGCTTTCCATACGTTCCATATGGCCGAACCATCTCAAGTTGTTCCTTTTCACACTTTCCAGCACATCTACCTCCACACCACACCTCCTTCTTACTTCCTCATTAGTCCTGTCTATCCCTCCATGTAACTCCGCACGCACTCCTTAAGTAATTCATTTCCACTGCTCTCACTCTTGGTCTGAGTCTCTCAACCAACGTCCATGCTTCGCTTCCGTAAGTCAGTGTCGGGATTACCACACTGTCATGCAAGGACTTCTTCACTTCCATACTGACCACCCTATTTTTTGTTACTGCTTTTAGCGTTCCTACAACCCTCTTCCCCTGTTGTACCCTCTCCCGCACCTCTTCATCCATAGTCCCATCTTTACTCAACACACTGCCCAGATACTTAAAAGAGTTGACGATCTCCATAGCCTGACCGTTCAGCTTCACCTCACACTCTGTGACTTCACCCCTTTCGAAGACCATAACCTTGCTCTTCCCCGTATTTACCTTCAAATTCCGTTTTTCGCACACTGTTCCAAACTCATTTACCAGACCCTGCAACTCCCATTCATTATCACTCATCAGAACTGTATCATCCGCAAACAGCAGTATAGGTAGCTTCCACTCAATTCCCTCCCTTTTCAGCGATACACCAACATCCACTGCTCTTGATAGTATTTCTTTCATAACTCCATCCATATATACAGTAAACAACCACGGGGACATCACACACCCCTGTTTCAAACCAACATTCAGGTCAAAGAACTCGCTCTGCTCACTCTCCACACGTACTGCCGCCTTTGCACCCTCATACATGCTCTTCACTGCTTTCAGCAACTTGCCCTCTACTCCGTATATTCTAAGTACTTTCCACAAACCTTCTCTATCCACTCTGTCATAGGCCTTCTCCAAGTCCATAAAGGCAACATACACCTTTTGTTTCTTCTCCAGATACTTCTCCACAACACAATTCAGGGTAAAAATCTGATCTACACATCCTCTTCCCTTCCTAAAACCTCCCTGCTCGTCGCCTATCCATTTCTCCGTTCTCACTCTCACTCTCTCAATCACTACCCTACTGTATACCTTCCCTACTACGCTTAGAAGACATATTCCTCGGTGGTTACCACACACTCCTCTTTCCCCTTTGCCCTTATATAGGGGGACTATTATGCCAGTCTTCCAGTCATCGGGTGCACTCCCCTTCTCCCATGCTAGTTTGCACATTTTCCATACCCATTCTATCACTATCTCACCACCATACCTCAACATTTCCCCACACACTCCATCTGTTCCTGGTGCTTTCCCCAACTTCACTCTTTTCATGGCTTCCCACACTTCTGACCTCCTGATCCCCACCTCCTCCTCCACTACTTCTCTTCTTCTCCCTCCCATACCATATCCAGCTATGTTTGCTGGCTCTTCATTCCTTTCATTTAGCAACTCACTGAAGTACTCCCTCCATCTTTCGACTCTCTCTTGCTTCTCGGCTAGCATTCTCCCATTCTTATCTTTCACACCCTTACTGTTTCCCTTGCTACCTTCCCTAACTTTCTTGACTTCTTTCCAGAACAGTTTCTTACTCTCCCTCCATTTTACACTCAGATTCCTTCCAAATTCCTCATCTACTCTTCTCTTACTTTCCTTCACTACTCTCTTCACCACCCTCTTACTCTCCACGTACCTCGCTCGTTTCTGTCTCTCGGAATCTTCATTCCCTCTGCTACCCAACCACTCTCTATATGCTTTCTTCTTTTCTTCCACAGCTATTCGTACCTCTTCTGTCCACCATGCTGTACCTTTCACTCCCCTCCCTCTTCTCCTCACTCCACACACCTCCTCACATGCTGCACAGATCTCATCCTTAAACACCTTGCTCATCTCCTCCACTTCCTCCATAACTTCCAGGTCGAACCCACCTAGTCGTCTTTCCACTGCTCTCCTGTACTCCTCCCTGATTTCCTCCTCCTGCAACCTCTCCACCCTCCTCACCATTCCACCCTCCTCTCGCCTCCCTCCCGCTCTCCTCACCCACTTCTTTTGTATCCTAACCTTAGCTACCACTACATAATGATCAGACAGACCCCCTCCAATACCCCTATACACCCTAGCATCCATCACAGATTTCTTCATTCGTTCATCCACACATACATAATCAATCAATGACTTTCGTTCCACCACTGTCTTATCCTTCATCGTCAACATCCGTTTCCACGTGTACCTGTGGATCATTCTGTGTCGGAAGAAGGTGTTGGCTATCCACAGCCTCCTCCCCACACATACGTCCACAAGTGCACTACCATTCCCATTCACCTCTGATGGTACCCCCCACCCTCCCACCACTCCCTCAACTTTCCTATCACCCACCTTACCATTCATATCCCCAATCAGAAATATTCTTTCGTTCTTGTCAAACTTCTCCAGGCACGCCTCCACATTCATCCAGAACTCCTCTTTCTTTCTTTCAAGTATATCCTCTGTCGGGGCATACACGCATACAATCACCCACGTTTGTATTCCTACTTTCATTCTCACCCACACAATCCTTGAATCCACAGACCCATACTCTCTTACACATTCCTTCCATTTGCTACTTACAAACAAACATGCACCTTCTCTCGCTGTTCCTTCACTCACTCCAGCACACACACCCATTCCACACTCCCACTCTCTCACATTGTATCTACTTAGATTTCAAGAAGGCATTTGATAAGGTGCCTCATAAGAGATTGTTGTGGAAGCTCAGGACTGTGGGGCGGGTTGAGGGAGTATTATTAAAGTGGATGGAAAACTATTTAATTGGGAGGGAAATGCGAACAGTAATAAAAGGAAAGTTCTCCTCGTGGAAAAGGGTAAAAAGCGGAGTGCCTCAAGGATCGGTGTTGGCCCCAATCATGTTTTTGGTTTTCATCAACGACCTTCAAATGGGAATAGACTCATATATATCTATGTTTGCTGATGATGCAAAACTAATGAAGCATATTACAAGTAGGAGTAGTTGTGAAGAATTACAGAGAGATCTAGATAAGTTATATGAGTGGAGTCAAACTTGGAAAATGGAATTCAACACGAGTAAGTGTCAGGTTCTTGAGATGGGAAAAAGTAAATATAGACCTTCTTGGGGATATAAAATAGGAGATGAAATAATTAGTAAAGCTGTGAAAGCAAAAGACCTAGGGGTAGTTGTGGCAGACAGCTTGTCACCTGAACAGCATATAAATAAAATAACTGGTGAAACCTATGGAGACTAACATGAGAATAGCTCTGAATTATTTAGATGAAGAGATGTTAGCAAAAATAATAGGGACAATAATACGACCAAGACTGGAGTATGCAGCAGTGGTGTGGTCTCCACACCTTATAAAACATAATAAAAAACTGGAAAGAGTTCAGAGAGTTGCCACTAAGATGATAGCTAGCCTTAGAGACCTACCTTATGAGGAGAGATTGGAGAGGCTAAAGCTGCCAACGCTGAGGGAGAGGAGAGAGAGAGGTGACATGATCATGATGTTTAAGTGTGTGAAAGGTTTTGAGAAGATCGACAAGGGAGATTTTGTGGTGAGGGACGAGGGAAGAACCAGGGGTCATGATTGCAAGTTGAGGAAAGTTATATGTAAGTCTGATGTAAGAAAGTTCAGCTTCCCGTATAGAAGCATTGAGTGTTGGAATAAGTTGGATGGGGAGGTGGTGGGAGCAAGAAATATCCAAACTTTTAAAGCAAAATTGGATAAATGTAGAGAGAGAGACAGGACAACACGAGCTTAGGCTCAAATCCTGTATACTACAATTAGGTGAGTACAATTAGGTGAGTACATCTGAACCTTTCCATTTGGTCTCTGTCATTCCACATACATCCAGCCTGGCATTCACTAACACTTCCAGAACCTCTCTCTCTTTTGTGCCATCATTCATGCCACTAACATTCCACGTAGCCATTCTCAGAATGTCCGAAGGCATGTCCTTAGTCGGTCGTGGTTCGTCAACGTTGGTTCCGTCCGCATCCGAGGCTGTTCGTTCGTTTTTCCTTGCTTCGATATTTTTTCCGGGTGGGGGTCGCAAGCCCGCCGACCCAACCTCTTTAGTCGCCTCTTACGACACGCAGAAGGCACGTGGGGCATATTCTATTCCCTAACCCCCAGGGGGGAAATGACTGCATATTAAATGAATACTAATGGCACACAGCCGACTAGATGCCATCTTGGCTAATTAATGGCCCGAAATACTAATTAACCCTTTCAGGGTATATACCTTACACTAATCATAATATGAAATAAAAAGGACCTTACAAAAAATATAACTTTGTATCACATTATTGCCTCTTTCCTTATTCATCCCCCCCTCTCACTTGGCCCCGCCCTCTACCACCTCTCTCTCTCGATATCGATCTCTCTCCCACCCTTCTCCTGGCCCCGCCCTCCCCTGGCCCCGCCCTCTCCCACCCTTCTCTTGGCCCCACCCTCCCCTGGCCCCGCCCTCTACCACCTCTCTCGGCCCCACCCTCCCCTGGCCCCGCCCTCTACCACCTCTCTCTCTCTCTCGCTTTCTCTCCCACCCCTCTCTCTCTCACTTTCTCTCCCCCTGCTCGCTCGCTTTCTCTCCTCTCTATAGCTCTTCAACCCTCTCTATTTCTCTCTCTCTCTATTATTTTGGCCATTTATTTACATCAACACTGAACAGCATTCTGCACTTCTTGTCTAGTATTGGTTCTGGCAGGATTTGTACTATGTCACCCTTGTCTATATCACTGTAATCATCAATAACTGGGTTAATGAAGACGTTACTTGTGCCCTTCACATGCTTTAGGAAACGAACATGTATTTCTGGTAGAACCTTTACTATGACTGCAATATAATGTCGATGTTTCTTCTTACCATCAAACGGAACTTTAACAATAACCCATGTAGAAGGGGATACATCACCAATGTTGGACTGTAGAGATTCTTCTTCATTACCGGTATTTTCAGCCTGGCTTACCGGTACGGATATATCATCTACTTCCTGTTCCTGGCTGTCCAAAGGCGAGTCATTTGCGCTGGGGATTTCCCGACCAGTGTCTGTAGTAGACCTACCGGTGCTTGTTGAAGGTAGCTGCTCGTCCAAAGCTAGTGCTGAGGCCCCAATACTCCGACCTGGTGGGACATTCAAACGTCGCTTTCTTGTGGCGGTAGTTTGAGGTGGTTGATGTCCAGCATTCTTGCCATACCTCATTTCATTGAGCATGTTCATTACAGAATTATCTATGTTTCTGGCTGCCATTCCTGCATCTGATTGTGAATCATCCTGTGAAGAACTTTGATCTGGCGGAAGCCTTGATATGACTTGTTGGGCATCTAATGGAAAGATTCCGCACTTTTTGAACCCACTCTTTAAATTTGTTGCTACAGTTAAATTTACTTTATCCAGGAGCTCAGTTAGCAATGATGGAAAAATGTCTTTGGGCAGGGAAGCACGCAGCCTGCCACTTGTACTCATCTTATAATCTTCCAACACCTGCCGCCAATAGATTTTCAATGGTCTGAACACTGCTACATCTAGGGGTTGTGTGAGGTGCGTCGAGTTTGGTGGCAGCAGTACAAAGGCTATATCATTATCCTCACAGGCCTTTATTACAGTTGGTGTGAGATGACTGGCAAGGTTATCGCCAATCATAACTACTCTTCCAGATCTTTGTTCAGCATATGGCAGGATGATTTTGTTGAACCAATCTTCAAAGCAGGCAAACTCGAACCATCCACTTTGTGACCGGTTGTATCTAGTCCCTGGTGGCCCCCCTTCTGTCCATGTGTCGTATAGGTGTAAGGCCTTATATACCACATATGGTGGTAGTAAGTGCCCCGACGCTGTGCCTGAAAACATGATGGAGATAGAGGATTTTGTGGTGTTCATAATCCTCTCGGGATATTTTGTTCCTCTCTTCACTAGCACTTTCTTTTTTCCCGGGTCATCGGTGAGGTTTGTTTCATCATAGTTTATGATATTTTCAGGAGGAACACCTTCCAATGTTATTTTCAAATTATCATAATACTCTCTCAGGGTCTCTTCGGAAACTTCTGCCCTCACTCGCTTGATGTTTTCTGAGAGACGTCTTGTGAGTTTATCTTTATGTCGTTTCAGAAATGATTGACCCCATTCTTTACCTGGTACATTGTTTTTAAATTTATTTACTTTTACACCCCGCTTGTCTAGGTAAGATTTAACAAGCATACGTAGGTCTAGAGTATCTATTGGAAATCCCCACTGACCCAAAGTAACCACTCTATCACACAGTTGTTGTTCCTCCTCTGCTGACAATACTGTCTGTCCACCAGCAGGTTTACTATGTTTCCCTTTTATATAGTCATGTAAGGTGCTCTTACTTAACTTCCACTTTTTAGCAGCCTCACGTACACTCATGTTCTTCTTTTGTATATCATCTTTTGCTTTCTTTAATTTGTCTTGACATACATGACTTGTATTTCCTTTTCTCGTTGTGTGGCTTTGGTTTATATATCCGTGGCATTTTTACTCCTGTGAATGAAAAGAAATGTAATATGATACTCTTACCTAACCTTACACAGCAAACATCCACCAAATCTTGTCAACATCTGACACCTTACTCAGTCTTAAGCATCCTTTAATTGGCGTTACTCAAACGGGAGCAAGATGACATGATTCGACGGATGCTCGCTATGTATGGCTAGGTAAGAGTACCATACACTTAGGTACTAATTGTTGTTCATATTAGAAGGTCCTTGTTGTTGTTGTTGTTGTTGTTGTTCCCTAAGCTGCCTGGCCGAACAGCCCCGAGTCCCTGAGGAAGGCCATGGCCACGATCGGGCTTTCCCACAGAGCTCTCATTGAGTGTAGGTTGTGTTGTTGGCGTAAGTGGTTGTGTGAAGGTCCTTGTAACTAATATTAGATGTCCGATGTCACCTTATGTCCGAAATCACCCCAAACTATGTCCGAAAACACCCCCAATAAATCTGGAAAACAATAAAAGTAAATGTTAGGGCTATAGGCTGTGTATTATGAACTTTGGGGAAAGAGTTACTGTGTGTATGGTCTCGCAGATAATTGTAGAACATTCTGGTGTAGGTTACTTGTCTTCCTCACATCCCATTAATTATGCTCAGTAGAAGTTTGACACACTTACAAAAACATGTGTTTTCTTTGTTACATATTCACAAATATTTACCACAAATTAAATTAATTAATTTAAATTATTAGTTCATCCTACATATAGTTACAACATTCCTCTTGAATGCTACACATCTATTTTTCAATACCAAACTCCTCTTCTCTCTATTTTTATTTGTTTTACTTTTTATCCAAAATGTCCGAAGTTGTCCACATGTCCGAAGCCACCCCAGATGACGGTAACTCTTTAACCCGGTAAGGTACCCTCTTCATATTTGTACTGAAGGTAGCTGAAACACTACTCTTTCATCCCAGCATGTAAAATAGGGGGTTCCACGTCTATATTTATAGTAAAAACACCCAAACCAAAATTATCCACTTTTTTGAATGGCCAAAATGGCCAAAATCTAACATTACCAGCACTTTGACCACGAGTTTTTTCTTTTAAAGATAATAATGCACCGATATTGGGTAGTGTACGTAATTGTCCATCATTGCTACCCACAAGCCTCCAATTTCCATACTCCAGGTAAGGCAGGTAAGTAGTTAATAATTAACAGGTAAGTACAAGGGTATGGGTAAGTGAACGTACTTTTACGTATGGGAGAGTGAGAGTATGGAGGGATTAACTGAGTGTCGTTTGGACCCCTTGTGTCATGTTATATTTTTCCCAGGATATTGGTGAGTGTTCCCGAAAGGCGAAAAAGTTACCTTAACGTCCAGGACTCTCACTCATACAGTTTTCGTCTTAAGGGTACCAAACGACTACCAGTGTGTAGAGGAGAAGTTGGGCTATGGCACCACGTGCTTGGCTTGGAAATTCAAAAAATGTCGGTTGGTCCCCTTATGATTCGGAGGGCTTCATATATATATATATATATATATATATATATATATATATATATATATATATATATATATATATATATATACCGGTATATACCGTACAGTATATATACCTGTATATACAGTACAGTATAATATATATATATATATATACCGGTATATATTTATAAAACAGCTAGGCTAGGACTCATTAAGTCATTAGAGAGTTTGGAATTTTTTAAATTTTATTGTCACTAATTATCCCAGGGTTTATATTTTTGGAATCAGTTATTTTTCATCAATATAATAGTGTTTAGATTTAATTACAAATTACAATCTTCGGAAAAAACGCTTTCCTCATTATCCAACGATCTTATGACACCCCGCCCGATAGTGGGGAGGGCTATGAAGATCAGGGAAAATGGGGGCTTAACTGCATAAAATAGCGATAATAGCGTAGCCTATTTTAGCAAAACTTGGCTCGGGTTCTAAGGTTTATGAAAGCCATAAAACCCAGTAGGCCTATTTAGAAAACCTGAGCCAAGGGTAAAGATCTAACAAGACGCCTCTCATGGCTCTTACTTGCCGTGGGAGTTTATGGAAGAGACGTACTCCTCTATGTGATAACCAGCCCTCTCGCAGAGAGCCCATAGCAACCCGATTTTTCATCTTGGGGATATCACATTCCCAGCCTCTC
Source organism: Paralithodes platypus (assembly GCA_032716605.1). Lineage (NCBI taxonomy): Eukaryota > Metazoa > Arthropoda > Malacostraca > Decapoda > Lithodidae > Paralithodes > Paralithodes platypus. The sequence goes on from CM064561.1 coordinate 4,668,809, forward strand.
CTATCACTGAACTTCATTGCTATTGGGATATGTAGATTTGGTACAAAACCCTCTGCGATTTTCCACGTATATATTATTAAGTATCGTTCCCTTCTACGTTCCTACGAATACAGCTTTAGTAATTTTAAAATGCTCCCAATAGTGTAACTGTTTTACCGAGTTTATATGCGAGGTGAAATTCCTTTGTACACTTTCTAAGTCATTAATTTCACCTGCTTTGTATGGGGATGTTAATACCTTACAGTATTCTAGCTGCGGTAGCACCAGGGATTTGAAGAGTGTTATCAATTCATAGGCAATTCACCGCGAGTTTTAAATGTACCTGTTAGCCGTTTCGCAGCTGCAACTTTGACCTGGTTATGCTCTTTGAATCCCATATTTTCAGACATTATCACCCCAAGGTCTTTCACATTGTCTTTACGTTTTATCATGTGATTGGATTCTGTTCTGTAACTTGTGTTCTCTTTTATAAAATTATCTCCCTATCGTATTAATTGGAATTTTTCTTCATTAAATTGCATGTTATTTTCCCTGGTCCCCTGGAACATCTTATTTATGTCCTCCTGCAGCCGGCTCGTGTCTTCCTGTGTCTTTACCATCATACTCAGTTTCGTGTCATCCGCAAAGGAGGATACTGTACTGTGTCTTGTATTGGAATGTATGTCACTCATTAGAATGAGGAAAAGAAGGGGCATTAGCACTGTTCCCTTGGGAACTGAGCTTTTGACGTCCGAAGGCTCAGTTGTTACTTGGCTTACTGCTACTGATTGTTTTCGGTTCACTAGGAAGTTGTATATCCACCTTCCAATTTTACCGGTTATCCCTTTTGCTTTAAGTTTGTGTGCAATAATACCATTATCACATTTATCAAATGCCTTAGCAAAATCGGTGTAAATGACATTCACGTTTTTCTTTTCTTATCGTAATGTTCCAATAGTTGCGAGAAACATGATATTCCTGCTCTGAACCCATGTTGACCAGTGTTGTGCAGTTCATTTTTTTCCATAAATGTTGAGATTTTACAGTATGGTTGAATTAAACTGCAGCGGATTTAACCCGTTTTACCCTAATGCCTTCTCTTCTTTTATCCCTAGCTTGGTGAAGTTTGGAGAGAAATAAGGGGTGAAGGCTTTTTATTGACACTATGTACAGTATCTATTATGGAATCTGAGTGTAAATCCTATATATTTTCAGTGTGAGAACAACACTGGATACATCTACAACAAGTGGTTATTGCAAGAGTCGTCCCTCCACTAATAATGGTTAGTAAGAATGTTTGACACTGTATTATAGGTAGTGCCAACGAACTTGACAATAATCTTGACCCCTTAACTTCTCATAACTCAAAAAGGCTTAGAGCAAACTAGCTGTAAATATCCACACCTATTTCCTGGTGATTTCAAATGATAGAAATGTCAGCTCAATTGCTTTTATTCCTTTTGAGTTATGAGAAGTTAAGGGGTCAAGATTATTGTCAAGTTCGTTGGCGCTACCTATACCTGCGTTGATTTGGCCATCCTTCAGTGGCCGGCAATAGCAACTCCCTCAGATATGATGTCTTATGCAATACAGTACTTTGGTTAAGGGGAGACAGACCGTTTTTCTGGGCCCCCTTCTCCCCAATGTTTAGCCCCACTAGTTTTGAGATTTTAAGATGTTGGTTCCATTAGTTTGGGGATTTTATGACCTTTCACCCCATTTTCTTTGTCAATATTAGGACCTTTCATGTCATTTAAGTGTCTATTTTTTTCCTGGCGAGCGATAGCGAGCCTATATTTGAAGTGGAATCTGCCTTTGGCCGGGGTTTAGAGAGCACTCTAAACTCCTTCCTTAAACCATTGAGCCGAACCAGTAATTCATGCTGCACAATATCGTCTGGGTCCCCTTAACCACTTCAGTGCAGGTGACACCATCATTCTTAACCCCTTCCATACCGACGCCTTTCTTTGATATTTAATCAGGCTACTATTATACTATTTTATTCAGTTTAAAAAGTGCCTCCAGCCATTAACAGGCTTCGAACTATCACAATCAACCTTATTTACTAACACAGATCCTTCTTAAGCTTCACAAAATCGTCTAAATATAGCTAGAATAAAACTAAAAAGACGTCTCCGGTACTATCTATCTATCTATTGCCGGACGCCTTCCTCCCCTTACGAGGGTGGCCATACACAGAATGCCCCCAAGCGGACCTATTCCCTGTGAGAGGGACAACCGGAGCCAGTTTAGTGAAGGACTTACAGGATTGACCACTCAATTTAGGATCCGTCCAACTCCGAGGCCCTCTGTGTATCTTGTTAGCACTATTTTTCTACAGTGGTGTCCGGCTAATCCATCCACTAACCTGCCTTACCCTTAGGTATGCAGTACAGATTTGTATCAGGTTTACTCCCCTAGACAGGTTGCCAACCAAGGCTGACGAGTCCCATCCACCCGGATTTGTATAAGGTTGTCTCCCCTAGATGAGTTGCCGACCAAGGCTAACGAGTCCCATCCACCCATCTCCGGTACTGAACGGGTTAATAATCTGGCAATAATCTGGCTATTAATAGACAATTTTATGCAGGTTTGGAAGGACGTCTAGTAATCTGTGAGGTGTATTATATCTCCATTAATTCGTTGACTACTATAAATCCTTCAAACAGAATAAAATTGTCTAATGATAGCCAGAATAAGAATGATAATAAGTTCGCCCGTACTGAAAGGATCAATAATGGTAGGTAATAGTCAATAATTATATTTGTTTGTATTCAAACAGCTGTTTATTAACCCTTTCGTTGCGGGTGACGTTCTGGAACGTCCTGGCAAGTTACAGCAATTTCCAGGCTTTAAAAGCCTGTAAAAACCGTAAAAATCGAGTGTCGGTGGGCGGGAGCGGGAGGGGCCCACCTCCGACCCTCAGAGCACCGAGCGGCTCACTGAGGTTGACTGTGTCTCGCGCGGGTCTCTCTCTGTGTCTCCCAGCAGTGTAGCCAAGCGAGCGAGTGTTACATAATAGCGGGTTTCCCGCGTTTCACTGGCACCACTGCGGATGAACCAGACCACGTACCGGGCCCGTTCTGGTGTCATTTTGAAGCTATTCTCGCCTAGTTTTCGGCAGAATACACTTCATTTAATGCAGATGCTTGATTTATCATTCAGGAGTGCCTGAATATGCCCTAAATAGGCCAAAAATGGCCGCAGCCAAAGGGTTAATGCAGTATGGTGTGCATTATGTATTAAGTAGTGTTCAAATGTATTTGTAATGCAACTGTAGCCACCAAACATAGGGATGTTGACTAAAGAGTAAAGAACGAGTTATATATATTATACCCTTTTAGATATTTATAATATTATGACCATGAAAATACCTTAAATTATGTTATGCTAAGTAAGGATAATTACAGTAGGGGTTCTAATGTCCACAGGAGTTGCAAATATAGTAAAAGTCCTGTAATCCGAATGGCAGCGGACCGACAGTGCTTCGGATTAGTGGATTATTCGGACTGTTGGGAGGGACCCTTGAAAACACTATAAAGACGCACATGATTAATAAATAAAGACATGATATGGTATATACCGGCGTATAAGACACATTTCTAAGCCTTAAATTTAGTAGTAGCCTCTACGTCTCCAACGTAGAGCTATATACAGTACTATTGTATAATTCCGCTCCGCTCTGGGAGCGGGTATTATCGTAACCACTTAGCGCGATTAAACGATAACATCTAGAGTAGCACCTACTTTCTCTACTAGGGACGTTGTACACACTTTGAGGCCACTAGTTACAGAAAAAAAAAATATGGGTGAGAAGAGAAGAGAAAGTTGAAGAATTTTGCCCATCCACCATCTAGGCTCCTTACGACGTCCTCGTGTGCCTCCCGTGTAACCCGACAGGGTTTATAGGATTATCTTTCTCGCGCTACCCTGAATGTATACACACGATTTTTCTGTGTCCCGTTTTGTGCCTTCTGCTCCTGTCTCCTACCCTTTTGGTGGGTTGTGAGCCAGGGTGTCAAACGACGCTGTTTTTTTGAGTGATACCGCAAATGAATTTTTTGTATAATGATAACAGAAACTCTCCTAGCCTAACTTTTTTTTTTTTTTTTTTTTTTTGGTTTGTATTAATGTTACAGAAAACAACTTCACAAGAATTTGGAGTGCCTAATTGCCAAAGTGATTGGGGTGGGGGGCCCCCCCCCCCCAGATTTTGTTTCGGACTTGTCACTTTTGGAATTAAGGGTGTCCACACTCCACAGTCCACAGTCCACTCGGACCAGTGGGACCACACTGTCCACAGTATTGCTTCTAAGTTCTAACTTTCTAAGTTCTATATATAATATTATATAATACACCATAGAATAAGTTTTTAATAACTAGAAAAAAAGGTCATCTTATAAATAATAAATAATATTATAATTACCTTAATTGAGATTATTGAGTTGAGCATTGAGGACCTTCGCCGTTCCCGGGTTAAGACTTAAGAGGTGGCTCAGGTGGGGGGCTCTGACAGTCTGACTTCTGAGAGTGAGAGTCTCAAGAGTCTGAGCTTACCAGATTCCCACTTCCCAGATTCCAGAATTTCAGAAATAATGAGAAAATCTCAGTAACACTATGACTAAAACACTGACATTCAGAGTTCAGACATTACAAATTTTACAATTTACACAGTCCATTAGGTCATTAGGATGATTAGGGAATTTAGGGCCTTTAAGCCTTACTACCTTAGGGCTATCAAATTAACTGTATAACAATTAAACAATGGGGTCGACTTCTGGAATCTCAATCTGGTTCTGGTGATCTGGTCATCGTGCCTGCCCTGATAATCCTGATAAATTTAACACTATATTTTCAGGTCAGCATACACACGGTGACACGAATATCACTTATCACTTATCAGCCGCCTTAGGGCTATCAATTTTCAAACAATGGGGTCGACTTCTGGAATCTCAATCTGGTCATGACATCGTGCCCGCCCTGATAAATTTAACACTATATTTTCAGGTCAGCATACACACGAATATCACTTATCACTAGTCAGGCAATAGTCTCCAATATCTAGGTGATTTCGGCCTTATATATGTAAACACTACTAAAGTCTAAGACAGTTTAAAGGACACACAAATGCTATTACAAGTTCTGTCTACACGAACGTTAAGCAATAATGGCAGGACTGGGGAAGAACCCCATATTATTGGAACTGGAATAAACTGATACTGATAACAAGTTATTAGTATCATTTCACGCAAACCTCCCTCCCAGTCTCTGATAGCCTTCAGTTTTAAGGCTATAAATCCTTAGATTATAGAGCACAGTAACGTGTGTATACATGAATGATGTCCATAGGCCTTACAGATTCCGTGTGTGATATAATTATTGATACACAACCCTTATCAAGAATTATATAACGGTATGCGTGTTGCGTGTTTTTTTTGCGTGCTGTCCTAAGTAGGGTCCATTTACTGTTTGTTTACATTCGTCAACATTGTTCTGGGGACAATAATATGAGGCGAATTTCATTTAATATGTCAATATTTACCATTTTAAAATAATTATATATTAATAGAAGCTATTTAGAAATTTTTTACATGCATTCTTACAATCTATTGTATATTATATGGCACTATACATTATTTTTACAAGAGAGCAAGTTTTGGTGTAGAATATTATCCTTCATCAGTCAGCCATATTTGTTTATACAAGGCGCCAATTTTAAAAAAACATATATAAAGGTGTAGGGGGCAAAGATTTACCCAACAACTATTCGAAGCTTCACGTAAACTATTAGAAATTGACAAATATATCGGAATGAATAGGAAACTATCCCCTTGTGTAAAAAATGAACACTGAATGAGGAAATTGACCACTTGCGAGATTCGTTCTATAAAGAACGAACCCAGATCCAAAAATAAATTGTAGGCCTACAATTATAACCCAGGAACTACTACAAGGCTGATTATGACCGAATCATCTCAAAGTGTTCCTTAATATCACAGTCACACTCTCCAGCACATCCACACCACAATGCTCTCGTACTTCTTGATTTGTCTGTCTATCTCCCCAGGTAACTCCACACGTACGGTACTGCCTTAAAATACTTAAATGAGCTAACAGTCTCCATAATCCGACCATTCAACCTAACCTCACATTCTGTGACCGCACTACAAGTTGTTTGCTGACGACCTCAAACTCTACATCCAGCATCCAAGTAAGTCACCACAATCAAGCTCTCAAGATCTCCAACAAAATATCAACATTTTAGCATCTACATCAGACCCTTGCTTGACTTTGCTTCTCCTGTTTGGCATACTGGTTTTCAAGCCTTCAAGGCGATCTTAATCTTCTAGACTTCTAGAGTCTGTTCAACGTCGGTGGACGAAACAAGTAACCAACCCACTCAAGTCTCACTTATCATGACCGTCTCTCTACCTTAAACCTGTTTTCAATTAAAGGCAGATTGTTGAGGACCGACCTTATTCAGTGTTACAAAATATTCCATAATCTCTCGCCCATTAAACACCATGACCTGTTCACTATGTCACCCCACCAAGGAGTAAGAGGTCATAAATACAAGATCTTTGTTCCCCACACAGAAACCAAAGTAAGAAAAAGGTTTTTCTCCTGTCATTGTTGTTGTTGCCCAAGCTGCCTGGCCGAACAGCCCCAAGGCCCCAAGCAAGGCCAAGGCCATAACCGAGCGCCCCCACAGATCCCTCCCTGCCGACCACAATAAAGCCTGGGTGACCGAAGCCACTCCATGGCGGGGAGCTGAGGAGGGTGCGGAAATCAACCCGGGAAATCAAAGCCCCACCCAGGGCCCTGTGCCCCTCAGCAATTATGAAGAGAAAGTCGAGGGGCAAAGGGAAAATGTGACGCTTTGGCTTCCAATCTTGGTAGATTGGGAGGTCAATCCACGGAAGAGACGCCGTCACTTGAGATCTAGAAAATATATAAGTAAAAGGAACAGTCGGAGTAAGCTATGGGTATGGCAGAGATCGCTCAATTCTCACTCTGATAGACCAGCCCATCACCACTCCTGTCGTATAATCCATCAGTGGAACTCCCTACCAGCTGAAATAGTTGATTCCCCCTCCCTTGCTCAATTCAAATCTATATTGACCCAACACCTCCACAACTCGCTCTTCAACCCATAAAATCCCCTTTCCCATTTTTAAGCAACATCTTAACCCCTGATACCCCATCATATTATTGGTCCGACACACACTACCAGTCACCCCATTTCAGTACATCAAATGTTGCATCTGAAAACTAACACACCTGCCCTACGAGGAGAGATGTCAGCGACTGGGACTGCAGACACTCAGTGACCGGAGAAAAAGAGGTGATATGATCGAAACCTACAAGCTAATGCATGGCTTCGACGACATCCCTTACACCAGATTCTTTTGCCTCAACACAATCTGAGAGGACATTCACTGAAACTAGCGAAACCGGACCACTGGAGAACAAAACTAAAAGGGAACTGGTTTGCGATCCGGGTGATCGATGACTGGAACTCACTCCCAGACGGGATAGTAACTGCGCCCACGATAGCCACATTCAAATCACGGTACGACAGACACACGGGTATAGAGAACATTTAGGTTGACACGTCTTAAGAGGTGGGGACCACACAAGAAACCAATTCTTATTTCCCCACTACCAATTCATAGGTAAGCACTGACGTGTCATGCTATCTCCTGGGCTGCCTAATCCTTGGCCTGTCATGCGCTACCGATTGGCGGCCCTACCAGGTGAGCAACCCTGTTTTAAAGGCCAAAACATTACTGTTTAGGATTCAAACCTACTCACTCAGGTATGTTTGTGAAAGTTGGGCACCATATTTACTCAACCATGAGCGGATACAAGGGAACCAACCTTAGTTCATATTTGGAGAACCAGGTTATAGTGTTGCGGAGGTTTATGCCTTCATACACATGGCGAGTTACTTGACATCAACAATTACTATTTTACACATTCCCCCCTGCCCCTGGCCCTGCCAACTTGGCTAAGTGATACAATTTTAATCGTCCTGGTACTAATATGGAACCTCTCTGATGACAAATCTAATGCTACTGTCGCTCATGGTCGAGTGAATACGGTGCCCAACTCTCACAAACATACCTGAGTGAGTGGGTTCGAATCCTGGTCAGGATACCTCTCTCCCAAGTTACCAACATCAGCCTGTCAAACATTACATAACCTTACTCTTCCGCACATTAATTGCAATATATGTTATGGTAAGTATTATACCTTCGAAGACCGAGGTATATAAGTCCAAAAATTGTGTGACACATAGAATGAATGGCATCTCTCGCACAGATACTCATAGATGATGTTTATACTTCGATGCCAATAAAAATAACTATAATAATAATATTAATAATAATAATATAGATTTAATGTTTGGTCTTGTCACTTCTTGAATAGGTAGTATTCATTCATGACTGTCTAACTTATGGAATAGTTATACAATACAATAATTCCGAAGGGAAATTGATTGAAATCTAGAAGAGAGAATTCATGCTGTTTGTGATTTTGAAATGGCCAAGATTATTCCAGGAAGAACGCAGGAGAGGAAGGTTTTTCATGGCAACGAATATCCAGGCTCCAGCATCAGTAAGGTGGAGAATCGGTAAGAAATAAGCCTACAGTTAAAGTATCCTTCTCCTACCTGCATATATTATCCACCCATCCACAATGAAAATTAAAAGAACATTAGGCTTCCTTAACTATTGGAACTTGTTCGACTATTTCGATTTAGGGAATGTTTGACCTTATAGTTTCTGCATGAGAGGCTGCAATTTTGAAATATATAAACTCCCTACTACGCTACTTACCAAATTTAATTGACTATTATAAATGCATAATTAAAATTGCTGTACTAATTCGTATCTCCAAATCATTTTCATTTGGGCAGCTTTCCAGTCAAACAGTAGGCTTTCCCTAATGATAGGTCTTGTATTAAATTAGGCCTACTATCTTAATACACTTTAATTGTATGTATATTATCAATGATTATGCCGTATTATACACCATTGTACATAATTTTTGGGTATTCTTTTATGGCCCTATCATATTATTTCTGGAAATCTCCGATATATACTTTAGTCTAAAGCCTACATATAATTCAAAGCTACCGCCTGACCGCAATATTCATTAGTACAACAATTAAAGACTTTAAAAAGTAATATATTTGAGTTATAATTTGACCATGGATTGCTCACTAGTTAAACAAAAATCTGTACCATTGCCTTGCTATGCATGTTATTATTAAACGAAATATAAATTTGTAACTTGACACATCTAGCCTATGTTGTTGAACAGATAATAATATATTATAGACGCCATCTTGGATGCTCAGGTTCCAATAATCTCTAATTCTTATCAGTCCAAACACAGTCCCACAGAATCTTATCTCCTGAAATCCTGCTGGTCTAGTATTGTAGAACATAATCCTATATTTTACACTTATTAAGGTAAGTAGAGCTAGTATTGTTATCTTACTGAACGCATTAAGGGTCAGTGGTTGTATCCTAGTCAATAGCATGGTAAATCAAGTTCAGAAACTATATAATATTATAATATTTATGACCTGAAACATAAATTATTTTTTGCTACGACCTAGCGTCCTAGCTCCTAGGTTTGCAACTAAGTTTGCATCATGCATGAAATGATGAAAATCATGATGTTAATAGTTAATTAGGATTATTAGGCTAATTATTTGTTTTAAGTTGTTTAGGCCTAGCCTAGGCCTAATTTATTTGTTTTAAATTGTTTAGGCCTAGCCTAGGCCTATATATTTTAGACAATTTGACTTTCGTCTTACTTACAGTCTTTGCCTAGCCTCCTAGCCTAACAGGCGCTGAGGCGCAGCCTAGGCGGCTAGGCCAGGTCTACCGTCAGAAATTACCGTCTACCGTCTAGCCTCTAGGCTCTAGGTCTCTAAGGACTCAAGGAGTAAGGCCTATTAGGGCCTAACGGCAACGCCAAGCCCTAAGCTATGCCTTCCCTGCGGCCTGCCGCCCAGCGGCCCAGACTCCAGTCTCCAAAGCCTCGGGTCTTCGCATTTCGCAAGTCGCGTCTCCAAAAATAAATACAAATCCGGGGATCAGAGTTCCCGGGATTTTTAATAATTTTTAAAATTTATTTAGTATAATTTAGCATAATTTAGGCCTACGGTGCCGCCTACCCTATATATTTTTTGTTTCCCCCATCTCAAATTCTCAATTCTCATGATTGCCATGCAGCCAATCTTCATTGATGATGAGAGCCTTGAGAGGAAATTGAGTTATTGAGGATTTGAGGAATCATGAAAATCATGACATGACTGACTTAATATTAATTTGATTTAAAAGATTATTGTATATTAATTTTTATTAAATTTCCAGGTTCAGCAGATGAGCTGCTGAGTAGATAGCTGCCAATCCTGCTATTGCCGAGACTCGAGACTCGAGTACTACAGTCCGTCGAGTCAGACTCCTGCCGGCTGCCGCCCTTGTGATACCGTTGATAACTTGATACGGCCCACTGCCCACGCCCAGCGGCCCATGACAGGTCAAGACTCAAGTCACGAGTCACACAGAACAAGCGATGAAGCGTAAGTGTTAAAAATATCCCCTTTTTCTCTTATTTACCGCTATTTATTTATTTTTATATTAGGGATTTTGCTTAGCATATTAAAAAAAATATATTAACGGTGGCCCTCATGGTGGGTGACTCCGGGTGACCGGGGTGAGGGTGGGGTCCCTGCCGCCCAGAGCCTCGGGTCTTCGCAAGTCGCGTCTCCAAAAATAAATACAAATCCTGGGATCAGAGTTCCCGGGATTTTTAATAATTTGTAAAAGTTATTTAGCATAATTTAGGCCTACGGTGCCGCCTACCCTATATTTTTTGTTTCCCCCATCTCAAATTCTCAATTCTCATGATTGCCAATCTTCATTGATGATGAGAGCCTTGAGAGGAAATTGAGGAATCATGAAAATCATGACTGACTTAATATTAATTTGATTTAAAAGATTATTGTATATTAATTTTTATTAAATTTCCAGGTTCAGCAGATGAGCTGCTGAGTAGATAGCTGCCAATCCTGCCATTGCCGAGACTCGAGACTCGAGTACTACAGTCCGTCGAGTCAGACTCCTGCCGGCTGCCGCCCTTGTGATACCGTTAATACGGCCCACTGCCCACGCCCAGCGGCCCATGACAGGTCAAGACTCAAGTCACGAGTCACACAGAACAAGCGTTGAAGCGTAAGTGTTAAAAATATCCCCTTTTTCTCTTATTTACCGCTATTTATTTATTTTTATATTAGGGATTTTGCTTAGCATATTAAAAAAAAAAATATCAACGGTGGCCCTCATGGTGGGTGACTCCGGGTGACCGGGGTGAGGGTCTGAGGGACCTGAGGGTGGGGTCCCTGCCGCCCAGAGCCTCGGGTCTTCGCAAGTCGCGTCTCCAAAAATAAATACAAATCCTGGGATCAGAGTTCCCGGGATTTTTAATAAATTTTAAGTTATTTAGGCCTACCCTATATATTTTTTGTTTCGGGCAGGCTAATAGCCTTTACACTCTACCGCTGAACACGGGGTGAGGCCCGTGAGGTCTTGCTCCAATCTAGGGAGTGAGACATGCGAAGCTTCACGGCTCGAAGCAACTCCATCTCTGAAGCCGCCTTGCCTCCGCGCCTCCGCACTTCACAGTCTAATTTAAAAAAAAAAAAAAAAAAAAAAAAAAAAAAAAAGAAGTAGCCTAAATTGACACAATTTTGGTCTCCATATTTTCCATCTTGATTGATTTTAGATTGCAGGAAATGCTGTTTTAGACACCTAAATTCTCAAATATTTCCGGGGGGGCATGCCCCCGGACCCCCCTAGAGCTCGCGCCTTCGGCGCTCGCCTCCGGCGCTCGCCTCTGCGTCGTTCGCGCTATAATGATAACGAAATAATAAACCATAATGATACCACAATTCATATTTTGTGGATTGACACCCTGTTGTGAGCCTTAATTGAGGCACCTGTGGTTCTAGACAGATGACCCGTGATGCAGGCACGCTGAAAAATGGGCTCTAATGTGTTTAATTGGAGTGTTGCGTGAGAATGGTGGGGATGGATGTAGTTTTTGGGCGTACGGTCGTCATGTGCGCTCGCTGTTACGTTCCCGTCTATTTCGACGCTATAATTTTTGCTATTTGCCCCCTGACATTACTACATGAATACTAGGTTAGGTTAGGTTAGGTTGTTTGGTTAGGCTAGGCTAATGTATTTTTATATCTAAAGGCAGTCAAAATAGACGGGAACATGATGGGAAAGGCGGTACGCCCGCACTTAACATTCTTGCTGAATGGTGGTCACTAGTTTGTAGCGGGCGGTCGCCTTCCCTCTCTGGCGGCGACCGGTGTTACTAAGCCTTCGCCTATTTCGTTCACTATTTAGTTTAGCGGTGACTTTAGTTTTGTATAGCTAGGTTTCTATTCATTTAGGGCTTTTTTGTCACTGCATTAGTTGTTGCTCATAATTTCATGACTTGTACTTCGTGTCTGGCTGTCTGAGTTTCTTGGCTAGGCCTCCTTGATGTCTGAGTGGGGGGCTCCCACCCCTGATCGCTCTTTCGTCTGGCCGCCTCATAGGGCTAATTCCCTATTGAGGTCCTTTTCCTAGCCCACACCTTACCCCGGTGTATAAGGGCCTGGTTGGAGCCATGATTCTCAGTCAATTGACACAATGCCGACTTATCCGTGGCCTAGCCTGAATCGAAGGGACTTCACACTGTTACCAGATCAGTCCGGCATCTCATGCACGGCTCCTGAAACTCTAGGGATGTAAAAACCATCATCTTGTTACTTTTTGTGTTGGCAACAGTGTCAGCATTCCTCATTTGGAATCGTCTGCTAAACTCCAGGGTCCCCACTTAATTAGTGGTCTTCAGTGATCCTCTGATTGAATTGGCCGCTCCCCACTGGTCACTGCCGTCCGCCATAATGGTAGGCTGATGCTTAACCCGCTGAGTACCAGCTAAAAATTTATAAATGTACCACGCAGGACTGGCTGATTCTGCATTTTTTGTTGTTCCAAAAACAATAGCGAATGGGTTAGGAATGAAGGAAAAACCACGAAAAACCAATCAAAAAGCTCAAAAAATGGTCCTACAGAGCCCCCGAAAACGGATTTTACAAGAGTAAAAAATTGAAGGCAATTCCCCAAAAAAACATGATTTTCCGCGCTCACACGCACACGGTTGGACTTTGAGAGTTTTCAACCATTGGCATGGGTGCGTGGGATACTTACACAGTTCTCATACAAATCTGAGCCCTCTAGGTACCATAGGACCGGAGTAATTGGGACCGGAGTGACACTGACGCAGACGTCTGTGTCGCTGGGGTTTAGCGTTACATACATTACCGACGCACTGTTTGCGTCGCTGGGGCTCAGTGGGTTAATGCTAAAACCTTTACACAGACGCTCCCTCGTCTGCCGTAACTGCCCGACACCTTACCCCGGTGTGCCTGAGGCCTAGACTATGGACCGCTCCGCACTGGGACCGGTCTCACAACCCCCACTCCGCACTGGGAACGGGATTCCCCGCTCCCAGAATGGAGCGGGATGCTTTTATTACCTCTATACTAGAGGCTAGTTGGCTGGGTGTTTACGCTCTTCTGTTTTATCACACAGGCTGTGGCCCGCTCCGCTCTCGGACGTTTCCGCCCTGTGCGCGGACATTCCCGCCCACTCGCCGGTACCTTCCCTCCCTGGGGGCGTGTCATTCCCGCTCTGGGAACGGACTGGTGACATCACTGCTGCTGCACTTCTCCACTTCTTCATCGGTGCCTAAAGGCCTCCAGGTATTATTCCCTCCTTTTTTGGGGGGGAAATGCAATACTTTCATGGGATGTGAGCCTGGCTCTTGGTCTACTCTGACCTAGTGTGTGGGGTTTCACTGGAACTTTTTGTAGGTTCACCTGTGTACTGCTAGGCCCTTCCATATTGGTGGGGCCTTTTTGCTTACCTTCCATTAGGGGGGAGGGGGGGATGTCTCCTTCACTGGGAAGGTGCTCCAGTCTCAAGGTCTAGATTGCGCTATGTGGCGACTTTCTGTCCTTGTGCCTGTAGGTTTTCAGGGGGATACCTAGGGTTTATTGTGCACTTCCTCATATCTGTGTGTCATTCATTGTGTACATACCTGGGATACTGCCTAGCCCTGGCCTATGCCGGGCCTTCCCCTACGGCGGGGCCTTATTCTTCCCTTGCATTGCTAGGGGGGATTCATACTTGAACAGATGATTAACCTGGCTCATGGTCTAGTCTGACCTGGTGCTTGGGTTTTCACCGACACCTTTTGTGGGTTCTCCTGTGTTCTTACCGGGTCCTACCCTATGGTGGGGCGTGATTCTTCCCTTGATTTGTCAGGTGGTTTACTCCTTCCACGACTGTTTTCCCTGGCTCGTGGTCTAGTCTGACCTGGTGCTTGGGGTTTCCCTGTAACTTTTTGTGGCTTCCCCTGTGTTCCTACCTGTGGTGGGGCTTTCTTCTTCCCTTCAATTGAGGGGGGGGGGGGGTTCAATCCTTCGCAGGTTGGTGCTCCGGGCTCAAGGTCTAGTTTGCACTTAGGTGCGCCTTTCTGTCCTTGTGCCTGTGATTTTTTATAGGGATCCTTACGGGTTTTATGCATCCTCACCTGTCTACTATGCTTCGTTCCTGGGCTCTATGTGTCATTACTTGTACTTACACTAGTTGTACTTACACTAGTTGTATTTGCGGGAGTGAGCAAGCTCGTTAATTCCCGCCTCCTAAGATATGTTTGTCATACCGTGCTTTGAAACTATGCACTGATGGTGCAGACACTACTTCGGCTGGCAATTTGTTCCACCCACTAATCGAGTTGGTAGGAAATCTTTTACTTTTCAGATCAGATTTACTATTAGGCACTTTCAGTTTGTAGCTGTGACCTCTTGTTCTCTCACCTCCATCCCTCTCTATGAAGTTTTCTTGGTCAATTTTGTCAATACCTCTATCACATTTGTATATCTGAATTTGCTGTCCTCGTTTCCTTCTCTGTTCCAGTGTAGGTAGATTCAATCTCTCGAGCCTCTCTTGGTACTCCAAATTTTCCAAACCTGGGATCATCCTCGTAGCTGCTCTCTGTACCCTCTCAATTTTGTGGATATGTTTCTTCATTTGAGGGGACCACACTACAGATGCATATTCCATCCTGGGTCTTATTATTGCCGTTATTATTTGTTTCATGGTGTTTTCATTAAGATAATTGAAAGACATCCTGATATTTGCCAATAGTGCTAGTGATTCTCTCACTATCTTATTTACGTGGCTTTCCGGAGACATGTTATCCTTAAATTCTATCCCCAAGTCTTTTTCTTTTTCTGCTTTGGGAATCACTTCGTTTCCTAGTTTATAATCTTTTCTAGGTCTGTAGGCTACTTGCTTTTACCCATTTCTAGAGTCTTACATTTTCCTGCATTGAACTCCATATTCCATTTGATGCTCCATTCATAGATCTTTTGCAAATCTGATTGGAGTTAAAGTCAATCCTCCTGGGTTCTGATCGTTTTAAGCAGTTTAGCATCGTCCGCAAACATGCTCATGTAGCTTGTTAGTCTCTCAGGTAAGTCATTTACAAATATTAAAAACATGATTGGGGCTAGGACAGATCCTTGTGGTACTCCACTCGTAATTTGAGTCCAGTTTGACGATTTCCCCCTTACTGTTGTTCTCATCTGTCTTTCGCTAAGGTAGTCTCCATCCATTTCAGCAGTTTGTCTCTTACTTTTCCCTCATGTTTTAATTTCCACGGCAATCTCTTGTGTGGAACTTTGTCAAATGCCTTTTTAAAGTCTAGGTAGGCACAGTCTACCCATGCTTCCCTCTGGTCCACTGTGTTTATTACTCTAGAGTAAAAACTCAACAAGTTGCTTACACATGATCTGCCTCCTCTGAATCCAAATTGTCGGCCAGTAATTAATCTTTTGGATTCCAGGTAGTTCACCCGTTTGTCCCTTATTAATCCTTCCAGAATCTTCATGAGGATGCTCAATAGTGATACAGGTCTATAATTCAGTGGTTTATCTCTGCTTCCTCCCTTAACCCGGGAACTGCGGGAAGACTCTTAAGAGTTCCCCCGGCGGACTGCGGGAAGACTCTTAAGAGTCAGAAAGAAAAAAAAATCAACTTTAACCCTCCAGCCCCGGGGGCTATAGCTTGCGACTGTGCTCCGGTACCGGGTGTTTTGACGATCTTTGGCCTATGTTAACTACTCTGTAAGTCAATGAATATGGCATGTAATGTTGTGAATAAAAAAGAATAATGTTCCACAAACCTTCCTCTGTCGAATGGCGTTGAGTAGAGGTCTCTAGCCCCTCTGGTTGCATAATGGTGAGCGCGGGAAGACGAGTGCTTTTCGGCGGCAAATTCTTCCCGCGTTTGGACGCGTCGTCCCGGCCATGGCTACGACGCACCTAGCCGCTCGTCGCGCCAAAGTATTTATCTCCCTTAGACGATTTTAGTGTTTGATATTGAGAATGTGATGTTTATTTGATATTTTCTAATTATTTTGAGGCCAATTATATAAAATATGTTTATTAGGGTATCACTGTCACTGATATTGCTAATTTTCACTCGATACCGTACATTTTATTAGTAATTGAGGTAGCTTATTGTTGTATTAGGCACTGATTATTCGTTATCACAGGTGTTTATTATACTTTGGCCATCATATATTAGGTCTTGTGTCACTTTCACTTTGACAAATATGCTTTAGAGAGTGTCACTGTCACTGATAATGCATATTTTCACTCGATACCGTACATTTTATTAGTAATTGAGGTAGGTTATTGTTGTATTAGGCACTGATTATTCGTTATCACAGGTGTTTATTATACTTTGGCCATCAAATATTAGGTCTTGTGTGACTTTCACTTTGACAAATATGCTTTAGAGAGTGTCACTGTCACTGATAATGCTCATTTTCACTCGATACCGTACATTTTATTAGTAATTGAGGTAGGTTATTGTTGTATTAGGCACTGATTATTCGTTATCACAGGTGTTTATTATACTTTGGCCATCAAATATTAGGTCTTGTGTCACTTTCACTTTGACAAATATGCTTTAGAGAGTGTCACTGTCACTGATAATGCTCATTTTCACTCGATACCGTACATTTTATTAGTAATTGAGGTAGGTTATTGTTGTATTAGGCACTGATTATTCGTTATCACAGGTATTTATTATACTTTGGCCATCAAATATTAGGTCTTGTGTCACTTTCACTTAGTTATATGATTTGTAAACGTTTTATATACAATTTATTGTGTCTTTTTTCACTGATTTATATATTTCTATAGGTTCTAATCATATGAATGTCACTTGGTATATACATATGTGTCACTTTCACATATTATTATGGTGTAATTGTATTTGTATCAATGTTCTCATAATACATGACTTTTGTATTACAATAAATTGGTTTTCTTCCACTTTTTGCCTATATAATTATAGTGTACATATTGTCATTTTATTTGGCAATTTCAGTATGATTATTAGAACTCCAGCTTGGAGTGGTAATCAAAGAAGCACTCTAAAGCACAGAGTGCCACCTTGCACTCCACACACTCCATGGTTGACTTTTTACCTGACCTCGGCCTCACCCTGCTGTTGTAGCAGACATGGCACCGCTTCTGCTGTGTTCTTCCTGATTCATTCTGAGGCAGGGAACCAAGCCTGTGCCTAATCAAGTATTGAGCACACTGCAAGCGGTCAATAACGGCGGGCCCAGGATGTGCCACTGCCCTCTGTGGCGTAGCATACTTCTCCAGGAGCTCCGTCAACACCTGCTTTTGGAACCTCCGCAGGCTATTGAACTTCATGGGTGTGTTCACATTCCGAAGCTTGTATATGTTGTAGGCATTCAGAACTGACATGTCCACCATATGCAGAAAGAACTTTTTGTACCATCTGCACGAGGTACGCAGGCAGTCAATGAAGCCTATCTGCATGTCGGACTTGTCCACCAGCCTCATGTTGATGTTGTAGTCCAGGACAGCATCGGGCTTGGTCACCCTGGCCTGGGTGCGGCGATCCACCTTGCCAGTCTCCACCATTTCCCCCTTGTGGATGGTGGTCAGGAGGTTGACCTTCCGCTGGTCGTGCCAGTGGATAGCCAGAATGGGCCCCGACTTCTTCTTGAACACATCACCTTTTTTGGTCTTTGGAGGGAAAGGTGGCATGCCCTTCCTTTTCCCTCGTACTGTGCCTACAGTCCCCGTCTTGCGCTCATGCAGGTACTGTGAGAGAGTGGGGGACGTGTAATAATTGTCCGTGTAGAGGACGTGATTCTTGTGAAAGTAGCGGTCCATCATGGCTTGCACCACTGCTCCGCCAAAGCCAATGAGGGGGTCCACAAGCAAGTCCCCTTCCTTCCCGCTGTAGACCAGGAAGTCCAGGACATAGCCAGTTTGGCAGTCGCACAGCACAAAGAATTTTATGCCAAAGCGATGTCTTTTTGAGGGGATGTACTGCCGGAAGCTGAGTTTTCCCCGGAACAGCACAAGAGACTCGTCAATGACGACCTTGCGGAAGGGCTTGAAGTAGGAGGTGAAGCGTTCTCGCATCATCTCGTACAACGTCCTAATCTTCCACAGCTTGTCTGGGAGGTGGACGTCAAGGTTGGTGACAAGATGGAGCGCTGCGAGGATATCAAGGTACCGGTCGCGAGACATATATTTCCCGAAGGCAGGGGTGGATATCAGATCATTGGTGATCCAATAGTCAGGCAACCTATGCTTCTTGACATGAGGCATTAGCATGGTGAGTGCCAGGAACACCATGAACTCTTTATGAGTCACTGGGGTCCACTGCCTCATGTGGCCCTTGGTCACCTTGCCCAAAAAGTGGACCTGGAATTGGTGCTGCTTATTTGTCTCTTTGACAACATAGCCTACCACCTCCTCATCAAAGAAGGCCTCAAATAGTTTGTGTGGTGGAGCATTGGGGCCTGCAGGAAAATTGGGGGTAATGCCTGAACCCTCCAGTACCTCATCAAAAGCTGGCACATCAGGGTTGTATCCATCCTCATCAACTACGTCTTGCCACTGAAAAACGTAGAATGGGTCTTGTCTACGCTGACGAGGAGCTCCAGCTGGTGGCCCAGCACGCCCACGGCCAACTCGGGAGGCGCGCGCCCTAGGGCGGCGAGGGCGGCGGCCAGGGCGGTGGGCAGCACGACGGGCAGCACGACGCCGGGCCAAGCGGATGGGTCGAGGGTCGTCGATGTCCATATAGTCATCGTCAGAGTGGTCATCTTGCTCTGACGGTGGACCTATGTAATCATGGCCAGAGTCTTCAGAGAGGTGCCCTTCATCATCAGTGGCCCCCACATAATCTGGCGGGGAACCAGTGATGCGTGGGCGGCGTGCGGGTGGGCGAGGTGGGGAAGGAGTGGCAGGTGAGGCTGTGTCCCCCCGAGGTCCTGGGCTCCTTGGCCTGCGACGAGTGACAGAAAGCAATGTTTCACTGTCACTAGGCCCAGGTATTGGTGATGCGAGCTCAAAGACTTCTTCAGGAAGACATGTTGAAGGCGGGAGAGGTGGGGAGGACCGTGGGGAAAGTTGCGGGGACGTATGGCTGGGGCCGGCCGGGGTGGACGCCGCGGGAGCCTCGAACAAAACTCTCTTACTTTTCTTAATTTTTTTGGTATATTTCCTACCTTTCCCCTTTTCGGCAGCAGTATGTCTCCTGTCGGGGGACCTAGGAGGCAAATAGGCCGAAAGTGTGGGGTCCTCAACCCTTGGCAATGGTGGGGGTGGTGGGGAAGAATGCGGGGCATCCGGGTCATCTTGGGTGGCGAGGGTAGATAAGGGAGACAATGGCGGACGAGAAGGGTCACCACGCTGACCCTCACTCACAGCCTCATCCTCACCAAGTAGTTTTGCTTGTTCCCTAGCTGCCGCGGCCGCCTTCTCAAGTATTTTCTGCTTATACAAATGTAGTTTGAAAGGCGATTTACCTGGGGAAGGGCTTGGCGTCGTGTCACTTATGCGAAATTTGGTGAGTGACCTTGAACTCTCCCACTCACTCACTCTCTCAAGTTCACTGTCTTTAGGTAAACCAGCTTCCTCAACAACTGGTACATCACCTTCATCACTCTCATCACTGTCATGTTCTCTCGCAAATCCCAGGAATTGCTCTTCTTTGTCACTCTCATGGCCATAATCACTCGACTTATAATTACTGGAGTCGTCACTGACTTCATCATCAACATTATGCTTGGCATCAGCTCGCTCATAAAGTCTCAATGTCGTCTCAATACCTCCGGGAGATAACACATTTAGGCGATGGCGTCGGGGTAAGGCGCGACGAACTAGCAAGGGCGTCGTAGGAAGCACGATATCGGACACAGCGGAATCACTATTTGGCGTACTGTCCATGATGGCGTCGGGGTAGATACTGTTGCTGTGGTGTAGTTTACGCCTGGTGGCGCCACCTACCGTCCCACGATACCGAAAATGTACACGCGGCATTCGAAAGCACGCACGCAAGCAATGGGCGTTCAAGAGCCCTTCCGGATTGCGCGGGCCGAGGTTGTTATGGGCGTTCAAGAGCCCTTCCGGGTTGGAGGGGTTAAACATCGAAAAAAACATGTTTTTTTATTTTTTTTGTTTTGCCCCTGGGCCATGCAAAATATCACTCCTCTACCTCCCCTCCTTCCCCACTTTCCTCCCTTCCTTCAGTTATCACCTATTTTCCCTGTTATTCCCTTATTCTGATGTATATTTTCGTGCTAACATTAGCGAGTTGCAAGCAGGTCATTGTCATCTCTGTTAGCAAGCGAGTGCAAGAGAGAGAGAGTATCGATCGACTGTGTCTCAGTGGCCTTGGGGGAAATTGGCGGGAAAGCAGGTTGCCTCACCCATACATTATATAACTCGCAGCCTGTATCTCCGATTTTGACCATCCAAACGCTGTTTTCACTCGTTTTATTGTTGTTTCAGGTTAACCCGGGAGCTGCGGGGAGACTCTTAAGAGTTCCCCCGGCGCACTGCGGGAAGACTCTTAAGAGTCAGAGAAAATAAAAATCAACTTTTGACATCGAAAAAAAAATATGTTTTTATATTTTATTTTTTATTTTTTTTATTTTTTTTGGCCCCTGGGCCATGCAAAATCTCAGTCCTCTACCTCCCCTCCTTCCCCACTTTCCTCCTCTCCTTCAGTTATCACCTATTTTCCCTGTTATTCCCTTATTCTTGTATATTTTCGTGCTAACATTAGAAATCCGATTGGAGGGTGTGGTCATCACTGATAGCAAGCGAGTGCAAGAGAGAGAGAGAGAGTATCGATCGACTGTGTCTCAGTGGCCTTGGGGAAATTGGCGGGAAAGCAGATTGCCTCACCCATACATTATAAACTCGCGGGCTATATCTCCGATTTTGACCATCCAAACGCTGTTTTCACTCGTTTTATTGTTGTTTCAGGTTAATACCTTTATAATCAACCCATAATAGGCGCATATGGATAAATATTAATGCTATTAATGGCACAATGAATATTTTAGTGACGGAAACACCTCAAATACGTCAGCACAGGGGGACGTTTCCAATTACCCCCATGCGCACTTCAGAGGTTAATACCTTTATAATCAACCCATAATAGGCGCGTATGGATAAGTCTATCTATCTATCTATTGCCTGACGCCGTGATCCCCGAAGGGGTGGCCACGAACGAACCACCCCCATGCACCTCTGTCCCCAGTCAGTCGACGCCCCTCCCCCCAACCAGCACCGCCTTCGTTCATGTAGTTCCTCACTCCATCCTTCCACCTCATATTCGGTCTACCTCTCCCCTTCTGTCCCTCCACCTCGCTCTCGTACACCCTCTTAGTCATTCTCTCGCTTTCCATACGTTCCATATGGCCGAACCATCTCAAGTTGTTCCTTTTCACACTTTCCAGCACATCTACCTCCACACCACACCTCCTTCTTACTTCCTCATTAGTCTGTCTATCCCTCCATGTAACTCCGCACGCACTCCTTAAGTAATTAATTTCCACTGCTCTCACTTGGTCTGAGTCTCTCAACCAACGTCCATGCTTCGCTTCCGTAAGTCAGTGTCGGGATTACCACACTGTCATGCAAGGACTTCTTCACTTCCATACTGACCACCCTATTTCTTGTTACTGCTTTTAGCGTTCCTACAACCCTTTTCCCCTGTTGTACCCTCTCCCGCACCTCTTCATCCATAGTCCCATCTTTACTCAACACACTGCCCAGATACTTAAAAGAGTTGACGATCTCCATAGCCTGACCGTTCAGCTTCACCTCACACTCTGTGACTTCACCCCTTTCGAAGACCATAACCTTGCTCTTCCCCGTATTTACCTTCAAATTCCGTTTTTCGCACACTGTTCCAAACTCATTTACCAGACCCTGCAACTCCCATTCATTATCACTCATCAGAACTGTATCATCCGCAAACAGCAGTATAGGTAGCTTCCACTCAATTCCCTCCCTTTTCAGCGATACACCAACATCCACTGCTCTTGATAGTATTTCTTTCATAACTCCATCCATATATACAGTAAACAACCACGGGGACATCACACACCCGTGTTTCAAACCAACATTCAGGTCAAAGAACTCGCTCTCCCTCTCCACACGTACTGCCGCCTTTGCACCCTCATACATGCTCTTCACTGCTTTCAGCAACTTGCCCTCTACTCCGTATATTCTAAGTACTTTCCACAAACCTTCTCTATCCACTCTGTCATAGGCCTTCTCCAAGTCCATAAAGGCAACATACACCTTTTGTTTCTTCTCCACAACACAATTCAGGGTAAAAATCTGATCTACACATCCTCTTCCCTTCCTAATGGATAAGTATTAATGCTATTTATGGTAAAATGAATATTTTAGTGATGGAAACAGCTCAAATACATCAGCACAGGCGGACGTTTCTAATTACCCCCATGCGCACTTCTTAGGTTAAATATAGGAATAATGTTTGCTCTTTTCCATTCTGTAGGTACTATCCCCGTGTCCAATGATTTGGTCATTATATCATATATTGGTATACTCAGTTCCTTGGCATTTTCTTTAATAATCCAGCCTGATACTCCGTCCGGTCCGGCGGCTTTGTTTGGATCCACCTTACTCATTTTGTCTATGAGCTCTTCTCTGTTAAATGTGACTTCCGGCATTTCCTCTATACCTATCTCATTGGTTTCTGGTGCAATGAATTATCTTTCTTTTGTAAATACTGATGCAAAATTTCTATTTAGTTCTTCCGCAATTTCTGTATCATCTATGATTCTGTTTCCTCTTTTAATTTTTAGGATTGTGGCTTTTATCTTCCTTTTGCCGTTTACAAACTTGAAAAATATTTTTGGATTCTTTTCATAGTTCTCCACTATCCCTTTCTCATGGTTTGCCTCTGATCTCCTCCTCATTTCTGTGTATTTGTTTCTCTCCTCTTTATACTTTTGCCTGTTTTCTTCTGAATCCCAGTTTCTCATCTTTTTCCAGGCTTTGTTTTTTGCTTCCTGTGCTTGCCTACATTCGCGATTAAACCATTCTTTGCGATTTCCTTTTTTTTTCTGTTATTAATGTACTTTGGTACAAAAGTTTTTATACTAGTATCATAGATCTCCATGAATGCATTGATTTTTTTGTCTACCTCACTTTCAGATAACACTTGATCCCAATTTTGTGACTTGAAAAAATCCTGTAGTCCTGCGAAATCGGTTCTGGAATACATCCAATGATTTTCCTTGTGCTTTTCCCTTTCCTTGGGTAGTTTATGCTTCAATAGTAGGTCTATGTCAAGAACTGCATGGTCGCATTTTCCTAGTGGGCATAGGTACTGAATACTTTGAACCTCCTCCTCCCTTCTTGTGAAGAGAAGGTCCAATCTAGCTGGTTGATCACTTCCCCTTATTCTTGCTGTCTCTTTTACATGTTGGTATATAGAATTTTCCATGGCCATACTTAAAAATTCATAGCCCCAACTTTCCTCTCCTGTTCCGGGTTCAAGTTCTTCCCAATTTACTTCCTTGCAGTTAAAGTCCCCACACATGACTATTTCATCCTTTGAAGCTAAGATATTTTCTAGCACACTAATTGTTTCCTTACGCATTAGGCTATGCTCCTCCTTACTCCATGTCTTCGTCTTGGGAGGTACATACGCTACTATCACTACTATTTTTTCGTTTCCACCAATTTCTAGTGCTAAAACTTCTGCTGTTGAAGTTTCTAGTTTTATCTCAGACACAATCAAATCTTTCCTAGTAAGGATGCACACTCCACCTCCATGTCAAAGTTTTCTGTCCCTCCTCCAAATCTTGTATTCAGACCATCCTAGCAGATTTATATCAAGTTCCTCTCTTAGTTTTGTCTCAGTGAGACATACTATTGCTGGTTTCTTAGTATTGAGTAAGTCTGATAGTTCTAATTTCTTAGAGATTAGCCCATCGACATTGCTATATAGAATCCTTATACTTTCCAGTCCCCCTTTTCCTGATTCAAGTGCCTTATCTGCGGCGGTCTGTACCCTACCCTCTTTTTCATTTAGTTTCTCTTTACCGGAAGTTTCATAATCTTCCCTTTTCTCACTCCGTAAAAAAACTTATTCTTTTCTTGTTCTGTCCTCTTGCTATTTTCCTCTTTGGCGGTTTTCCTTAGTTCAGCCTCCTTCTTTCTCTCTTCTTCTGGTATGTCACGCCTGATGTAGATTTTGTCCATACCATCTTAACTCTTTTAGCCTAGCTGCTACTGCCATGATTTCATCACATGTCCTTCTTGACTTAAATTCGATTTTGACCAGTCTATTGTATTCCTTTGTGTATTTTCCCAGCCTAAACATGTCTGATATTTCCTCCTTCCAGTTGTCCTCCTCATCCTTAATAGATTCCAGAATCTTGTTGATGCGACCTTCATCCTTCTCTCTTCTTTTTGTCCAGTCTAGTTCCTCCTTTTCTTCCACCCCTGATATTATGAGGCAGTTAGCCCTACGACTTTCTTCCTGGATGGCCTGAGAGTTTTCGTGGATGCCTTGCTTAACCATTCTTTCTACCTGGTCCTTTATCCTAACATCTTGCTGTTTCTGTTCATCCATTATCTTCCTGAATTCGTCACTGTTTGCCGTCCTTACACTGTCTAAATCTTTTACCACTTGGTCTCTAGTCATGCCCCAAGAATGTTTACCTTCCGAGATACTGGTGTCTAGCCTAGTCATTATCTCTGCCTTTTCTCTCTCCACTAACTCCAACCTGTTCTTCAACTCACCATTCTCTGTAACAATTTCCTTCTTAACCTGACAAGCGCGATATAGACCTAGGTGCTAGGGTAGTTATTTGTGCATTTCTAGCCCTGGATTCTGACAGAATTCGTTATATTTACAATATAAAGCATTATTTGTTTTCGGTATGCTTTTATTTTACATATATGATGTATATATGAACCTTCAAGAGTGCTAAAATAAGTGGGAAAAGCATTTGGGTGGTGAAAAACGAAGATATTGGCCACCCGGTCATAATCTCAGGCGAGAGAGAGCCACAGGCAGCCCTCCCCTCTCGCTGTCTGGGAGTCAACTGAGACGAGCGGGGCGGTGTGTGCCGGTGTCTGGGTGTTGCATAACGATCTTTTATGCAACCCACTTGTGCTACATTATCGCGGGAGAGAAAAATAACCGATAAATGATGATAATAAGTGGATAAATAGGTGATAATTGAGGAGGGGGGGGAGGGGGGAATAAGGTGGGGAAGGAGGGGAGGGGGAGGGGTGAGAAACACATAGATGAGTACTAGAGGGGAATTATCTCACCTAGAGACAAAATCCTTTGTTTTGATAGGCCCTTTTTTTTTTTGGAAGGCTTTTTTATGGTCTTGCTTCCGTGAGGCCTATCGCGTTCCCTATAGGAAGCCTTCCGTGAGGCCTATCGCGCTTGCCGGGTTAACTGTCTCCAAGCTGGTCACTTGGTCCTCCAAGTTCTTGATTTTGTTCAATAGCATGTAGCAAAATTTTCCAGTTTCCTCTGCCGTCCATGTTTTTTGGAAACCGGGAAAATCCGGCTCTCCCTCCGATTCGTCACTCCCGCCTTTATCACTCCTCTCTTCCTCAGCCCCCTCATCACCTTCATTAACCATCTTCCCCACCTATTTCCTCTTGTAGCTGGATCCAAATATCTTGCCTCTTGAACATCTTGATGTTCCTGCCAGACCCTACCCTTGGGTGGGGTTCTTTCTGTTACATGAGGGATGCTGCAGCCACGTTACCTGCTCCCACAGTGTTTCCTATAATCCTTGTCGGTGTGGTCCTTCCCTCTGTGCTACGTGGACGGGCGTTTCCCGCCTCATACGGCCCTCCCTGCTTGGGGCCCCCTCGCTTCCGGACACCCTTGTGAGGATTCTGTTGCGCCCCCCAGAGTTGTCGCCGGCTGGGCGCCAGTCTGCGGACTCTGGGAGACGACAGGGGGGGTGGGGGTGGAATGCGTCACAGGTCTACTTCACCCTCGCCTCATCGTCAACAATCCCTCTCTCCTGCTCGGCCTGCTCTCTTTACCGTTCCTGACATGGGTTATATGCTCTTTGTGGCGGAGAGGCGTGCACCCACTAGTCTCACCTTGACTACTGTAGTGCCGCCTGTGTTCTCTCCATCCCGTCGTCCGACTCATGCCCTAGTCGGGGAGCTTGTGGATGGGCAGGCCTGGATGCTTCGTCGCCCTTCATCTCCTACTACACCGGTGGTCCTTCCTGCCCCTCCTCAGTCTCGAGCTGCTGCGCTGTTTCAGACTGTGCCCCCTCCTGTGCCTTTGTCACCTGCGACGCCAATGTCGACTCCCTATGAGTTGTCTTGGGAGGAGGAAGGAGGGGCTGCGCTCGAGGACTCTCCACGGGAGTCCCTCGTCTGCACGCCTTCCTCACACCCGACGGTTGGCCACTGTGGACGTCTTGGGTCTGTCTAGCCATCTCCCTCGGTTTCTCCAGGCATGCCTACCTGGAGGTTGGTAATAGCCACCCTGCTTGGAGTGCAGGCGGCGGCGGCGACGTCGTTCCAGAGGTCGAACACGGGATAGTTCTCCTCCTTCCGCGAGGCTCTGGGACGTCTCCCCGCAGCTATGGTACGACCGTCTCCTGTGCCTAAAGTCGCGCCTGTAGTGACTCCTGTCCATCACTCGGAGGGGCACCTACCGGCGGCGCCCGCTGTTCCTGTGGCTGCTGCTCTGCACGCTCCTTTTCCCCCTGCCCCTTCTCCGGCAGTTGCGACATGTCTTGTCGTTCTGCCTGGGTGCAGGTTGGGGTGGGGTGGCTGGTCCGTCTACGTTCCTTCCTTGGGGCGGTATGAGATCCATACACGTAGGTTTCCTTCCCTGTCCTTGTTCGACCGTGCTATGGTCGGCCTCCTCTCGGCAGGTATTCCATCTCGATGCCCCCGCTCTGTCAGCCATCGCTGGGATCCCTCTACTCAAGAGGGCCCGGGATCAGCAGGGTGCCCTAGTTTGGGAGCTCCCCCTTCTTGTGGCTGGTCCTTGGAGTGGAGTGGCTGGCAGCGGGCGTGGTCTTCGATATGCGTTTTGAGTGAGGTTCTCGTCTTATTCCACTTTTGGACCGAACCTTCGTGTCGGGACTGGTCCGACCGTCCACCGAGGTTCCTGCCAAGTACTGATCTTGGCCTCTTGTCCCTACGGTTTCTCTTGATGGGATATCTCCTCTCTTCTTCGCTTCCCCGGAGACGGGTGCCCTCGTGCACGATCACAGGCTTCGCCAACGCACTGCTCACCGGCTCTCTGCCCTCTTGGTGTTCCTTTAGTTGGCTCGGCTTCTTCGACTGTCTGATACCCAGCCTCCTAGGGTTCTGCGGCAGGGTTGGAAGCACATATGGCACGCCCGCCTCCTTGCGGCTGCGGAGCATGTTTGTGTCCCTGCGACATCGGGCGTCGAGGCCTTCTTCGGCTGCTTCCTCCCTCAGTCGGGAGTGGGGGGGGGGGTCTGGGCCGTCTCTCCGATCGTCGCTCCCCGCCTCGTCCTTCCCTGCTACTGCGTATAGTGGCTTCCTCTCGGCGGTTCGTCCAGAGGACGGGGTATTCTCGGTGGGCGCCGAATACTCGTCATCTGTTTCGGACTGGTGACATGCATCCGGGGGAGAGGTGGTAATGTGCGTTGATCCCTCCACAACAAGTCTGGGGGGCACTCCGCGTCTCCCAACGCTTCATGCTACTGGGTCTATCCCCTCTCCCCTCTTCCATCCGTTGATGGGTTCGGTGGTGGGCCTTACTCATGGCCCTCACACCGGTTTCTTCTGTCACCACTCTCGGCCCTGGCCCCGCCGGTTGTGGGCTTGTCGGGTTGCGCTGCGGGGTCTGTCCTGGAGGTGGCGGTCATGACTTTTCCTCAGGCAACCTCCCTGACATCGCCCAGTGTCTCTGCACATTGCCAAAGTGCTTTGGTCTATCCACGGGGATGGGATGATTCGTGTGGTCACGTCTCTGCTAGGCGTCTTCCTCTCGTATGTCTTTCTCGTCCCCGAGAGGGTCTGCGATGCGATTTGACCGATGGTAGGCCTGTCCTGCTGCAGCCAACACGTCGTGTATACGCCCGATTTCGGGTGCTCACCATCGGTCACGTGCGACTGACACTCCTGCCCGGTTCTTGGGTGGTGGCCCTCAGGCTGGAGGACGCTTCTTGGCATGTGACTCTGGCTCCTCGGTTCCAGGGTTCTCTGGCGCTCCAGTCGCACGAGCGGGTGTTCCCGTTCGCCCTCCATATCGCTCCGCCGGTCTTTGCGACTCGTCGCACAGGCTCTGCCTCCTCTGCTCCGTCAGGGGTTTCGGATCCTCTTTTCCTTGGCTGATTTGCTCGTCGCCGCAGCCTCTCCGACACATTGTGTACAGACCGCACTCCTGGTCTTCCGACTTCTCACTTGTGTGGGATTGTCGTACACGTTCCCCAGTCGTGCCTGACGCCGTTGCCGGAAGTGGCGGGGGTGGGCATAGACGGGGTCGTAACGAGCGCGTCTGTCAGACTGAGTCCAGTGGGTGTGGCCCGCCTTCGCAGGATGCTTTTGCCACATTGCACTCGATCTCGTTTACCCAGTCGGTCTGGGAATCGCTCTTCATGTCTCTCATTTGGGCATCACTGGTCATTCCCCTAGAGTGGCTCCAGCTTCAACGCCTCATACAGTTAGGCACCGGATTTTTACTCTGGCCTCCCTATCGGCTTAGCCCGGTTCCGCATTCGGTTCGTTTGTATGTGACACACTTGGTCGCTCGGGGCACACTCACAGCGGTTGTTCCCTGGTCCGCTCCGCCACCGACCATCTGGGTAGTTTCGTTGCGTCAGGTGTGGTGGGGTGGGGCTACCGCTCCAACATGGGTCGTCCGGATAGGGGCAGATGGCCGTGTCTCGCCCTTCCTCTTCATTATCTTGGGTCTATTGGTCCCATTCTTCTTCCTGGGGGATCCCGAACGGACCCTCCCCGGCGGGTCGGTAGCCATCAGGGTAGCTGTTCTGAAGGTGGTTCCCTGTCTTCAGGGGCAGGGCTCCTCCAGGTCCGCCGTTCTCCAGGCCCTGGCGGAGATGTTCTTTTTCTCGAACCGGCATTCACGGCTTCGCCCTGCTAGCGACTTCCCTGCTCGGGACTGCCATTCTTTGAGCGGATGCTTTGTCGCGGAGACCTTACTGGAATGGTCTTTCATACGTTGCGTATTCGGTGACCTGGCAGCCTCCTGGGGCTCTCCACTGGTGGACTTCTTCAACTTGCTCGTGCCGATCTAGTTGTCTGTCTTCCTGAACCGCTGGACTCACCCCTCAGCGGGGTTGATGGGGGGGATGGATGCGTTCAGCAAAGACTGGAACAGGTGGCAGTCCTTCTACGTCTTTCTGCCACCTGCCACACTTGTATTTACCTAATTTTATTTACCTAATTGTAGTTTACAGAAGTAGAGCTAAGCTCGTGTTGTCCCGTCTCTCAGTCTACTTTCATCCAATTTTTTCTTGAAAATATTGATGTTCCTTGCCCCTACCACCTCCTCCTCCAGCCTATTCCATTTGTCAATACATCTATAAGGGAAGCTAAACTTCCTGATATCGTTTTTGCAGGTAGGTCTTTTTACTTTGTAGCTGTGGCCTCTAGTTATTCCTGTATCCATAATTAATATATCCTCCCTATCCAGCCTCTCCAGCCCTCGGGTGCATTTGTACATCATTATCATGTCTCCCCTCTCTCTCCTCTCTTTTAGACTCGGTAGATTTAATCTGTCTAGCCTCCTTTCATATGGCAGTTCTCTAAGACTTGGAACCAATCTAGTAACTGCTCTCTGGATTCTTTCTAACTAGTGAATATGCTTCTTAAGATGCGGGGACCACACCACTGCTGCATACTCCAATCTTGGTCTAATCATACTTTTTATAATCTTCGCTAACATGTTCTCATCCAAGTAGTTCAGAGCAACTTTCATATTCCCGGCCATTGCATACATTCCGCTAAAGAGCTTGTTAATATGTTTCTCTGGCGACAAGTTATCTTGTATAATCAACCCTAAATCCTTTTCTTTTTCGGCCTTGCTAATTATATTATCTCCCATCCTGTACTCCCAATTTGGTCTATTCACACTTCTTCCCATATTTAACACATGACATTTACTTATATTAAATTTCATTTTCCACTTGGTGCTCCATTCGTATATTTTATCTAAATCCCCTTGCAGCTCCTCACAACTACTTATATTTGTTATTTGTCTCATAATTTTTACGTCATCTGCAAACATTGACATGTAGGAGTTTATGCCTATCAGCAGGTCATTCACATACATAAGGAACATAAGAGGTGCCAACACCGATCCCTGTGGCACACCACTCAACTTTCTGCCATGATGAGTAAGTTCCTCTAATGTTGGTCCTCATTTCCCTATCTGTTAAATAGCTCTCCATCCATTTCAGCAAACTCCCCCTGACACATCCTATCGTCTCAAGCTTAGATAACAATCTCTTATGTGGTACCTTATCGAATGTTTTGGAAAGGTCTAAGTAGACGCAGTCCACCCATCCGCCTCTTTCTTGCAGTACATCTATCACCCTACTGTAGTAACATAGCAGACTGGTAACACAAGATGTCCCTTCTCTGAATCCAAATTGTTTTGGCGTTATTATCTTCTTTCTCTCCAACATTTTCATCCATCTCTTCCTAATTAGCTTTTCACAAATCTTGCATACAATAGTAGTAAGTGAAACTGGTCTATAGTTTAGAGGGTCCTCAGGGCTTCCATTCTTGTATATCAGAATGATATTAGCTCTTTTCCATTCAACAGGAACCTGTCCTTTATCTAAGGAAGCTTGAATTATGTTCCTCACTGTCTCCACTAATTGCTCTGCACACTCCTTTAAAACCCAGGCAGACACTTCATCCGGTCCCATAGCTTTCCTTACTTCAAGTCCTCTCATCGCAGATAAAAGCTCATCTCTAGTTATTTCAATCTTGCTAAGACCACTCTCCAGTACTCCCGCCTGTGGTTCGTCAAAACTTTCCTTTCTAGTAAAATCCGACCCCAATTTGTTATTCATTACCTCGCACATGTCCGATACATTTTCATACGTCCTAACATCTACTCTTAATTTAGTAATTTGTTTCTTTACCTTCAACTTACTGTTTATATATTTATAAAACAATTTAGGGTCACTTTCACATTTATTTACTATGTTCTTCTCATAGTTAATTTTAACTTGCCTAATTATGTTAACATATCTATTCCTCTCCTGTTTATATTTATTCCGATTACTCTCAGTGTTCCTTCTTGTTAATCTAGCCCAAGCTGCATCACGCCTACCCAAAGCTCTTTTGCATTTCAAATTAAACCATTCTTTCTGCTTAGTAAAATTTCCAGTTTGATATCTTGGGACAAACAGATTGGTTCCTTCTCTATAAATTTCGAGGAACCTACTATATTTACCTTGTACATCTTGGTCCTTCAAAATAAGATCCCAATCTACTCCCTGTAAATATCTTTTCAAGGATACATAATCAGCTTTACTATAATTTAGTCTGTCATTTATATAGCTATTGTCTAATCTATTGGCATTACTCGAGATCAACTTCCATTTCAGTAATAGGTGATCACTTTTGCCTACAGGACATAGATAGTTTATATCACTAATTTTGTGAGGATCTTTTGTAAAAATCAGATCGAGTTTAGAAGGTTCGTTATTACCCCTCATTCTAGTATTCTCCTTCACATGTTGTGCAAGTACATTATTTCTTAGTTTCTTACAGTAGATCCTCTGGAAAAAGGCAAACTAGGTCTGTGTATCCAGCTCAATGTAGTATTTGCACTGCTGCGGTCGTTCACGGTGTTGGCGGCGGCGGTAGCAGACGCAACATTTTTACTATTCTGTATTTTTGCTTTATAATCAAACTTCAAGTCTTGTCTTCCCCATGCTTTATCAAGATTACTTTCAAACTTCCTCATTGATTCGGAATCGACTACATACTGTGGCAGTGCGTTCCATTCATTTACCACTCTATCACAAAATGAGTTCTTTGCCTTTTCAAGCCTATTTCTTTCTTTGTAAATTTTCTTAGAGTGTCCTCTCGTTCTTGTTCCCTCCCGCACCAAGAAGATACCTTCACACACATCCTCATCATACATTCCTCACACTATCTTAAAAGTCTCTATCATATCTCCTCTCTTTCTCCTATATGCCAGTGTTGGAAGCCCCAGTGTCCTCAACCTCTGCTCATAGCCCGCATTCTTCAACGTTGGTACTAGTTTGCTAGCTCTCCTCTGCACTTTCTCCACTGCTTCTATATCCTTTACCATATGTGGAGCCCACACCTGGTTCGCATATTCCAGGTGCGGCTTAACCAGCGCTGTATAGAGATTCCTGAATATTTCTTCGTCAAGTGACACAAATGTCCTCCTTATCAGCCCTACAATTCTATTGGCTTTGTTTATCTTTTCCGCTAAATGTTCTGAGAAATTTAACTTATTGTCTATCACTATTCCTATATCCTTTTCTGCATTAACTTCCTCCATCGCTTCATACATACTGTATCCTACCTTGTCTATCTTGCTTGTCCCAATCCGCATGTACTTGCATTTTTTTTTGGATGAAAAGGCATTAACCAATGCTCAGACCATCCCTTCATGCCCTCCACATCTCCTTGAAGCAGACCCACATCTTCCTTATTCCTCACTCTTCTATACAGCTTAGTGTCATCCGCATACAGGTATATCTCACTTCCATTAGTTATAACTTCAGGTAATTCGTTGAAAAATATAACGAACAGTAGTGGTCCCAACACAGATCCCTGAGGTACCCCACTTGTAATTTCCCTCCACCCCGAGCCTATTCCATTCACCAGTACCCTCTCTCCGATCTTTCAGGAAGGCTTCTATCCATTTCAGACATTTCTCCTCTATATTATAGCTTCTAACTTTCTCTATTAACCTTCTATGTGGGACCTTATCGAAGGCCTTCATAAAATCACAATATACCACGTCTATAACATCACCATCCTCCAGAATTTGCATCCAATCATCTACCACCTTAATTAGCTGTAGTACTGTCGACCTCCCCGGCAAGAATCCGAACTGTCTCCCACTGAAAAGTTGGTTTGATTTCATATGCTCTATTATTCCTTCT
This sequence comes from Paralithodes platypus, assembly GCA_032716605.1. Lineage (NCBI taxonomy): Eukaryota > Metazoa > Arthropoda > Malacostraca > Decapoda > Lithodidae > Paralithodes > Paralithodes platypus. The sequence goes on from CM064561.1 coordinate 4,702,427, forward strand.
CTAATTACCGTTTCCATTAGTTTACACACAACACTTGTCAAACTAACTGGTCTATAATTTCCTGGGTCATTTCTCTTTCCCTTCTTAAAAATAGCTGTTATGTTCGCCTCTCTCCAGTCCATTGGGATTTGTCCTGTATTAAAAGATACCTCAAATAAAAAAATTAATGGCACTACTAACATCTCACCTCCTTCCTTTATGATTCTTGGATGTATCCCATCCGGTCCCGGGGACTTACTTCTGTTAATTTTTTCTATAGCCCTTCTTATTCTAGCATGGGAAAACTCTATTAGTTCTAGTGCTGGTGCCTGTTTGATGGGAATAGTAGGCACTGCATCATCCGACTCCACTGTTAGTACCTCCTCAAAGTATTTCCCCAGCACCTCTGCTTTTTCCTTATCAGTTTCTGCTCTATTCCTACCATCCAATTCTCCTCTCAGTTCTGGGATACCTACTCTTCTTGTTAATTTTTCCTGAATGTACTTCCAGAATATTTTTGGATTATCCTTCACGTTTTTTGCAATCTCTCTCTCCCTCTCCTTCACCCCCCTCCTTCTCTCCCACCTTATTTTATTGTTTATTTGTCTACGTTCCAAATCCACTTCTTTAGCTTCTATACTAGACCCCCTATTCTTTTTTAACACTTTTAGTCTATCCCACAATCGTTTCTTTCTTCTTATCAGTGTCCAAAGCTTTCTTTTCATCGGTAATTCTGGGTTCATTCTTTTCCTCAAATTTGTTTTATCCTTATATTCCCTTACTGGTACACATTTGGATATAGCATTCTCCAGTTTGACTCTAATCTTCCTCCACATTCCTTCAGCGTCTTCACTGTTCAAGTATTCCCCCCAGTCAATGTCCAAACACCTTCTCAGCATCTCATAATCTGCTCTATCATACATATATATTTTTTTATTGCTTCTATTATCCCTCTCTGTTTTAATATTGCAACTAAAACTTATACAGGCATGGTCACTACGACCTATAGGGCTATCCACATTGACATGTTCTACTATATCCTCCTCATTGCTAAAAATCAAATCAAGTACACTCCCCTGCGTCCCATCTCTATATCATGTCATCTCTGTAATCTATCTATCTATCTATCTATTGCCTGATGCCGTGATCCCCGAATGGGTGGCCAAGAACGAACCACCCCCATGCACCTCTGTCCCCAGTCAGTCGACGCCTCTCCCCCCAACCAGCACCGCCTTCATTCATGTACTTCCTCACTCCATCCTTCCACCTCTCATTCGGTCTACCTCTCCCTCTCTGTCCCTCCACCTCGCTCTCGTACACCCTCTTAGTCATTCTCTCGCTTTCCATACGTTCCATATGGCCGAACTATCTCAAGTTGTTCCTTTTCACACTTTCCAGCACATCTACCTCCACACCACACCTCCTTCTTACTTCCTCATTAGTCTGTCTATCCCTCCATGTAACTCCGCACGCACTCCTTAAGTAATTCATTTCCACTGCTCTCACTCTTGGTCTGAGTCTCTCAACCAACGTCCATGCTTTGCTTCCGTAAGTCAGTGTCGGGATTACCACACTGTCATGCAAGGACTTCTTCACTTCCATACTGACCACCCTATTTCTTGTTACTGCTTTTAGCGTTCCTACAACCCTCGTCCCCTGTTGTACCCTCTCCCGCACTTCTTCATCCATAGTCCTATCTTTACTCAACACACTGCCCAGATACTTAAAAGAGTTGACGATCTCCATAGCCTGACCGTTCAGCTTCACCTCACACTCTGTGACTTCACCCCTTTCGAAGACCATAACCTTGCTCTTCCCCGCATTTACCTTCAAATTCTGTTTTTCGCACACTGCTCCACTCATTTACCAGACCCTGCAACTCCCATTCATTATCACTTATCAGAACTGTATCATCCGCAAACAGCAGTATAGGTAGCTTCCACTCAATTCCCTCCCTTTTCAGCGATACACCAATATCCACTGCTCTTGATAGTATTTCTTTCATGACTCCATCCATATATACAGTAAACAACCACGGGGACATCACACACCCCTGTTTCAAACCAACATTCAGGTCAAAGAACTCGCTCTGCTCACTCTCCACACGTACTGCCGCCTTTGCACCTTCATACATGCTCTTCACTGCTTTCAGCAACTTGCCCTCTACTCCGTATATTCTAAGTACTTTCCACAAACCTTCTCTATCCACTCTGTCATAGGCCTTCTCCAAGTCCATAAAGGCAACATACACCTTTTGTTTCTTCTCAGATACTTCTCCACAACAAAATTCAGGGTAAAAATCTGATCTACACATCCTCTTCCCTTCCTAAAACCTCCCTGCTCGTCGCCTATCCATTTCTCCGTTCTCACTCTCACTCTCTCAATCACTACCCTACTGTATACCTTCCCTACTACGCTTAGAAGACATATTCCTCGGTGGTTACCACACACTCCTCTTTCTCCTTTGCCCTTATATAGGGGGACTATTATGCCAGTCTTCCAGTCATCGGGTGCACTCCCCTTCTCCCATGCTAGTTTGCACATTTTCCATACCCATTCTATCACTATCTCACCACCATACCTCAACATTTCCCCACACACTCCATCTGTTCCTGGTGCTTTCCCCAACTTCACTCTTTTCATGGCTTCCCACACTTCTGACCTCCTGATCCCCACCTCCTCCTCCACTACTTCTCTTCTTCTCCCTCCCATACCATATCCAGCTATGTTTGCTGGCTCTTCATTCCTTACATTTAGCAACTCACTGAAGCACTCCCTCCATATTTCGACTCTCTCTTGCTTCTCGGCTAGCATTCTCCCATTCTTATCTTTCACACCCTTACTGTTTCCCTTGCTACCTTCCCTAACTTTCTTGACTTCTTTCCAGAACAGTTTCTTACTCTCCCTCCATTTTACACTCAGATTCCTTCCAAATTCCTCACTACTCTCTTCACCACCCTCTTACTCTCCACGTACCTCGCTCGTTTCTGTCTCTCGAAATCTTCATTCCCTCTACTACCCAACCACTCTCTATATGCTTTCTTCTTTGCTTCCACAGCTATTCTTACCTCTTCTGTCCACCATGCTGTAATATGTTGCATTAAAAAACAATTTCTCACTTTCTCTATAAACTTGTTTTCCAGACTACACTGTCCCGCTGGAGTAGTACAATTTGCCCAGTTGATCCTTGGCAAATTGAAATCTCCAATCAAGATCTTATATTTGTTCTCTCTATTATCTATTTCGTCCATTGCTTTCGGTAGGTTATCATCCTCTTCCCTACTATTATTTGGGCTTCTATATATAGAGGCAATTAGAATTGACCCTCTTGCACATTTTATTTCAATACACAAATACTCACAATACTGCTGTCTCATATCCACCTCATTTACCTTGAGCTCTTTTCTTACATAAATAAACAGTCCTCTTCCAACCTCTGCTCTAATAGCATTCCTCTCATACAACTCAAAACCCTCCAAACTATACTCCACCAGTTCCCTTTCAATTCTAGCATTTTTTGGTCTTACTTCCTGTAAGGCTATGACATCAGGTTTTCCTCTTCATCCTGCAACCTACATATCAGTTCTCTTTTCTTGTCCTGGGTAAACACATCAACATTGCTAAACATATTCCTTAATCTTTCTACCATTCCTTCAGCAGCTACATCATCCCGCTCCTCCTGTCCGTACCCTACTTCCCCCCCCCCTCACACTACTACTGGGTCTGCAGCTTCTTCTCCTGTCTCTCCCCGACATGCTTCCACCCTGCCACAACTTTTATCACATTCTCTTCCCTCCCAGATCTCTTTCTCCCTTCTATTCGTATAAACCACTTCTTCAATTTCCCGTCCCTCACTCTCCAGAAAAACTTCTTATCCTCCTCACTCAACTTTCCATTTTCCTCAGCAGCCTTTTCCTGTAGTTCCTTTATTTTCTATTATCCGTAACCAACTCTAATAGCCGACTTTCCCAAGATCTCTGATTTGGCCCTGCATCTCCCGATTCCCAATTAACCTCACCACAGTTGAAATCTCCCACCAAGATCAATCTATTCTTTCTTAAAAGCAATCTTCTCAACGACTGAATCATATCCTCGACCATCTCCTCAAACTCTTCTAACTCCCTCTGTTACGCTGGCCAGCTTGCCAGAATGTGCTCGTACTCGCTAGCGCTCGCCAGGGCAGTGAAATGGGCTATAATAATCGTAGTACGATGTTCTTTCTTTCCTAGTATTCATGTTGTCACAGACAGATCAGTGGTGGTCTTTATTCTTGTCTGTGACACTTGGAAGTATTTTGTATCAGTGATAGAGTATAAGATATGTAGTGCGAATTGCAAGGAGAGAGAGAACGAAGGAGGCAGCTAGGTGGTATTATGTGCGTGTGTATGTACGTGTGCCTTCCTCGCTCGGGCGGAGTTTCCCACGCTCGTGATTGGCCGGCGGGCCTGGCGCGTCATATGATGCCTGCTCTTCATGACGTAGTGGTCTGTGATTGGGTGCCGCTGTCTTGGTTTTGGTGCTGGGGGGCTCCTACCCGCGTGTCTCCTTAGAGCTTGGCATGGTGTGCTTGGTCCTAGACGTCCCTTGCAATCTGTCCCCAATCTAACCCCCTCTACTACTGTTTCTCTCTCTGAACTTCTTCTTTTCCAATACTTCTTATCTTTATTCAATTACTTATCCCTTCTGGTTCTGCATACGACTTCCATAGTCGGCCAGTCGTATTACCAGCACCAGTTCTCACATATATGTTTTGCACTAGCTTTAGGGTTTATTAGACATAGTCACATGGAGTCATATTATCATTGGGTGCTTCTAATTATTGAGTTGTTCTTTGTTACTATTTAATGCTAGACAGTGGAGGGTATCATTGGTCGTTGTCTGAGTTAAGTATAGGGCAAGTCAGAGCCTGTACGACTTCGACGGGGCTAGGTAGCCTGTAACCCTTGTGCATATTTTTCCTTTGCGAGTATAGCAGTATACAAGCGAAGGGCTTTTGCCTACTCTTACTTGTATGCTTGCTACTTCATTTTGTTGACCTTTGTGGAGCGCCAGGGCAAGACCAGATACTGGAGATCTGGACTTACCAAGAGAGCCTCCTAGTCACTTAACGTAACATAAGGGAAATCTGTTCAAGGGGAGACAGTAGGCTACGAGCATGCTTGCGCTCTGCCTAGCCTCCTGGTACCTTTTATGCCGCTGCTAGACTTTATTAGTAATAAAGACAGCATTGTGTTTATTAACTTTAACTGTGTATGCTTTAGGAATTATTCACGTATTATTTTAGCCTAGGTTGATGCTTGGTGCACAACCCAGTATGGCTGCTACTTTGGCTAAGGAAGTACTGTCTTGAGTGGCTATTATTAGTGCTGTCACAGAGTTGTTGCACTCCCTTGTTTTATATATATGTATCCTACTTGTTGGTGTATTTAAGATACACGCTTTGGTGTCCTGTCCCTGCATTATTTCTGTTCTATATTCGACGAGCATCTTAGAGCATCAGACGTTTTCAGAAGATTCCATATCTGTTTGCTGTAGGACTAGACTTCCAGTGTTTTCATAGAGCATTGAAGAGTTTAATGTTGAGTACAGACTAACACTAAAGTTAACGTAAGCATATACTCCTTTATTAAATCTTGTTATAGTTTATTTAAGCATTGTTATTACTTGAGAGCATTTTATTAACGTAAAGTACTCCTGTTGTGAGTAGGCTTTGCCGTCACCGGAAAGCCTTTGTAGAAGTGCACTAAAACCCAGTTAATTGATACCCCGTTATCCAGTAGATTAACTCTGGAGGGTTTAAGTGTTTTGTTCACCGGCGTAATAGTTTGAGGGTTTGGAATTAGCATACCGTTGTTGCAGATATAGCCTATCATCTAGTCCATTATTAAGTGCCCTTGTTTATTTCGTAGTGCCGGTCGTAACAAATGGCGACCTTAGACCAGTATATAGTGAACTGAATATTGCATTTTTTTTTTTTGAGAAATCTTATTGCCATTTGGGGTTGAATTTATTTCTCGCAGTGTTGGCAGTGGACATTGTTTTGAGGATATATAGAACTTGTTGGAGTTTATTGGTGACCTAGTATTGCACTCAAGAACATCTTCGAATATTTTTTGTGAATAAAGCTACGCGAGAGTTTGGCTACTTTTGTCTTGACTTGAGATTTTTTTTTGTTGACTCCATCATGTCACTGGACGGGTCTGAGCATAGTGAGGGCACAGTGCGAGAGACAGGCGAGGAGGTGGAGAAGGTGGAGTTGTTAAACGGCATTCGGGTGGTGAACAATGAGGAGGATGCTCGGATTTTTTTGGAGGAGCCTGTGTCGGCGGACCGGGTGTCGGGGCTGGACCGGTACGGACTGCAGTGTGTAGCCACGGTCTTAGGGTTTTCCGGTACTAGCGGTTTGTCGAGAGGTGAGCTGGTTACCTGTGTGCTCAGTGGGGTGCATGGGGCTTCGGGTGGAGCAGGAGCTGGGGCACCTTCGGCCCAGCCCCCATTCCACTCGACTCCTATCATGGCACCCCCTCGGGCTCCGGAGCCGGGTACGTTCCCGCAGGCCGATGCCCGTTGGCGGTTGGGTATGCCTCTAAGTGACTCACTGGGTGGGTCCCCGTTAGTAGCACCCCCTCCTCAAGGTTTGTCTTCCGATATGTTGTTTCAGCTCGAGCTCACCAAACTTAAGCAGCAGGAGTGACAGGCTGAGCTTGAGCTCGAGCAGCGAAAGCATGAGGCTGAGCTCAGGCAGCAGCAGCAGCAGCGAGAGGCTGAGCTCAAGTATGAGTCTGCAAGGTATTGTGCCGATGTTGACCTAGAGAAAATGCGTGTAGAGGTGACAAGGAACCGGGTCGTCCAGGGGGGTCGACCCCATGACCAGTCCCTGTCGCATCTACTAAAGTTGGTTCCAGTGTTTGATGAGTTAGGAGTTCCCGAATTCTTTCTCCGGTTCGAGAAAAAGTGCCAGGAGCACCAATGGCCCGAGGAGAAGTGGGCAGCCCTTGTTTCGTCACGATTGATGGGGAAAGCACTCAAGGCGTATGATGCTTTGCCCCTAGATTCCTGCGTGAATTATGAGGCGTTGAAAGAGGCTGTCCTGAGGGCGTATGAGTTGCAGCCAGAGACCTATAGGCTGAAATTTAGGGCTGTTCCCAAGAGAAAGGAGAGTACTTTCCAGGAACACACTAGAGAGCTGTCAGATGCATTTGAGAATTGGTTAAGATCGGAGAAGGCAACTACTTTTGATGCAGTGAAGCAATTAGTGTTGTTAGAGCAATTTTTTAAATGTACTGGCAGTGACTTGACTCTTAACCTGAAAGAAAAGCAACCTAAAACTCTGCAGGAGGTGGCTAAGATGGCTGACCTCAGGTTGTCATTGATTCGTGGGTGCGGGTCTGCACAGAGAGCTGAGGCAGGTAACCAGGGGCGTACCACTCCACCCCCCCGAATTAAGGACACAAATAATTACCCATTTAAGAGTACTGGTGCCAATTTTTATCCCAAGTCGAAACCCTTCCCGTTAAAGAAAGGCCAGGGCCCTTCCTCACCTCAGAGGAAGTCCAAGAGCGAAGTGGAGTGTTTCAAGTGTCATGAGAAGGGGCATATTGCGCGCTCATGTCCGAGCACACCGCCTACAGCAGTGGTGTCACTAGTGAGCAACATCGGTGTGTCTTTGAGGTCTTCCGCGTTTGCCCGGGGTAATATGTCGGTTGCGAAGTCACAGTCGGTGCAAAAGCAGCAGGAGGGCTCGTCACCTGTCCGAGATGCTTTTTGTGGTCATAGGGGGCACGGCACTGTGAGGTGGGCCGGTGTGGAGCATAGGCTTGAGTTGCTGCGTGATACGGGCGCTTCCCAGACACTTATTAAGAACTTCACTGGCAAGCCTATTAACGTGGCTCGGGTTGTGGTGGTTCAAGGCATCAATGCTACGCGGTTTTACCTGCTGGTCAAAGTGGAGCTTGAGGTGGATGGTGTGACACGGGAGTTGGATGTGGGTGTTGTGGAGAAATTGCCAGTTGAGGGGGTCGACCTCCTTCTCGGTAACGACTTTGCGGTGCTCACTTCCGAGGTTCCACCCTTAGTCGTTGCCGAGAGGGCGGCCGACACGAGTAGGGAGGCGCAAGAGGGGCTCAAGAGATCTCAGTCCGCTCAGGTGTCACAGCCTAGTACCCAGGTTTCAGACCAGCGGAGGAAGGGTCGGAGGGAGAAAGTCGAGGCTGGTCGGGTTGAGAGTTTGGACCCAGCGACACTCCTTGGTGACTCGGTACTTGAACCAAAGTTGAGCTCCGGAGTGGCCCCAGAACCTGGCCCCCCTAGTGACATGGTAGGGCGTGATGGCACTCCGCGACAGAGTAGTTCCCAGATGCAACTAGAAGATCTTAGTCTTGAGAGTTGTGGGAACGGGGCTATTGAACTCGACGAGGACGGGGAAGCATGTCATGTGAACCTGTTAAAGGAGTTTGTGAGGCAGTGTGGTGGAGTGGTCTTGCCACTGGCCTGGTAATCCAAAGGTCCCGGGTTCAAATCCCGATGTATCAATGGGAAGATATTATTGGGATGGAATTTGTGCTGTACCTGGTATCAGTGCATTACCACAAGCCCACCGAAACGGTAATATAATACCCTCATTGTTCCCTGATTAAATAGCACTGTATGAATATTCCCATATTCAAAATATGCTATAGGGGTGCAATGCCTGGTGAGTTATCTGCTCAACAGGTGGCGTTGTGTGTGTGTAAGTGTGAGAGTCCGAGTGTAGGGGGTGAGACAGTGAAGCACGGGAACGAGGTGGCTTCAGAGATGGGGTCGTTTCGGGCCATGAGTGAGCACCGTGCCTCATGTGAGGGCAAGATGGCAGGTGCTCGTTGTGCTCTACGTGCTTCACATGTCTCACTCCCTAGACTGGAACAAGACCTCACGGGCTTCACTGTTCATTGTAAAGCGGTGAATGTTAAGGCTCTCAGCCTATGCCCGAGAGGAAGTAAGTTGGAATATAGAAAAAAAACAAAAAAAACACACACAACACCTGAGCAGCCTACTGTCCCTGTGTTGGTCTGCAGCGGCCAAGGTGGAGAAGGAGAGGGGGGCAGTGAGGCACAGGTGGTAGAAAGTTGGGATTGTCATGTCTCGGCGGAGCAGTGGGCGGGGAACACGAGACAGGTGGCTGTGGAAGCGCTTGAGCACCTGCCTGAGCAGCAGTGTGCAGCGATCCAGCCCCTGCTCGGTTCATACCCCACTGTTTGTGCCGAGCACCCAGGCCTCACAACTCATGCGGTGCACGAGGTTCCGCTGGCAGGTCACTTGAGTGTGAGTAAACCGTTGGCCTCGTTGTTTCAGTGGTTCAAGGTGGGCGACGAGTCTATGGCAGGGTTGTCAGGTCAGGGTCGACCCATGGCTGCTAAGGATGGTGGTCAGAATCAGGACATTGAGCAGATTGGTGAGGTTGGCTGTGGAGTGGATGCGCCCGGTCGTCGCATAGCCTCCCAATGCTGCTCTAGTCGAATGCAACAGCCCTACCATAGACCGACTGTATCTGGCCGTGGCGCTGAAGGTGGTGATGCTGCGCCGGCAGGTGTAGTCGCAAGGAATGCGGGGGTGCGCATGTACGGTATCGGCGGGGAAGCCTTAGCAATTATGAACTATGGGAGTGACTGCACAGGTGGTACAGATTGTCCCTCTCATGACCTGGCTGTTCTAGGGACAAAGGTGGAGAAGGAGGGAGACTATAGTGTAGAAACTATGGTCCCGGCTGGGTTGTGGGAGGGCACTAGGCATGTTGTTCTTCGAGATAAGTTGCAACCTCTTGTTCCTAAGCGCCAAGAGAAGTTGTTTACTAGGCTGTGGCAGTACGTCCGCATGTTTGTTGATTCTCCAGGCCCGACGTACGGGGTAGAACCCGACATGGAGGCTGGAGACAGTGCAAGGCTCAAATTGGCTCCCTACCGTATAAATCCTGCTCGACAGCCTGTCGTAAAAGCAGAGCTTGACTACATGTTGAAGAAGGGTCTGAGGGATAAGGGATATCGTGAGTGGTCGTTGCCAGTAACTTTGCAACCTGAGTTAAGTGGTAAGATCCGTGTGTGTGCTGATTGCAAGAGTGTTGGTGCATCATCCCTGACAGACGCCTATACCTTATCCAGAGTTGATGACCCCATAGACCGCATCGGGGCTGCCTCGTTTATCACTAAGGTAGAAATAATGAAAGGTTATTGGCAGGCCCCGTTACCGGAGAGAGCGAAGAGAACTGCCAGTCTTGTGATGGACTGGGCAGTTTATCAGTGTCAGGTGTTGTTTTGCTGCCAGAACACAAGTTGGATGTGTGGCATGTTAAGGGCACTGATAATGTTCTGGCTGATTGTTTGTCACGGGAGGGTATGTCTTAAGGAGCACCCTCGCCGTTCAGTCAGTGTTGGTTTGAGAGTGGAGAAAAATTAGGCTTGCCCCTGTAGTGCAAAGCCGCCAAAAACTCTATTAAAAATAATACAAAAACCTCACATAAAAACTTTCTTTTGATAGTATATAAGTGCAGTATGTTACAGCAAGAATCTAAGACATCCTGAGTGTTGTCTTAGTAGGCTAGGCTTGTTGAAGCTTGCTCGTTGAGCGTAATATTGTTAAGTGATACTATTATTTTGGGGAAGTGTTGTGTAGATTTTGTTTATATAATGAAGTGTTTTATGTTTTTGATTGTGCCTTGTTTTCACAACTTGGGGGAGTAGCTGGGTGAGGCGGGGTTGGTGAGCATTCTGTCTGGTCAGATGTGGCGTTTACCTGAGGTTAAAACGTCCCACATCTTGGGCGGGGTGTTACACTGGCCAGCTTACCAGAATGTGCAGTATAACTAAATAAGTTGGTCACCAATTATTTTGCAATATTTGAAAACAAATATGGATTTTATATGCTCTAAACATAATATGAAAATGTGTTTTAAGCCTCGGCAAAACCTAATAAAAATATATGGTACTAAAATGGCATTTTTTCGTAACATGGTTGTCAATGCCTTCCTACAGACGGCACCGATTCGTACACACGCCATTTTCACCTGTCTCCCGAGGTCTGTCCACCAGCTTTTTAGTCAACACTAACTCCACCTGCCCATCTCTGTCGAAACTACAGGTGTTCATTTCCACAGCTTTGCGCATCACGTCACGAGACACTACTGGCTTCCTATTGGGTTTTTTTTAACACGTCATTATAACGCAGATGCTACGTCACGCATACCTTCGGGAGCCAATCGCTTAGGTATAATATGTTCATTACGTCATTGCAATCGGCCTATCACAGATACCCACCTTGATTTAGCTGAAAATTGACAGTCGAGTCATGGCGGTGGATTGCAAAGGATGTTCACCTCTGCCACATTCTATTATAGTAGACACTACTCGTAATAATACTGCTGCCCTGAAACTATTCACAGAACATGGGTGTTTGCCGAGTGATGTGACGTGTAAGAGGTGTGGTGAAGCCTGTTATTTTTATGAGCCCTTAGAACAGTGGCGTTGCGGTAACTACTGGTTCTTAGAAAAAACAACCACCCGCCGTGACTGTGGGTTCCGCACTTCTCATAAAAAAGGCACATTTTTAGATCAAGCTCATATAGAACCATGGCAAATTCTGGGCTTGATCAATTTGTGGTTAAACAAACAAATTCAACACTGGGAGGCGATAATGAACCTTGGCATATCGTACCCCACCAGTGTTGACTGGAGAAGTTTTTGCTCCGAGGCCACTAGTTCCTGGTTTGATAATCAACAACCGATTGGTGGTCCCAACATCGTTGTTGAAATAGACGAAACATTTATTATTAAGGCGAAATTTCATGTTGGGAGAGAATTGGGGAAAAAACAGTATTGGTTGTTTGGGGGAATTGAGCGGGTGTCAGGAAAAAGATTTGTGGTGCCGCTCATTGATGACAACTATGACCCTCTCCCTCGTAGCCGAGACGTGTTGCTGCCTTTAATTAATAAATATATATTGCCAGGCTCAATTATTTACTCGGATTGTTGGAAGGCATACAGCAGCGTCAGTCAGCACGGCTACGAGCATGGCACTGTCAACCATAAAGTGAACTTCATAAATCCCGCCAATAAAAATATTCACACACAAACAGTAGAGCGGCTGTGGAGGGACGTGAAGGAGTACATCAAGAAGCCTGGAATCCGTCCCCATTTCCTTCACCAATATCTCGCAAGATACCTCTTCCTCAAGTCAGTCACCCGCCGCAGAGCTCTACACGCTTTTCTCGTTCAGGCTGCAACATTGTATACGCCTCAGTCTGACAAACATCCACCATTGCCTCGGGAGCCTGATTCTGAGTTGGACATTCGGGATTCTGACTGTGGGGATTCGGATGCTGCTGATGACTCCAGGCCTGCCGATGCTGTACAGTCACCTACATCATCAACACATTCACCTCAACGTGCAGGTCCATCCACCTCTGGTCGCCGTTCAAGAGCTCGACGTGACCGACCTTCTCGTCGGAGACGTGATCCGCCGCAGTGTCCCAGCCCTGCATCCCCACAGTCTGACAGTGACACCTCTCCACCTCAGCCTCAGGACCATCACGTTCCGCCTTTACACCATCAACAACGTGCTGCATCAACCTCTCCACCCTCTAACACTTCAAAACGCCCACGTCCTGACTCGTCTCCTCCACGTACCTGCCCATCGACCTCATCACCTCCACCAGCAGCTCCCTCGACCTCTTCACCTCAACGTGCCTATCCCTCGACCTCTTTACCAAGACGTGGGGGTTGCCGTGCAAGAGGTATAGACGTGGCCGACCTCCTCGTCGGAGACGTGGATGCGCTTCGTCACGGACCTCATCACCTACTCCCTCAACTTCATCTCAATAAGGTACGCTATTATACGCTTCTAGGTTAGGTTAGGTTGGGTTGTTTGGTTAGGTTAATATACTAGGTCTCAGAAACAAGATTCGTAGTTGCGGTAGTATTTACGGTATCTGGACACTTCGAGCGGAGGCGCATTTAGGTTAGGTTAGGTTAGGTTAAGTTAGGTTACGTTAAGTTAGGTTAAGTTAAGTTAGGTCAAGTTAGGTTAGGTTAGGTTAGGTTAGGTTAATTAGGTTAATTAGCTTAGATTGTGCATCCGCTCGAAGTGACTCGCATTCGTATTTACAGATACGGCCGAATACAAATGGCCGCCGGTCCAACCGCCATGTTGTATCCCATGTAGGCCTACTAGGTACTACGGACACATTGTAGGCGTTAGGTGTGCATTAGGCTTGTATCCAATGTACTAGGTCTATGTTACTGGATATTTATGATTTAAATAAGTGCTACGTTTTCGACAAATCTGGTTAGGCTATATGGCTTTGCAATTAGGCAAATCATGAGCCGATTTCCGACATTTAGGCTAGTTAGTCTTTTTCGAATCTCAAAATACGATCCAAGTTTTGCCAAAAATTGGCTCTGGTTTTCCAAAATTATATTTTTGGGGCTTTGCAATTTAGGGAAACATGAGTCAAAATTCTAAATTAGGTTACTGTAATTAGTTTACTCTTAAAACTCCCAAAATCCGAGCCAAGTTTTGCCAAAACTTGGCTCGGGTTTTCCAAAATTCGGGTTTTATGGCTTTGCAATATCGGGAAACCTGAGCCAAATTTCTAAATGAGGTTACTGTCATTTTGTTATCTACAAACTCTCCAAATCCGAGCCAAGTTTTGCCAAAACTTGGCTAGGGTTTTCCAAAATTCGGGTTTTATGGCTTTGCAATATCGGGAAACCTGAGCCAAATTTCTAAATGAGGTTACTGTCATTTTGTTGTCTACAAACTCTCCAAATCCGAGCCAGCTTTGGCCAAAACTTGGCTCGGGTCTTCGAAATATTGGGTTTTAGGCCTTTGAAATACATTAAAACCCGAGCCAAGTTTTGCTAAAATACGTTTTAATCGCCGTTTTACGCATTTAATCCCGCATTTTCCCTGTACTTCATAGCCCTCCCCACTATCGGGCGGCGTGTCTTAAGATCGTTGTATAATGGGGAAAACGGTTTCGCCGAGGGTTGTTATTATTTCCAAACACTATATATTGATGAAAATTAACAGGGAAAAATATAAAAATCCTTGGGAAAATTGGTGACCATCTTATTTAGTTTTTCCGAATGTGCTCGTACTCGCTAGCGCTCGCCAGGGCAGTGAAATGGGCTATAATAATCGTAGAACGATGTTCTTTCTTTCCTAGTATTCATGTTGTCACAGACAGATCAGTGGTGGTCTTTATTCTTGTCTGTGACACTTGGAAGTATTTTGTATCAGTGATAGAGTATAAGATATGTAGTGTGAATTGCAAGGGGAGTGAGAACGAAGGAGGCAGCGAGGTGGTATTATGTGCGTGTGTATGTACGTGTGCCTTCCTCGCTCGGGCAGAGTTTACCACGCTCGTGATTGGCCGGCGGGCCTGGCGCGTCATATGACGCCTGCTCTTCATGACGTAGTGGTCTGTGATTGGGTGCCGCTGTCTTGGTTTTGGTGCTGGGGGGCTCCTACCCGCGTGTCTCCTTAGAGCTTGGCATGGTGTGCTTGGTCCTAGACGTCCCTTGCAATCTGTCCCCAATCTAACCCCCTGTACTACTGTTTCTCTCGCTGAACTTCTTCTTTTCCAATACTTCTTATCTTTATTCAATTACTTATCCCTTCTGGTTCTGCATACGACTTCTATAGTCGGCCAGTCGTATTACCAGCACCAGTTCTCACATAAATTATATGTTTTGCACTAGCTTTAGGGTTTATTAGTCATAGTCACATGGAGTCATATTATCATTGGGTGCTTCTAATTATTGAGTTGTTCTTTGTTACTATTTAATGCTAGACAGTGGAGGGTATCTTTGGTCGTTGTCTGAGTTAAGTATAGGGCAAGTCAGAGCCTGTAAGACTTCGACGGGGCTAGGTAGCCTGTAACCCTTGTGCATATTTTTCCTTTGCGAGTGTACAGTATACAAGCGAAGGGCTTTTGCCTACTCTTACTTGTATGCTTGCTACCTCATTTTCTTGACCTTTGTGGAGCGCCAGGGTAAGACCAGATACTTGAGATCTGGACTTACCAAGAGAGCCTCCTAGTCACTTAACGTAACATAAGGGAAATCTGTTCAAGGGGAGACAGTAGGCTACGAGCATGTTTGCGCTCTGCCTAGCCTCCTGGTACCTTTTATGCCGCTGCTAGACTTTATTAGTAATAAAGACAGCATTGTGTTTATTAACTTTAACTGTGTATGCTTTAGGAATTATTCACGTATTATTTTAGCCTAGGTTGATGCTTGGTGCACAACCCAGTATGGCTGCTACTTTGGCTAAGGAAGTACTGTCTTGAGTGGCTATTATTAGTGCTGTCACAGAGTTGTTGCACTCCCTTGTTTTATATATATGTATCCTACTTGTTGGTGTATTTAAGATACACACTTTGGTGTCCTGCCCCTGCATTATTTCTGTTCTATATTTGACGAGCATCTTAGAGCATCAGACGTTTTCAGAAGATTCCATATCTGTTTGCTGTAGGACTAGACTTCCAGTGTTTTCATAGAGCATTGAAGAGTTTAGTGTTGAGTACAGACTCACACTAAAGTTAACGTAAGCATATACTCCTTTATTAAATCTTGTTATAGTTTATTTAAGCATTGTTATTACTTGAGAGCATTTTATTAACGTAAAGTACTCCTGTTGCGAGTAGGCTTTGCCGTCACCGGGAAGCCTTTGTAGAAGTGCACTAAAACCCAGTTAATTGATACCCCGTTATCCAGTACATTAACTCTGGAGGGTTTAAGTGTTTTGTTCACCGGCGTAATAGTTCGAGGGTTTGGAATTACCGTACCGTTGTTGCAGATATAGCCTATCATCTAGTCCATTATTAAGTGCCCTTGTTTATTTCGTAGTGCCGGTCGTAACACCTCCATGCTCTGGTCTTTGGTGGCATGTAAACTACTGCTATGTCTAGCTTTTTTCCTTCTATATCATTGAGTTTAACTGCCATTATTTCTGCCTTGTCATTATTTAACTCCACTTGCTTTGCTGTCATAGGGTTTTTAACTAATACTGCCACTCCACCTCCCCTTTTTCCCTTTCTATCATATCTCCATATATTATATCCTTCACTAAACACTATATTGCTGTCAAAGTCCTGGTTAAGCTTTGTCTCCGTCAAACAGACTATCTGTGGTTGATCCTTTCTTAATATATCATCTAACTCTACCTTTTTACTGTTTATTCCATTTATAGTGTAGTGTAGTAGCACAGTATATTGGAATCCTCCTCCCTGTTTCTCCTCCCTCTCTGCCTCCTATTAGGTTCACCTCCTCCTCCATCCCTTCCCTGACCTACCTCCACATTCCCTGCTAGTTCTATTCCCCTCCCACCTCCGCTGGTTGCGAGGGTACCGTGGCAGGGATTGGTTGTTCGCGTTCTTATGGCCGGCGCAGACCTGGTCCTCTCAACTATGGCGATGGTACCCATGTCTCGTTCCCCTGTCGGTTTCCGACTTCCACTGGGGACCGATTGGGGTCCTGGGTTCTCGTTCGCTTTCGCTTCATGGACTGTTGGTGTGGCACTGTAGCTTCCACAGCTTGGGATGCTCTGGCCGCACTGGTTTCCTCTGCTTTCCATGTGCGACTTGTATGACACTTTTCGAAACCTCCCGTCTGCCATACGGGGGCCTTTTCGGGCCTTGACGGGGTTTGGCCGTCCCTCAGCGAGGGCTGAAATTTTTCATGGGCGCCTGTGTTTCGGCTTCCGCCGTCCCCGCGCCTGATTCCGCCTCGGTGGTCTCTGGGGGCAGCTCTAAATGCTCTTCCCTACGCCCGTTTCTACTACCTACCCGGTGCCTGAGCACTTCCTTGAAACGTCATTGTTTCTTCTAGCGTTCGCTATGGGGGAGAGAATCTCGGAGCTGGCGACCTTGTCTGGGGCCCTGCCTTCCTTGCCTTTTCTCCTGTCCTCAGGGCGGTCATTTTGACCCTGTCTGTTCGTTTTGTGGCTACGACTGGACGTGAGGCGCACGTTTTCAGCCGTTCGTTGTTCCACAAAACGAGACCGTGTTCATCATACGCTTTGCCCGGTGCTAGCCCGGCATACGTATGCGCGCTCCGCCGGACCGATGTCGGGTGTGGTGCAGTGGGTGGCTTAACGGGCCGGTAGGGACATCGGCAACCGTGCGGTGGGGATTACCCTGTGTCGGGTGCTTCGTGCCGGTCATCCTGACATTCCAGGGTTGGCTCACGGCATGCGATCATATACTCCTCCGATTCGTTTTCTTCTTACTAGTTCGCTCACAGACTTTGCCGACACGGGGCTCTGGTCTTCCCACAACATGTGTGTCGCCTCCTATCTGTCCGTGTCCACGGGCAGGCCGGGTCGTCTTTTTGTTGCGTTGGGCAATAATGGGTTCCCTAGGAGTCTTACCTGTACTGTTCTTTCAGTCGGTGTACCTCCGCCCTTCCTTTCCTTTCCATATGGAGGAAGAAGGGGGTGTTTATGAAGTACATGTACTTATCTCATATATGTACTGATTTCCTATGGTTCATTCTTGCCTAGGTTGAGGACTTGATTTATTCTATCTTAAGTATCCTTCTTTGTACTTCGGTATGTCTATGCCTCATACCAATTTCTTTCGGGAAATAATTACGTGCTGGTCGCTTATATTGTGTATCACACGCTTCGTACTGTACTTCATTTGTACTGTATGTGTATGTCTTCACTCTTTCCAGTATTGGGTGTTCATGCTGTCTTCCACAAGGGGGAAGGGGGGGGGGGCATCCTGTTGTTCGTAATCATCTTTATGACATACATCATTCTTTGTCTTAGGCTAAGATCTCCATTGAACTAGACATGACTGTACTTGACTTTCTTAATATGCACCTGTCAGTACACTCTTCTAAATAAACTCTCTTGTTTATGTCTGTCTTTTCTTGGTCTTCATCTTTTCACTAATGGCTAAAGTTTTGGTTTACAGCTTGGATGTCCGCCTCCAATTTGGTACTCTAGCTCTACGTTGGAGACATAGAGGCTACTACTAAATTGGGAGGTTTGACGCCTCCCAAATACCAAAGAAGGAAAACCTTCTATTTGGTAGTAGCCTCGCAGTATCCAACGTCATAGTATCCCTCCCTCACGTCATACCCCTGCCCATCCAATCTTGTCTATTTAACTTGATACCTGGATAATCCTATAAACCCTGTCGGGTTACACGGGAGGCACACGAGGACGTCGTAAGAAGCCTAGATGGTGGATGGGCAAAATTCTTCAACTTTCTCTTCTCTTCTCACCCATATTTTCGTTTTTTCTGTAACTAGTGGCCTCAAAGTGTGTACAACGTCCCTAGTAGAGAAAGTAGGTGCTACTCTAGATGTTATCGTTTAATCGCGCTAAGTGGTTACGATAATACCCGCTCCCAGAGCAGAGCGGTATTATACAATAGTATATAGCTCTACGTTGGATACTGCGAGGCTACTACCAAATAGAAGGTTTTCCTTCTTTGGTATTTGGGAGGCGTCAAACCTTCCAATAAACCCTTCAAAACCGTGGGTGGTCTTATACGACTAATATACTTTCAATGCAAGTGAATTTGGAACGCCGAGATTCATCAGCTGATTTTCCAAGTGACCGAAATTGTCGAAATACGATAATTTAATCATTAGTACTATATACCTCTATATACACAGCACACCGAAATGCCAAGACAAAATACCCTCATTGTTTCCTGATTAAATAGCACTGTATGAATATTCCCAT
Source organism: Paralithodes platypus (assembly GCA_032716605.1). Taxonomy (NCBI): domain Eukaryota; kingdom Metazoa; phylum Arthropoda; class Malacostraca; order Decapoda; family Lithodidae; genus Paralithodes; species Paralithodes platypus. The sequence goes on from CM064561.1 coordinate 4,721,135, forward strand.
ATTCAAAATATGCTACAGGGGGGCAATGCCTAGTGAGTTAATTGCTCAATAGGTGGCATTCTGAGAGTGAAGGTCCAAGCCTGGGGAGTGAGACTGTGAAGCGCAGAGGCGAAGCAGCTTCAGAGATGCAGTTGGGTTCGAGCCGTGAATAGGTGCTTCGCATGTCTGACTCCCTAGGCTGGAACAAGACCTCACGGGCCTCACCGTGTTCAGCGGTAGAGTGTAAAGGCTATCAGCTTATGCCCGAGAGGGAGTAGTTGGAATATAGAAAAAAAAAATATATACTTACCTTAATTCTTTATAATATTTCATAATAAACTTATATCATACGTGTTATAAGTTCAAATGGAAAATCAGTGTACCGGTATCATTACCGAAACACGTGTGTGTGTTATTGTCGAGTGAGTGTGTATTTACCTATTTGTAGTTCGCAGGAATTGAGCAGCTCTCGTGTTGTCTTGTCTTAGTTACTTTATAATCAATCCATTTTACTTAGACAAGTATCGTAATGGATATTCCCAATTCCCAGTATTTTGGACTAACATATCATAGCTTATGTTGTCCTATTTCCATATTTAGTTTTATCCAACCTAGATTTGAACATGTTAATGTTCTTCGCTCGCACCACCTCCTCCTCCAAGTTGTTCCAAGTCTCTTTACTTCTATATGGGAAGCTGAATTTCTTTGTGTCCTTACGACATCTGCCCTTCGTCAGTTTAAACTCGTGTCCTCTTGTCCTTCCATCATCCCTCACGAATAGATCTTCCCTATCTACTCGTTCCAAACTTTTTACTCCCTTGAACATCGTTATTAAGTCGCCTCGTTCCCTTCTCTCTTTCAAGGATAGGCAGTTGTAGTGTCTTAAGTCTTTCCTCATATGTCAACTCCTTCAATCTTGGGATCATCTTCGTTGCTATCCTTTGGACTTTCTCTAATTTGTTTGTGTTTTTTCAAATGTGGTGACCATATCACTGCTGCATATTCTAATCTTGGTCTTATCATAGTCATTATCAGTTTTCTTAACATTTCTTTGTCCAAATAGTTAAATGCCACTCTCATATTGGTTATTGTTCCATATGCTCCTCCAATGATCATGTTAATATGCTTCTCCGGCGATAGATCATCTTGTATTATCACTCCAAGGTCCTTCTCATGCCGTGTTTTGCCAATTTTTTCAATTCCTAATTTGTACTCCCAGCTTGGCCTTATCACACTTGTTCCCACTTCCAAAACATGACACTTTTCTGCATTGAAACTAATTTTCCAGGTTTGGCTCCATCTGTGCAACTTATCTAGGTCCTTTTGAAGATTCTGACAACTTTCTATACAGGTGATATTCTTCATGATCTTAGCGTCATCCGCGAACATGTTCATATGACTATTTAAATTTTCTGGCATGTCGTTTACATAATCTATATTTTATTAATTTCACCACAACACCAAACACCCCCAATGAAATTAATTAAAGTATATACGATCCGCCGGGATTCGAACCCGGGTTATCACACACAGATTTTTGCCACCTTAACCATTACACCACCAGGACGGTTAAAGGTTTATGCACACGCCTACGACTTATTATCCATTCTCGAATACTGGATATTAATCTAATCATGTTCATACTCCCAACCGCGCTATGGTAGGCCTAATGTTTAAGTGAGAGGAAAGAATATTCATGGGGCACAGATCATATAGACCGGCCTCGCGACGAAATATCCCTGAACCTACTGATAATCTATATTTTATTAATTTCACCACAACACCAAACACCCCCAATGAAATTAATTAAAGTATATACGATCCGCCGGGATTCGAACCCGGGTTATCACACACAGATTTTTGCCACCTTAACCATTACACCACCAGGACGGTAGGAACATTATCAGACCCAACACTGATCCCTGCGGTACTCCGCTCGTCCCACTCCTCCACTGGGAATATTCGTCTCGTATTGTGGTCCTCATTTCTCTTCCTATTAAAAAGTTTTCCATCCATTTTAACATCCTACCATGTACACCTCCAACAACCTGCAATTTCCACAATAACCTTTTGTGAGGCACCCTGTCAAAGGCCTTTTTCAGGTCCAGGTAAACACAGTCAATCCATCCCTCTCTCTCCTGTGTAACATCTACCACTCTGCTATAAAAGCTTAATAAATTAGATACACAAGATCTCTACCTTCCCTGAATCCAAACTGTTTCTCACTAAGCACCTCCTGTCCCTCTATGAAGTGTGTCCACTTTTTTCTTATAATTTTCTCACAAATTTTGCAAACAATGCTGGTGAGGGACACCGGTCTGTAGTTAAGCGGATTTTCTCTGTCTCCTCCTTTGTAAATAGGTACTATGTTAGCTCTCTTCCATTCCACTGGCAGGTCTCCTTCATTCAGTGAAGATTTGATGATGTCATAGATTGGTTCCACTATCTCTTCCGCACATTCTTTGAGGATCCATCCAGCCACTCCATCTGGTCCCATTGATTTCCTTACGTCCAAATCCTGCATCAATTTCAGCACTTCACTTTTTGTCACTTTCATTTCAGGCATCTGTGGTGTTCTAATTTCTCTATCAGGTTCTATAAACTCCTCCTCTTTTACAAACACTGACTGAAGCTTTTCATTCATAACTTCACACAAGTCTTTATCTTTCTCATAGCTGTTCGTTCCAACTCTTAGTCTGACAATACCTTCTTTTGTTTTTATTTTTCCATTTACAAATTATTAAATAGTTTTGGCTCGTTTTTGCACTTCTCTACAATATTCCTTTCATATTTATATTGTTCCTCTCATCGTATCTTTACGTATTCCTTTCTTTTCTCCTTGTACTTATTCCAGTTATTTTCACTATGTCTCTTCTGTGCTATATTCCAGGCTCGGTTTCTTCTCTCCTTTGCCTTACTACATCTTATATTGAACCATTCTTTTTCCTTCTTTACCCCTGGTGAGAACCTTGGGACATATTTATGTATCCCCTCTTCATATACTTTCAAGAAAAGTCTATATTTGTCTTAAACCATTTTCAGGCTTTCTAGTTCCTTCCAATTTATACCTATGAAATGATGTTTCAATGATTTAAAATCAGTTTTAGCATAGTTGTATCTATTTATTTTATGTCCTTCATTTCTCTCCTCATTTTTCCCCAAATCCATCTCCATTTCTAAAATCTTGTGATCACTTTTTCCCAAGGGACAACGATAATTTATCTTTTTAACGTCATGCGGATCACTGGTGAAGACTAGGTCTAGCCTGGATGGTTCATCCATCCCTCTGATTCGTGTGTTTTCTCTAACATGTTGTGTTAACATGTTTTCTGTTACTAGATTCAGTAATTTACTGCCCCAAGATCATTATTATTTCCCGCATCTAACCCTTCCCAATTGACTTCCTTACAGTTGAAATCACCTGTTAATATTAATTTATTTCTCCTATTAACCTCTGAAGTGCGCATGGGGGGTATGAGACACCACTGCCTGTGCGCATGTATTTGAGCTGTTCCCATCACTAAAATATTTATTTTACCATAAATAGCATTACACTCCAACCTCCATTCAACGGACAAATGCGTGCAAGCACCTGTCCGTTCCTGCTAAATGTCCGTTGCTGCTAAATACTGTCCAGTCCGGAAGTAATCCGGAAATTCCTTGAGAAAAATCCGGTGTTGAGTACAGGTGTCCGGATCGTGACATTTAACTGTTATGCATCCTTTTTTTTACTGTACCTGAAATAAATCCTGGTAATCCCTTGTGCTACACCCTATTGATAATGCAAAACTATTGAACACACTTAAAAGTGTATATTATTTGGTCTCTATATAATCTGTGAATCATTTCCGATATGATGGAATTAAAGATTTTTTTTTCCACCAACTCCTAATCAGCAAAAACGACACAAATATCAATTAAAAACATGTTATAATATTTCCCCATCATTTTGTGTATACCGTGGGAAAAAAAAAAAAAAATCTATCAAACGTAAATCTCCCGTCTGGGAAGCTTGGCGCCTAGACGGAGGGGAGGGTTGAACTATTTGTTTTTACTATCTTATTTATTGTTTATCTATGTGCTAGAAGGATATTATATTTTTCAATTCCATCCCATTAGAAATGATTCAAAGATTACAAAAAGTCCAAATAAGACATAGTTATGTTAATGTATAAGGGATTTAGGTAGATGAATTAGAGAGATAGATAGATAGAAAGAGTGTGTATATCGAAGGAAAAAAACAAAACAAAAAATCTATCAAACGTAAATCTTACGTCTCTGCTCGCACGGAGGGGAGAGTTGAAATATTTTGTTGACTATCTCATTTATTATTTATCTATGTGCTGGAAGGATATTATATTTTTCAATTCCATCACATTAGAAATTATTCAAAGATTACAAAAAGTCCAAATAAGACATAGTTATGTTAACCCCTTCAGACATATATGACGCAGAGGTTGCCAGATTAGCAATAAGAAATAGAGTTCTCTCACTCTTATAATTACCTCTCCACAATTAGTTTTCTGCCCACATCTAACTCAAAGTCAACTGCAGAGGTTGAAGTAACTAAAATAAAGGTTTGTAAAAAACCCTGATGGTAATAAAGGCTTTAAAGTATCCCTAATAGGCTCAAAATTGCGTCATATGTCGGAGAGGGTTAATGTATAAGGGATTTAGGTAGATGAATTAGAGAGATAGACAGACTAATGAGGAAAGTTCAGAAAAGTGAAAGGAACAACTTGAGATGGTTCGGCCATATGGAACGTATGGAAAGCGAGAGAATGACTAAGAGGGTGTATGAGAGCGAGGTGGAGGGACAGAGAATATGAGGTGGAAGGATGGAGTGAGGAAGTACATGAACGAAGGTGGTGGGTTGGGGGAGGGGTCGACTGACTGGGGGAGGTCATGGAGCGGTTCGTTCGTGGCCACCCCTTCGGGGATCACGGCGTCAGGCAATAGATAGATAGATAGAATTAGAGAGATAGATAAATAGAAAGAGTGTGTATATCGAGGGAAAAAAACAAAACAAAAAATCTATCAAACGTAAATCTTTCGTCTCTGCTCGCACGGAGGGAAGAGTTGAAATATTTTGTTGACTATCTTATTTATTATTTATCTATGTGCTGGAAGGATATTATATTTTTCAATTCCATCATATTAGAAATGATTCAAAGATTACAAATAGTCCAAATAAGACATAGTTATGTTAATGTATAAGGGATTTAGGTAGGTGCATTAGAGAGATAAATAGATAGAGCAACGGACTTTGCTCCAACTTTTTTTCGAGCAACGGACTTTGTCCGTTGCTGGGTCCATTGTCCGACTACGTTTTTTGACCGTAATTGCCGATATCCGGAGAATCGGAGTCCGTTGAATGGAGGTTGGAGTGTAATACTTATCCATATGCGCCTATTATAGATTGATTATAAAGGTATTAACTACAAAACCTGTTTCAAAATCTCCAATATTGAACAATGGATACAAAATCGGCGATACAGGCCGGGAGTTACACAATGTATGGCTGAGGCAACCTCCCAGCCACACTTTCCTCCACCTCTGGAGAGAGGACTGTCTCCTCTCTCTCTCCCTCTCTCTCTCTCTCCTCTCTCTCTCTCTCCTCCTTCTCTCTCTCTCTCTCTCTCCTCTCTCTCTCTCCCCTCTCTCTCTCTCCTCCTCTCTCTCTCTCTTCCTCTCTCTCCTCTCTCTCTCTCTCTCGCTCTTCTCTCTCTCTCTCTCTCCTCTCTCTCTCTCTCACTCGCTCTCTCTCTCTTTTCTCTCTCTCTCTCTCTCTCTCTCTCTCTCTCTCTCTCTCTCTCTCACTCGCTTGCTAACAGTGATGACAATGCCCTGCTTGCAACTCGCTAATGTTAGCACGAAAATATACCACAGAATAAGGGAATAACAGGGAAAATAGGTGATAACTGAAGGAGGAGAAGAAACTGGGGAAGGAGGGGAGGTGGAGGAGTGATATTTGGCATGGCCCAGGGGCAAAAAAAAAAAAAAATCGGTGTATTAAATTGATTTTTTTTTTCCCTGACTCTTAAGAGTCTTCCCGCAGTCCGCCGGGGGAACTCTTAAGAGTCTTCCCGCAGTTCCCGGGTTAAAAAGTATTTTTAGTGCATCTAGAGATTCCGTGATCAGTTGATCATATTCTTCCCGCTTCCATGCTCTAGTTTGTGGTGGTATATAAGCCACTGCTATATCAGTTGCTTTGTTGTCTTTGTCTTTTATTGTCACTGCTATAATTTCTGATCTATTATTGCCTAGGTTTATCTCACTTGCTTCTATATTTTTGTCTGTCATTATTAACACTCCACCCCCCACTTTTCCTTCTCTATCTTTTCTCCACACATTGTACCCTACCCATCCCAACACTCCCAATTCTGTACCACCTCTCAACTTTGTTTCTGCTAAGCACATAATATGTGGTTTATATTTCTCAATATAGTCATTCAATTCTAATTTCTTAGACAGCAAGCCATCCACATTACTATACATCAGTTTCATCTCCCCCCTTTCTTACACCTTTCTTTTTTTCTCTTACCCTAATATTCCCAGACTCAACTCCCCCCCCCCGCCCCCCCGATTCCACTCCACCTTCTCTCCCTTGCTCCCCTGTGCTCTCCTCCTGCCCTGTTTCTCTCACTTGTTCCTGGGTTACACCAGTCTCTCCCTCCTGTCCTTTGGTACTGGTACTTGCTTCCTCTGTCTGACCGTTTGTCCCCAAGTTCTCTGTTTGCCCCTCCGTCTTCCTCTGTGGTCCTTTGATGTGTGTGTGTGTGTTCTTGTTCTTGTGTGTCTATATCGACCGCCACTGATATACGGTATGCAATAAATTTTATTATAATTATGCTCTATGGAATTGAATTTCATATTACCTAATACTCTTTGTCATAGTAAAAGCCAAAGCAAACTCCATTAAACTGTAACTTTATTGAAGGCGGTAGATTAATTGTTGGCCAGCCTAGCAACAACAATAACAACAACTTGTAGCCACACTTGCAGACAACACGTGTTGTTATTGTTCAACTAAAGATCGGCGGCATTGTTTTTGTGTCAAATAAATGGCATTTCATAGTACCAATGGACTTAATTGGATAGGTTATTTTATCACTTACCAGTAATGCTTATAAGGTTTGAGTAGTCATCACTAGGGAGTTACGAGCACTATGAGGTCCAAAAATCGAGTGGAATTAGCGAATGTGACCACCGATCAGAGCACTGGTAAACGGAAAATGGCTCCGTCAGCCGCCCTTAAAAATTTGGACCATTGGGATTTTCGGACTATCCGTGTTCGGATTACAGGACTTTTACTGTATATAGAAAAAGTTGAAAATAACTTTGATTTTGCAAGTTTGGGGGTAAAGTGTTCCAAACGGACACCACCCTTGAAGTTTAGGAGAGAAGATCTTCTTAATGACCCCCATTCTCTCATTGGCTATTTTCACAATTTTTAAGGGGAGATTTTCACTTATGTTTTTTTTATCTGAACTCCCTTCTCCCTCATGATTAGCCCCATTAGTTTTGAGAGTATATAAGACGTTCTCCCAAGTAGTTTGGTGATTTTAAGACCTTTTGCCCATTTTTTGTCAATTACAGTATATGACCTTTCCTGCCATTTAGGCATCAATTTTTTCCTGGCGAGTGATAGCGAGCCTGCAATTTAGGAGGAACCCGCCTTCGGCAAGAACATTTTTCTACTGAAAAATTTACTTAATTATCTGGAACAGGGGTCTTGGGGGTATTTTTCAAAATGTTGATGGGAGGTCTAGGGATCAATCTATAAACGGTGCTGCTTTAGTGTGTGGTCTACCGCGCACCTGTGTTCTACCACTACCTACTGGGTACTACGAACCCGAACCCGCACTAGCTGGTAGGTGAGGGTTAGTTTTGTATCAAATTGATCACCACCCAAAACAAGGGGCAGCGCGCTCCTCGGTGCCACTAGATTGAGTGGCGCACCTATCTATTGGTAGGTTCTATAGGTAGGTACTGTACTAGGAACCCACACTAGCTGGTAGGTGAGGGTTAATTTTGTATCCAATTTACTGGGTACAGGTACTAGGAACCTACACTATAGTCTATTCGCTGTAAGTAGGCGAGAAATCATGACCTCTAACCTCTGTTACTCTAAAAGGACTAGAGTAATCGAGCTACTATTTCTACCATTTGGGAAGAGTCCGTCAAGGAATAGATGTGGAAATTGACAGCTCATTTGCTCTAGCCCTTTTTGAGTTACAGAGGATAGAGGTCATGATTTTTCGCCTACTTACAGCGAATAGACTATAGCTGGTAGGTAAAGGTTAGTTTTGTATTCAATTAACTGAGTATTAGGAACCCACACTAGCTGGTAGGTAAGGGTTAGTTTTATATCCAATTTATTGGGTACGAAGAACCTGCACTAGCTGGTAGGTAAAGGTTAGTTTTGTATTCAATTAACTGAGTATTAGGAACCCACACTAGCTGGTAGGTAAGGGGTAGTTTTATATCCAATTTATTGGGTACTAAGAACCTGCACTAGCTGGTAGGTAAAGGTTAGTTTCGTATTCAATTCACTGGGTTACATGGAGGGATAGACAGACTAATGAGGAAGTAAGAAGGAGGTGTGGTGTGGAGGTAGATGTGCTGGAAAGTGTGAAAAGGAACAACTTGAGATGGTTCGGCCATATAGAACGTATGGAAAGCGAGAGAATGACTAAGAGGGTGTACGAGAGCAAGGTGGAGGGACAGAGAGGGAGAGGTAGACCGAAAGAGATGTGGAAGGATGGAGTGAGAAAGTACATGAACGAAGGCGGTGCTGGTTGGGGGGAGGGGCGTCGACTGACTGGGGACAGAGGTGCATGGGGGTGGTTCGTTCGTGGCCACCCCTTCGGGGATCGCGGCATCAGGCAATAGATAGATAGATAGAATTTACTGGGTACTAGGAACCCGCACTAGCTGGTAGGGAAGGGTTAGTTATGTATCCCACCTACTAGGTCTAGGTTAGGTTGAGTTGTTTGGTTAGGTTAATCTCAAAACACTATGACTCGGAAGCCTCACGTGTCGTACAAGGCGACTAATAGGGGGGATGGCGATAGACTTGTGGACCAACAGCCATTACTATGCAATAAAGTATCTTAGCACTATCTTGGTATGGCACTGCCGAGGCTGGTGGGGTGCGGATAGGTGCCACAGGGGACTGAGTCTTACCTGGGCGCTGTTTGGCACCACACCAGTGTCGGCAACAGTGTTTGCATGTTGGAGCAGTGTTGGGGCAGGACTTTATTGTTCTATAGTCCAATTGCCTTCTTGTTATGGTGCTGTCTTTTTGTAACTGTTAAGGCTGGTGTGGTTGCAGATACTGTACTGCAGGTGCAAGTGCTGCAGGGGGACTCTGTTGATTCTTGCTGAGGCACGGTTAGCACTATACCAACATCAGCCACAGTGATGACTTGGTGGGGCAGTGCTGTGGCGGGACTTCATTGTACTACAGTACACTCCAACTACTGACAGGCAACCCCGTCTGAGCCGTTACATTACATGTAATGGAAAAATGACGTTAAGCCATTGTATGTATGTATGTATGTAAAATGTTTAGCACACTTTTGGGTGTTCTTTATTAAATATAAGTGACTTGGTAGACTAAAGTGTGAATGTCCCGGTAGACTGAACGCTAAAGCGGCACCCTATAAACCTCCCCTTAACCCATTCTGTACTTTTGACGTCCCTTTCATTATATGTAAAAAAATAAAAAAATAAAAATAAATATATCTATCTATCTATCTATTGCCAGACGCCTTACTCCCCTTAATGAGGGTGGCCATACACAGAATGCTCCCAAGAGGACTTATTCCCTGTAAGAGGGACAACCCGAGCCAGTTTACTGAAGGATTTACAGGATTGACCACTCAATTTAGGATCCGTCCGACTCCGAGGCCCTCTGTGTATCTTGTTAGCACTATTTTTCTACAGTGGTGTTCGGCTAGTCCATCCACTAACCTGCCTTACCCTTCGGTAAGCAGTACGGATTTGTATCAGGTTATCATCCCCTAGACAGGTTGCCGACCAAGGCTGATGAGTCCCATCCACCCGGATGTTTATAAGGTTGTCTCCCCTAGATGGGTTGCCGACCAAGGCTAACGAGTCCCATCCACCCTGTAAATAAATATAAATAAATATAAGTAAAAATAAATAAATACTGTAAATAAATAAATAAATAAATAAATACTGTAGAATAAATAAATAAATATTGTAGAATAAATAAATAAATACTGTAAATAAATAAATAAATACTGTAGAATAAATAAATAAATACTGTAAATAAATAAATAAATACTGTAAATAAATAAATACTGTAAATAAATAAATACTGTAGAATACAAATTCGCACACATGTAGGTTGCCCAGGAGAAGACCCAGAGACCCAGGCCCATTTGGGGTCTTCCAGCAAAAGATTCCCAGGTCCCAGACCTCCCGGAGAGTTTCTGGTATAAAGGTTTCTGAACACCCCTGATTGTCACAAAGGCTTTTAAGAATCCCAGAAAAGGCGCATATCACATCTTTATGCATGAAAGGGTTAAGTAAATATAAGAAGAAAGTGTAATAATTGACCGGTAGAAATGTTAAACCAGAAACTGTCCGAGCATGGAGCGGAAGTGAAAATTACTGTATGTTGGTAGCCGGTTCAACAAAGCTGTCAGAGCACAGCACTAGTACATACACTTGTGCAATGTGCAGGAAAGGGGTGGGTGCAAAGTCAATTCAGTGTAGCGTCTGTCATAGTTGGGTACACCATGGAGAAGTTCTTTACAAGAAAAAAGAAACTGCCGAGAACGAAGTTAGAAATTGAGAAATTTGTATGCAAAGGAGAGCTCATTTTGAATGACCAACCTGAGAGTGGGAACTTTGGCAGTGAGTCGCTGGAGCTGTTTGACAAGTTTTTCTACTTGGCAGAGGCTAAAGCCTCCACTATTGCCAGAGTTAGGTGTGGCTTTGGAAAGTTTAGATAACTGCTGCCAATTATAACCATGCAAATACTCCCACTCTCCTTGAACGGAATGGTTTATGCTTAGTGTACAGTGTTAGGGAGAGTTAAAGGAGACTGAGTGATGAGTTCTTGGTGAGTGTTGGAGTATACCAAGATTCAGTCCTGATCCCGCTCTCGTTTGTCATGGTCTTGGAGGCCCGACTAGGGAACTGCTCTATGCAGATGACCTACTGTAGTTCTGATTGCTGACAGTGCGGCTAAGGCTGAAACAATGTTCCTAAGGTGGCGGGAGGGAATGTCAGATAAGGGAGTAAGAGTGAATGTAGGCAAGACAACATCATGATCAGCGGCACTGACCGTGGAACTGTGGTTGTTGTTGTTGTCGTTCCCTAAGCTGCCTGGCCGAACAGCCCCGAGTCCCTAAGGAAGGCCATGGCCACGGTCAGGCTTTCCCACAGAGCTCTCAAGGAATGTAGATTGTGTTGTTGGCGTAAGTGGTTGTGTGAAACGCAGTCTTCTAGGATGAGTCCAATGATATGAGGTGCTGTGTTACATCCTGGGCCGGTGTCATCGACAAAGACATCCAGTCTCTTCTGATAGCTCAGAAGAGCTTAATGGTGCCCACATCTCAGCCTGGCCAGGTGGATTCTGTCCTCGCGAAAAAGGGAGGATTCAGAAGGATGGATTTCGGGAGGTCATGCCTGCAGCTGTGTGTTGTCGGAGGAATAGCACCAGAATCATCCAAAGTGGAGTTTCTAGCAAAAGTTTGAGCGAAGAGTTCAGCTTTGTCAGAGGAAGAAGTGATGGTTGTTCCATCAGAGTGGAGGGAAAGAAGAGGAAGAAAAGTGGTTGGAAAGTTTTTTTGGCTAGATGCCAGAAGGCTTGGGAAGAGCTAGAGTTGGATAGTTCAGTGCATTTATTATTGATGAAAGAGTGTTTGGCAAGTCGAAGAACAGATTTGGCTTGATTCCGGGCAGAAACATAGGAAGAATGAGATTCTTGAGTTTTAAGGCGTCGGTACCGTTTGAATGCTTCCTCCTTATTGCGGACAGCAGTAGAACAGGTGTGAGTAAACTAAGATTTGTTTGTATTAGTCTGAGAGAAAGAAAATGTAATGTATGCCTCCATGCCCGATAGGATTACCTCGGTAATGCGTTCAGCACTCTCCGAGGGTCCCCGGCCACGGAAGCAAAAATAATTCCATGGGAAATCAAAGAAGTACTACTGGAGAGCCTCTCAGTCGGCAGTGCCACAAGCTCCGACGGCTAGGATGATCGGGTGGCCGTACTGGAGAGATAGGACAGGTGACAAGAGATAAGTTTATGGTCAGAGGAGCCCAAAGGAGAGAAAAGATAGACAGTATAAGAAGAAGGGTTGGAAGTTAAAACAAGTCAAGAATGTTGGGCCGTTCTCCGAAGCGATCCGGGATACGGGTTGGTTGCTGAACCAACTGCTCTAGGTCATTTAGTATAGAAAAGACATAGGCTTGTTCACCAGGATGGTCAATAGTATGAGAGGAGAGCCATTGGCGGTGGTGAACGTTGAAATCTAAGATGGAGATTTCTGAGAAAGGAGAAATAGATAGAATGTGTTCCACTTTAGAGTTTAGATAGTCAAAGAATTTTGGAAAGTCGGTAGAGTTAGGGGAAAGATAGACAGCACAGAAATACTTAGCATGAGAATGACAGGAAAGTTTGAGCCATAAAGTTGAGAATTTAGAGGATTCGAAATCGGGAACACGAGAGCAAGTGAGTTTGCTGTGCACATATGCACAACATCCGCATTTGGCTTTGAAACTAGGATAGATGTACTGTAGTAGTAGGATATAGAGAAGGGGCTGCTGGCAATTGCTTCAGACACCTGAGTTTCAGTGAGGAAAAGATCAGGTTTGTAAGAGGAGAGATGGTACTCAACAGAGTGAAAATTAGAGGAGGATGAATTAGTGAGGATGGATGAACTAACTGGGTGAAATAATGCAAGTCTGTGAATGTAGTATGAACTGCACCAAGGGTTAGACCTAGAAAGATGTGGGTGCAGGCTAAACGTTCTGATCTCAAAATTCAAAACCTGATAAGTGAAGTTGCTCTGAACATGGCTGCCTGTAACGTTTCTTTTAACTCCTTCAGACATATTATGTTCCAGTAAGTCCACGGAGGCGGGCGCCCGGTATCATTGCCACTGCACCACACAACTGTCAAAACCACACTGCTGGCCGTTAGAATTGTCGGAGGAACCTGGGGTTGCCACCAACCGACAGATCTTCATCTAACTTACCGGACTTACTGAGCTCTATATGACGCTAGTGCGTCATATGGACTTATTGGAGAGGCATGTAGATAAGTCCATATGACGCGATCGCGTCATATGAGTTTTTGGTCATAAGTTCCATATGACGCGATCGCGTCATATATGTCGCAAGGAGTTAAAATGCGAGACTAAATCTGCACCTCATGTAAACCACTCGGTCTTTAAGTTTATTTATAGCATATATGTCATGCTACTCAAACTTCATCAAAATTTATGTCTAGCCTTCTTTTGAATGTGCCATTTGTATTACAGTCAGTCCCCCTAATACACGTATCCTCAATCCGCGTTTACCCTATTCCGCGCCGAGGGGTAAAACAGGTACTCAAAATCCCTAAAACACGTACAGTATTGACCCCACAAAACACGAATCACGGTTGAAGAGTGGTGTAAAAATGCTGTTTTTGTATTCCGTGCCACCCCCCTCCCTACTCCGCGCGCACACCCCTCGGGCCCTCGGAGGCCTAGGCTTCCCCGGCCCCGCCACTGTCACTGGCCCCGTCCCCGGCCCCGAATAAACCCATAGATTTCCCGATCGCAGTAGTGCCTTCACCAGTTTATTCTTCCTAGGCATTTTGAAGTTGTTGAAGGGTGTAGGAAGGCGGTTGTTACACAATAAATGGGTCAAGTCTCAGCGCACGGACACTTAAGGATATTGGGACTGAGAAGGAAGCACACACACACATACACACACAGTACCCCTCCGACCTCCGAGCTGTCAACACCTCGCAGCTGCTCTCCGATAATGAGTTACCTTGTGTGAAGTTGATAGGAGTGTCTAAGTGTTGTCCCGGAAATTTATATGTGCATTTCAATAAGTAATTAGGTGTTTTATGAGCAATTCAGATGTAATTGGATATTCCAAGTAATTGAAAATATGGATTAACCGGCAAGCGCGATAGGCCTCACGGAAGGCTTCCTATAGGGAACGCGATAGGCCTCACGGAAGCAGGACCATAAAAAAAGCCTTCCATAAAAAAAAAGGGCCTATCAAAACAAAGGAATTTGTCTCTAGGTGAGATAATTCCCCTCCAGTACTCATCCATGTAAATCTCACCCACCCCCCTCCCCTCCTTCCCCACCTTATTCCCCCCTCCCTCCCCTCCTCAATTATCACCTATTTTTCCTCTTATTATCATCATTTATCGGTTATTTTTCTCTCCCGCGATAATGTAGCACAAGTGGGTTGCATAAAAGATCGTTATGCAACACCCAGACACCGGCACACACCGCCCCGCTCGTCTCAGTTGAATCCCAGACAGCGAGAGGGGAGGGCTGCCTGTGTCTCTCTCTCGTCTGAGATTATGACCGGGTGGCCAATATCTTCGTTTTTCACCACCCAAATGCTTTTCCCACTTATTTTAGCACTCTTGAAGGTTCATATATACATCATATATGTAAAATAAAAGCATACCAAAAACAAATAATGGTTTATATTGTAAATATAACGAATTCTGTCAGAATCCAGGGCTAGAAATGCACAAATAACTACCCTAGCACCTAGGTCTATATCGCGCTTGTCAGGTTAAGTAAAACAGTTCCTGGAGTGAGATGGGATAGTGGGGCGATTGTTGTTTTTAGGCTGGCAGACGACCACCTCGCGATGGCGGGAAGGCGTGAAAGCCTAGCTGGGGATGAGGAGGAATATGAATTTGAAGGCTTTATCACCGAGGACAAGGATGATCAGTTGGCAAGTATGAAAAAACAATTAATGGGTCTTGTGAGATGGAGGGGAGTGATGGAAAATTGGAGGAAGGAGTTAGGGGCTAAAGTAGAAGTTTTGTCCGATATGTGTGGCGTTACTAGCGGGGTGGATAGGCCTAGGCCAGTAAGTGACAGCCTAGAGGCAGTGATGGCCAGAGTAGACGAGTTAGCGTCGGAAAATGTGGCACTCAAGGCTCAGCTTAAGGAATATGAGGGCCACCTGAGTGAGGAAGTAAAAGGAATTAGTGAGGTAAAAAATGAGTGGACAAGGGTAGAGAGTGCCACGATGGTAGCCCTTGAAGAAATTGTGAAGGAGCAGAAGGAAGAGAGAGAAAAGGAAAAGAAAGAGTTTGAAAAAAATGTAGTGCAAGTTTTAAAGAAGAAAGAGAAGGTAGTGAGAGAGACAATAGATAGAGGTAAGTATGTAGTAATCTTTGGAGATGTGGAAGAGCACCTGGCAGATATGAAGGTAAGAAAGGAAAGGGATGTTGTGAAAGTCAAGGGGATACTGGATTACTTAGACGAGGGTTATGGATGGGTAAAAGAACTGGAGGAGGTGAGAAGGTTAGGAATATATAAGAAGGGCGAGATGAGACCACTAAGAGTGGAACTAAAGTTTAGATCAACAGCAGAAGCAGTAGCCAATGTGAGCTGGAAATTAAATTCGACAGAGCTGAATCATATAAGGGTAAAAAAGGACCTAAGTGTAGAAGAACGAGAACAGTTAAGGGAACTCCAAGCTAAGGCTGATGAAGAGAATGGAAAGTTGCATGAAGAGCAAAAGAAGAATTTTTTTTGGAGAATAAGGGAAGGGCAAGTAAGGAAGTGGTACATCAGGAGCCACCAAGAACCGAAAGTAAGAGGAGTGATAGGGAAAGAGACAGAGAGACAAATACGAAGTCAAAGCAAGGAGACGGAGCGAGAGATAATGCAGGGAGCAGGGGACCGGACAGAGAGCCAGGATGTGGTGGAGAGGGTGGAACAGAGGGAGAGAGAGGGGGGAGGAGAATAGAATTAGTGGGGGAGGTGGAACTGGGTCAGGGAAGGGATGGAGGAGGAGGTGAACCTGGTAGGAGGCAGAGAGGGAAAAGAAACAAGGAGGTGGATTCAAATATACTGTGCTACTACACTAATATAGATGGAATAAACAGTAAAAAGGTAGAGTTAGATAATATATTAAGAAAAGATCAACCACAGATAGTCTGTTTGACAGAGACAAAGCTGAACCAGGACTTTGACAGCAACATAGTGTTTAGTGAAGGATATAATATATGGAGAAATGATAGAAAGGGTAAAAGGGGAGGTGGAGTGGCAGTATTAGTTAAGAACCCTATGACAGTAAAGCACGTGGAGTTAAATAATGACAAAGCAGAAATAATGGCAGTTGAACTCAATGATATAGAAGGAAAAAAGCTAGACATAACAGTAGCTTACATGCCACCAAAGACCAGAGCATGGAGGGAGTTGGAGTTTGAGGAGATGGTAGAGGATATGATTCAGTCGTTGAGAAGATTGCTTTTAAGGAAGAATCGATTGATCTTGGTAGGAGCTTTCAACTGTAGTGAGGTTGATTGGGAATCGAGAGATGCAGGGCCAAATCAGAGATCTTGGGGAAGTCGGCTAGTGGAGTTGGTTACGGAAAATGTACTTGCACAACATGTGAAGGAAAATACAAGAATGAGGGGTAATAACGAACCTTCTAAACTCGATCTGATTTTTACAAAAGATCCTCACGAAATTAGTGATATAAACTATCTATGTCCTGTAGGTAAAAGTGATCACCTATTACTAAAATGGAAGTTGACCTCGAGTAATGCCAATAGATTAGACAATAGCTACATAAATGACAGATTAAATTATAGTAAAGCTGATTATGTATCCTTGAAAAGATATTTAGAGGGAGTAGATTGGGATCTTATTTTGAAGGAACGGGACGTACAAGGTAAATATAGTAGATTCCTCGAAATTTATAGAGTAGGAACCAATATGTTTGTCCCAAGATATAAAACTGGAAATTTTACTAAGCAGAAAGATTGGTTTAATTTGAAATGCAAAAGAGCTTTGGGTAGGCGTGATGCAGCTTGGGCTAGATTAAGAAGAAGGAACACTGAGAGTAATCGGAATAAATATAAACAGGAGAGGAATAGATATGTTAACATAATTAGGCAAGTTAAAATGAACTATGAGAAGAACATAGTAAATAAATGTGAAAGTGACCCTAGATTATTTTATAAATATATAAACAGTAAGTTGAAGGTAAAGAAACAAATTACTAAATTAAGAGTTGATGCTAGGACGTATGACATGTGTGAGGTAATGAATAACAAATTGGGGTCAGTTTTTACTAGAGAGGAAGGTTTTGACGAACCACAGGCGGGAGTACTGGAGAGTGGTCTTAGTAAGATTGAAATAACTAGAGATGAGCTGTTATCTGCGATGAGAGGACTTGAAGTAAGGAAAGCTATGGGACCGGATGAAGTGTCTGCCTGGGTTTTAAAGGAGTGTGCAGAGCAATTAGTGGAGCCAGTGAGGGACATAATTCAAGCTTCCTTAGATAAAGGACAGGTTCCTGTTGAATGGAAAAGAGCTAATATCATTCCGATATACAAGAATGGAAACCCTGAGGACCCTCTAAACTATAGACCAGTTTCACTTACTAGTATTGTATGCAAGATTTGTGAAAAGCTAATTAGGAAGAGATGGATGAAAATGTTGGAGAGAAAGAAGATAATAACCCCAAAGCAATTTGGATTCAGAGAAGGGACATCTTGTGTTACCAGTTTGCTATGTTATTACAGTAGGGTGATAGATGTACTCCAAGAAAGAGGCGGATGGGTGGACTGCGTCTACTTAGACCTTTCCAAAGCATTCGATAAGGTACCACATAAGAGATTGTTATCTAAGCTTGAGACGCTAGGATGTGTCAGGGGGAGTTTGCTGAAATGGATGGAGAGCTATTTAACAGATAGGGAAATGAGGACCAACATTAGAGGAACTTACTCATCGTGGCGGAAAGTTGAGAGTGCCGCAGGGATCTGTGTTGGCACCTCTCATGTTCCTTATGTACGTGAATGACCTGCCGATAGGCATAAACTCTTACATGTCAATGTTTGCAGATGACGTAAAAATTATGAGACAAATAACAAATAAAAGTAGTTGTGAGGAGCTGCAAGGGGATTTAGATAAAATATACGAATGGAGCACCAAGTGGAAAATGAAATTTAATATAAGTAAATGCCATGTTAAAGTTGCATCTGGGACTCCTGTAGTCTGCGCTTTGTCTACAATGGGGTTGTTTGCTCTGTACCGCCTGAGTGCTGCACGCCTCCGTGTCGGATGCCCCTGCTTCCGGCACGCACCATCGTGCCGTGTTGCGGTCGGAGTACTGTCTGCAGTCCGCCCGCTCGGTCGGGCCTCGTCACGTTGGCCTCGCTGGGGCGAGGCCAGTCAGCCCTCTCCCTCTGGTCGCGCTTAGTCGGGGTGGACTCCCCCGGACGGGTTGTGGCATGACACGCCCCTTTCATCAGAAATAGGGGGGGGGGAAGAGTGGTAGAGGTTGCTCATGGCGCTCAGGGCTGTTTCGGAGGGGCTTCCATGTCTCAACACGTGTCGGTTTTCCAGGTCGGTCTCCTTCTCGCCTCTCAGACAGGGTTGCATACTTCGTCGCGGGTGTCCCCTCTGATTTTTTCTCCCTTGCTCCCATCTTCTCTGGCCGCGAGGCACGTGGGGCCGCACGGTTACCAGATGAAATCTGCCCTAGCGACGTGGCCACTATGGTCGCGTCCATGCACGGACGAAGGGTAGTTCCGGTGGTGCAACCCGGCCACAGGATTTTCCTCTCTCGTGTGTTCCTGGTACCGTACTGGTTTTGTCGGCCCTCGCCAGTTCTTTCATGAGCACGCGGTTTCACGTGCTGTTGGTACTCCTGGTCCGACTGACGCTGCGACCTCTGTCGTTGGTGATGTCGCTGGGGCTACCAGGTGCATTTTGGCACTGTGCTGGTGATACAGGCTCTGGATCCTCTCCTGCGAGACGGTATTCCGCTTCTGTTTTACCTGGTCGTTTGGTGGATAGTCTCCAACATCCTGGCATGGTACGCACTGGACACTGCCGGGGGATCCATTGTCTCCGTAGTCTCGGGCCCTCCACGTCTCCCTTCGGTCACGAGGTCACTTGGGGCATGCTCTCTGCAGCCGTGCCCTGGCCTGCCTCTCTGCCGACGATCTGGGTGGTCGCAGATCCGTCGTGCGAGGTGGTTTAGGACTACCGGTTGTCCATGGGGAATCAACATCTGGGCCTGCGATCTGGGCACACGCCCCTACTCGTCGATGCTCTCGGCCTGTTGGTGCCGTTGTTCTTCCTGTGGGTTCACGCGTTCGCTCTTTCGGGCGAGTTGGTGGCTTTCAGGATGAACGTTCAGTCGGAGGTCCATGGTCTCCATGCACTGGGGTCCTTCAGATCTCATACTCTGTTGGGGATCACAGAGCCGTTGTTCTTCCTGGCGGATCGGCGTTTGATGTCCCTGCGCGCTTCCTACCTGCCCGTGACTGCCTGTTGTACGAACAGAATGTTCTGGTAGGTTGGACGCTGACACATCCTATTTTCGTCGACCTGACTGCTTCTTGAGGCGTTCCAGGGCTCTCCTTTTTCGCCTCGTGGGGGTTGCACACGTTGCCTTTGTCCCTCTCCCTCCGTCTCACACCCCGACAATGGTTCTGGTTGCATTCGCGGACGTATGGGGCAAGGTGGCTGCGCTCTTCGTATTTCTCCTCTGGTCGCACTCTTGCTGTGCGATGTCCCCCTGAAGCTACGACAGTTCAGCGGCTGGGTTTGGTTGTTGCCGCCCCCGTGGCTGGCACAGGCTTGGTGCGCCCAGCTGCGGTGAGGGTGCCCGTTTCCGGTGCCCCTGGCTATCTCGCGATTCCTCTTAGGCCGTGTTGGCGACCTCGGGCACTCGTTGACGTTCGCGGGCTCGGTGGCTCCTGCTCCACAGACGGGTCCTTCCTGCCTTCCTCTCCCGTTCCTGGTCGGACTCTCCATGGTCTTCCGTGTCCCGCTGGACGTCTCTTCTGCCCTGGATGCGGGACATAAGACTTTAGCGCTTCTTGCTTCGTTTTTTCCGCACTCGTCGCTTCATTTCTTACAGTTTCTTACAGTAGATCCTCTGGAAAAAGGCAAACTATGCCTGTGTATCCAGCTCATTACCAGTACTTGCACTGCTGCGGTCGTTCACGGTGTTGGCGGCGGCGGTAGCAGACGCAACATTTTTACTATTCTGTATTTTTGTTTTATAATCAAACTTCAAATCTTGTCTTCCCCATGCTTTATCAAGATTACTTTCAAACTCCCTTATTGATTCGGAATCGACTACATACTGGGGCAGTGCGTTCCACTCATTTACCACTCTATCACAAAATGAGTTCTTTGCCTTCTCAACCCTATTTCTTTCTTTGTAAATTTTCTTAGAGTGTCCTCTCGTTCTTGTTCCCTCCCGCATCAAGAAGATACCTTCACACACATCCTCATCGTACTTTCCTGACACTATCTTAAAAGTCTCTTATCATATCCCCTCTCTTTCTCCTATATGCCAGTGTCGGAAGCCCCAGTGTCCTCAACCTCTGCTCATAGCCCGCGTTCTTCAACGTTGGTACCAGCTTGCTAGCTCTCCTCTGCACTTTCTCCACTGCTTCTATATCCTTTACCATATATGGAGCCCACACCTGGTTTGCATATTCCAGGTGCGGCCTAACCAGCGCTGTATATAGATTCCTGAAGATTTCTTTGTCAAGTGACACAAATGTCCTCCTTATCAGCCCTACAATTCTATTGGCTTTGTTTATCTTTTCCGCTAAATGTTCTGAGAAATTTAACTTATTGTCTATCACTACTCCTATATCCTTTTCTGCACTCACTTCCTCCATCGCTTCATACATACTGTATCCTACCTTGTCTATCTTGCTGGTCCCAATCCGCATGTACTTGCATTTTTTTGGATGAAAAGGCATTAACCAATGCTCAGACCATCCCTTCATGCCCTCCACATCTCCTTGAAGCAAACCCATATCTTCCTTACTCCTCACTCTTCTATACAGTTTAGTGTCATCCGCATACAGGTATACCTCACTTCCATTAGTTATAACTTCAGGCAAGTCGTTGATAAATATAACGAACAGCAGTGGTCCCAACACAGATCCCTGAGGTACCCCACTTGTAATTTCCCTCCACCCCGAGCCTATTCCATTCACCAGTACCCTCTGTCTCCGATCTTTCAGGAAGGCTTCTATCCATTTCACATTTCTCCCCTATATTATAGCTTCTAACTTTCTCTATTAACCTTTTATGTGGGACCTTATCGAAGGCCTTCATAAAATCGCAATATACCACGTCTATTACATCACCATCTTCTAGAATTTGCATCCAATCATCTACCACCTTAATTAGCTGTAGTACCGTCGACCTCCCCGGCAAGAATCCGAACTGTCTCCCACTGAAAAGTTGGTTTGACTTCATATGATCCATTATTCCTTCTCTAATTACCGTTTCCATTAGTTTACACACAACACTTGTCAAACTGACTGGTCTATAATTCCCTGGGTCATTTCTCTTTCCCTTCTTAAATATAGCTGTTATGTTCGCCTCTCTCCAGTCCATCGGGATTTGTCCTGTATTAAACGATACCTCAAATAACATTTTCAATGGCTCTACTAACATCTCCCCTCCTTCCTTTATGATTCTTGGGTGTATCCCATCCGGTCCCGGTGACTTACTTCTGTTCATTTTTCTATAGCCCTTCTTATTCTAGCATGGGAAAACTCTATTAGTTCTAGTGCCGGTGCCTGTTTGATGGGAATAGTAGGCACTGCATCCTCTGACTCCACTGTTAGTACCCCCCCAAAGTATTTCCCCAGCACCTCTGCTTTCTCCTTATCAGTCTCCGCTCTACTCCCATCATTCAACCCCCCCACCAGCTCTGGGATCCCTACTCTTCTTGTTAACTTTTCGTGAATGTACTTCCAGAATATTTTTGGATTATCCTTCACATTTCTAGCTATCTCTCTCTCCCTCTCCTTCACCCCCCTCCTTGTTTCCCACCTTATTTTATTGTTTATTTGTCTGCATTCCAGATCCACTTCCTTAGCCTCTATACTAGACCCCCTGTTCTTTTTTAACAATTTTAATCTTTCCCACAATCGTTTCTTTCTTCTAATCAATATCCAAAGCTTTCTTTTCATTGGCAATTCTGGGTTAGTTCTTTTCCTCAATTTTGTTTTATCCTTATATTCCCTTACTGGTACACTTTTGGATATAGCATTCTCCAGTTTGACTCTAATTTTCCTCCACATTCCTTCAGCGTCTTCACCGTTCAAATATTCCCCCCAGTCAATGTCCAAACACCGTCTCAGCAGCTCATAATCTGCTCTATCATACATGTATATTTTTCTATTGCTTCTATTATCCCTCTCCGATTTAATGTTACAACTAAAGCTTATACAGGCATGGTCACTACGACCTATAGGGCTATCCACATTAACATGTTCCACTATATCCTCTTCATTGCTAAAAATCAAATCAAGTACACTCCCATGCGTCCCATCTCTATATCTTGTCATCTCTACAATATGTTGCGTTAAAAAACAATCTCTCACTTTCTCTATAAACTTATTTTCCAGGCTACCCTGTCCCGCTGGAGTAGTACAATTTGCCCAGTTGATCCTTGGCAATGTTTCGCTCTGTGCACTGCTGCCTCTCTACCATCCATGAGGTCTTTGTGTCTCTGGCTGGGCTGGTCGTTCCACCGACCGTGCTGTTTCCTTCCTGAAAACTGCCTTCCGGGTACGACCGCCGCCATGCCAATCCCCTCCTCTGTGGGTTTTGGACTGGACTCTGGACCTTCTGGCGTCACGAATATCCACACAGGACGCGATGCCGGTGCTGTTGCTCGGGAGTCCTTTGTCCATCGTGGCGCTGGTTTCTGGTAGTCGGGTGGTGGGACTGGCTGCCGCTGGCTTTCCGACGTGGCCGTGCTCGCCTTGAGTGATGCCCGGTGATCTGAGAACATGTTAGCGGAGATCATAAAAAGTATGATTAGACCAAGATTGGAGTATGCAGCAGCGGTGTGGTCCCCGCATCTTAAGAAGCATATTCACAAGTTAGAAAGAATCCAGAGAGCAGTTACTAGATAGGTTCCAAGTCTCAGAGAACTGCCATATGAAGGGAGGCTAGACAAATTAAATCTACAGAGTCTAAAAGAGAGGAGAGAGAGGGGAGACATGATGATAATGTACAAATTCACCCGAGGGCTGGAGAGGCTGGATAGGGAGGATATAATAATTATGGATACAGTAATAACTAGAGGCCACAGCTACAAAGTAAAAAGACCTACCTGCAAGAACGATATCGGGAAGTTTAGCTTCCCCTATAGATGTATTGACAAATGGAATAGGCTGGAGGAGGAGGTGGTAGGGGCAAGGAACATCCATATTTTCAAGAAAAAATTGGATGAAAGTAGACTGAGAGACGGGACAACACGAGCTTAGCTCAACTCCTGTAAACTACAATTAGGTAAATACTCCTGCCATACATATGTGGAGTCTGTGGTGCCGGCTGTGTGAGTGTCACCGAGGACTGATGGGGGGTTGTCGAGGGTGCCGCTTGGACGCCTCCTTTGTCGGGTACTTCATGCCAGTTTCCCTGCTTGTTGGGGTTCTGCAATTTGTTTTTGGTCCTTTGCAGCCTCCCTACGGTTCCTGCACAGTCGGTCGTTGCCCGACACTGCCTCTGTGAGTTTGTGGTCATCGGTCACGCCCTTCGTCTCCTCCTCCCTCTCTATGTCCGTCGTCTGACCCGCTGAGCTGGTGGTCGCTCTCGGGAGTCTCGTCTCCTCGTGCCCTGGCTGGGTCCCTGGGCTAACCCCTCGTCCATCTTTATTTATTCCTTTGTTCTTTTGGGAAAAGGGGGGAGGGGGGTACGGGGTTGGGGCCCAGTGGGCAAGAGCTTGGGGATATTTATATTCTGTATACAGTATACTGTATATGTCCCATGTGACCTACTTTTCCCATGTATTTACCTATTTGTAGTTTACAGGAATTGAGCAGCGCTCGTGTTGTCCTGTCTTCGTTACTTTATAATCAATCCATTTTACTTAGACAAGTATCGTAATGGATATTCCCAGTTCCCAGTATTTTGGACTAACATATCATAACTTATGTTGCCCTATTTCCATATTTACTTTTATCCAACCTAGATTTGAACATGTTAATGTTCCTCGCTCTCACCACCTCCTCCTCCAAGTTGTTCCAAGTCTCTATACTCCTATATGGGAAGCTGAATTTCTTTGTGTCCTTACGACATCTGCCCTTCCTCAGCTTAAACTCGTACCCTCTTGTCCTTCCATTATCCCTCACAAATAGATCTTCCCTATCTACTCGTTCCAAACTTTTTACTCCCTTGAACATCGTTATTAAGTCGCCTCGTTCCCTTCTCTCTTTCAAGGTAGGCAGTTGTAGTGTCTTAAGTCTTTCCTCATATGTCAACTCCTTCAATCTTGGGATCATCTTCGTTGCTATGCTTTGGACTTTCTCTAATTTGTTTATATGTTTTTTCAAATGTGGTGACCATATCACTGCTGCATATTCCAATCTTGGTCTTATCATAGTCATTATCAGTTTTCTTAACATTTCTTCATCCAAATAGTTAAATGCCACTCTCATATTGGTTATTATTCCATATGGTCCTTCAATGATCATGTTAATATGCTTCTCCGGGGATAGATCATCTTGTATTATCACTCCAAGGTCCTTCTCATGCCGTGTTTTGCCGATTATTATATGTTGGTATGCTGTATATATCTGCACTTCAGAAGAAATAGATTTTTGTACAGTACTGTTGTAGATTTTGTTTTCAAGTTTTCTCCGATGCTATGAATGACTTAAGTCACACTGTAAAAACTGCTCTTTTAGAACTACTACTCAGTTTTTCATTTTTTTTTTTTTTTTTTTTTTAACTCTCTTTGTTTATTTTGTGTTCTTGGTCATTCATAATTTTGTGCATTGGTATTTGGTTGTTATGGGCTTGGATGTCCGTCTCCAATTTGTTACGCAGCCTTGACGTTGGATTTGCCAAGACTACTAACAAATTGGGAGGTTTGACATACCTCCCAACCTACCAAATAGGAAAACCTACTATTTGGTAGTAGTACATAGTACCCTCCCACAAGCCGGACCCCTGCCCATCCTCGCTCCTCTGTCTACGTGGAATATTGATACTGTACTTGGAAAGCGGCACATGCGCTCAGGTTCGACCGCGTGTCAACATATGCTCTCTTTTTATAGGCTCTCTTCTATGCTTTTTTCACCTTCGGTGGTAGTTTTGGTTAGTGTTACGTCTCCTAGAGCAAGTTAAGAATTAGACTCTAGATGTTTTTTTGTTTTTTTTAACCGCGGTTGGGATGACGACATAGCAGTCAAAATAGACAAGTCGTCATTGCAATTAGGTTAATAGCCTTGACGTTGGATTTTCCAAGACTTCTACCAAATAGTAGGTTTTCCTATTTGGTAGGATGGGAGGTATGTCAAATCTCCCATTTTTTTCCCTAAATAATTATGAAAAGGTACCCCCTGCGTGTTATAAAGGACTTACAGATAGGAATAGGCCACAGAAAGAATCAAACCTGTCGTGTTGATACTTGATAGCTCACGCCATTTGCCCAAACTGTTTACAATGATCAGCTGCTTCGCAGCGCTACCATTGCCACACTGCTCGATATTTATTTTGTATCCTATGGTGTATTATTTTGTGTAGTCAGTAGGGTTCAGCATGTCTTGATTGAAACTTCACATGTTGGTTTGGTTGAATAATTTGTATTTATTGTCAGTTCATTGTATGTGTTATGTGTCGCTTCTGAACAAAACTAAATGAAAACGATACAGACCCCGGTATAATGAAGTTCATGCTTGTGTATGTAAATAAGTGAACCAATTACCCAGTAAGTGCTACAATCTCATGTTTTAGTAAGGCTAGGCCTAGACATACTGATATTTTTTTTCCCCATATTTTCTTCTTGTAATTGATTAGGGGTGTGTTATTCACCTCAAAATATGGTATCTTGTCAGACTTTGAGGAAGATTGGCAAGGATACCATTGAGGGAATTGACATACACATGACCCACCAGCTACTCAGGAGGGGTTAAACAAGTACCGGTATATATAAAAATCTCAATCAATTAAGACTGACCAAAATCATCTGGCAGTAGAGTGCTAACATGTCTTCTTATTGTTTTTGTTACAGGACAACCCCGAGGAGTGCAGTGTGTGCTTCACCAAGTATAATGACAATGAACGACGGCCACGCACTCTACCATGTGGCCACACCTTTTGCAGTCCATGTATTTTCAACTTGATGGAGGCTGACCAGGTGTCCTGTCCCACCTGTCGTGTCACTCACCAAGCCACTAATATCTCAAATTTTCCTATTAATTATGTAATTGAAGCCTTCATTAAGAAAGTGGAAGCCCTCCAGCAAACACTAACATTACTTGCACCAACATCAACAACAGACACGTCCTCAGTGGGAAGTGATGTCTCGGTGTCAGCAGCAACAGGAATCAGCAGGAAGAACCAGAATACCGCCATCAGCAAGAAGTTACGGTCTATGTTGGAGGAACAGAAGAAGAATGTTGAAGGACAGTTGACTGACTGCCAGGGGGTCCGGTCACAGTTGGACCAGTATCGCAAAGAGTTGGACGGCAATAAGGATGAGCACCTCCAACAGCTGGACAAACTGTATGTCTTGGTGGAGCAGCACAAGACAGTACTAGAACTACTGGAGCAGGAGGACACCAGAGTTATGGCCATGAACAAAGAAGGAGAGGAAGGAGAGCAGCAACTGAAGGCTGCACTGAAGTGTCTGCAGGATGTTAACACGACACAGGAGGTGGTCACAGCCATTGACCATGCAGATCACTACAATGTGGAGGTCGAAGATTGGGTACAGAAATGTAGGGAGATGTTCCCGGATACCATCACCATTACCACCAGCTTAAAGGTAAGTGATTACCGGGTATGTTACCACCAATTTGATGGTTGGTCATTATGTTACCACCAGTTTAACCCTTTCAGGTCCGTTTTTTTTTTGTATGTGGATGAGGGAGACAAAAGGCAAAACTGCCTGTCACGAGTGCCTCCCCCTGAGTTGAAAGAGTGGCAGGGCCAAAATAAAGGAACAATCGAGCCAAAATTCCTGGACACACTGAGTTTTAAGCAATTTAAGTCATAGGATGAGGGAAAGATGGATTCAGGGAGAGAGTTCCAGAGCTCACCTGTTGAATAGAAGAAAAATTAGGAGTATCGTTTCACTCGAGTTGGAGAGTTGCACAGGGGTGGGATTGTGTTGCAAGATGAGTACTACATACCCTACATAGAGGAGGTGGTATACACTGAGAGAGCTCTGAGGAACACTGCTTATTGTAGTAGCGAGAGAGATGCAACATTGTAGCGAAGAGAGAGAGATTGCAAAGAGTCTGTGAGAGGACGCGAGTTAATGAGACGAAAGACTTTCTTTTCTACTTAGTCAAGAAGTGCTGTGTGAAAGGATCCTCCCCACTCATGCAAACAATACTCAATACATAGACTCACTGTGCCCCTGTAGGGTGAGGTGGGGGTGTAACGAACTATTAGTGGATAAAATATTCACCAAAAATCAGGTAACAAACTTTATGGAAAAATAGTTATATCACAATAAACTATGGGTCAAGGCCTATCATGGTGATTTTTACTAATCGTGTAAGTAGTAGTTAAGGTCAACTTATTGAATTTTTAAAAAGGGTACCCCTTGTTCGGACGATACCCACCATATGGGGTGGTCCGAACAATGCATGGGAGTGATCGAAACACTATTTTTCACTATTAAAATGCATAGTGAGATTGTAAAAACTGGTGATCTCAAATAAAATATATGTTGAAAGTGTCTTTATTGCCAATTTTAGAGCACATTCTCAAGAAAGAAATATTATTTCCATACTGTCACAACTTATGATTTTACCAACATAAAACACCTTACATCCGACATTCTTCCCTTCTTCTAACTCCAGCTCAACACAACCAAGTACTTTTTGTATTATTTGGATTTTTTTTTTTTTTTTTTTTTAACCCTTCCTCCCCGGGTGTCAGTGTGGCAGGACACCACGAAATAAGGGCAGGTGCCCGGGTGTCCTGTTACTAGGCAGTAAGCTTTCAAACCTATTCAGCTTGGTATGAACGCCGTGCGTCCGACGCATGTAAACAAAGCCGATCGTTGCGTCACCGCACCTCCGAAAACAATAAGGAGACGTCGGATCAATGTTATTGTTGTGACGTCAGACGAAATTAGTGTCTGAAAAGCTCCGATATTGTCAACATCGCGGAAAAATTCGCTCCACGGAAATCGTCATCACAACTGAACCAGTTGACTTAGAGAGCTCTACTCAACGCCAGTCTACAGATTGGAAACCGCACTACGTTTATAGATGCGTGGGAAATTTCTAGCAGTTAAACTAAACAAAAATACGGTAGCCTAGGCCTAGACGTTTTTCGGCCAGATCGCCCGGGTAGCCCACACTGTCCTTCGGAGATACAGCCCGGGCCAGGAGGGTTAAACGCCATTTAAATTTGTGGTGTACCGAACAGTTCGGTACGCACCCCATCGCTACACCCCCTTCGTGTCATCAATGTTTACACATGCATGATGCTGAATGAAATGTCTGAATGGAAGCCTTTCTCACCAGATATCATTGCAGCTAAGTACATTTCACTATTAAGCATCACACCACTAGAATCAGCACGTTTTCACAGTCAAGAAGCACTATATTAGAACGCGAAATATTACATCGATCACCTAAAAAATAGAAAAACTGACCTGAAAACTCTGTCCGTCGCGATGTATACAATAGTTTCCCGTCATCCTCAAGCGCTCCGTTTTCTTCTTTCTGAGGTGTTGGGGAAACTATTTTATTATTGATAGGGCAGAAATTATGGACACTGTTCGTTTCACCCCCATGTTCGTTACACCCCACCTTCACCCTACAGAGCAAGAAGCTGTGGATGGGTAAGGAACCCCCGGAGGCGGTTGAGCACACCCAGCTTCTGGGAAGCTGTTTTAGCTAGGGTGGTAATATGGTCTTTCCAAGTGAGATCAGAAGATAAAGAGACACCTAGAATACTGAGAGAAGATGAATGGTTGATTTGTGTATTGTTGAAGTATATGGGATAGTCCTGTGGGAGTTTCTTGACGGGTAGATAAATGGAGAAATTGTGTTTTGGTAGTATTGAAAGCAACAAGATTTTCTCTGCCCCAAATAAAAATGGTTGATAGGTAAAGAAGATAAGTGTTTTATGGCATCATCACATGCTTTTTTGAGTGATTGCTTCGATTTGCTTGCTGGGGGTTCTGAAAAAATAGTTGAATAGTGTAAGGTAGAGTCATCAGCATATGAATGGATAGGACTGAAGGTATAGTTGAGAAGATCATTAATGAATATTAGAAAGACATCTTGCTCTGTATAGGGGCATAGTACGCCTATGTATCAAGTATTATTCGCATTTTGTGGGAAGATTCAACCCATACCACACTTCTCGAAAGGGTAGAATCAAAATGATATTTGATGATGATGATGATGATGTAGAATCAAAAGCATTTTGTATCATCAACTCACCTCTTCTTAATAATTCCCTACAATCTCTCTCTAGACGCTGCAATGTTGCATCTCTCTCACTCGTCTACCGCTATTACAATAATCAGTGTTCTTCAGAGCTTCCTCAGTCTTACGAAGAGTGGGGTGCACGCGCCTTTTTATACATTCCCACCTCTATTCTGTCCAACTCTCCAACCCAAGATTGGACCGATTTTCCCAGTCTTTCTTCTACTCAACAAGCAAGCTTTGGAACTCTCTCCCTCGACCTGTCTTTCCCTTAATATATGACATAAAACTGCTTCAAGCTCCTTTTGTCCAGACATTTTGATTCTAACATACGTTGAATTTGGCTCTCTCACTCTTTCAACTTTGGGGGCGACACCAGTTACAGGATGCTTTGCCTTTTGTCTCCTTCATTCACATAAAAAAATATATATATATTATAAACAAAAATTCTATATACAATAAAGGCCTTATCATTGGATTTGGAGGATAGCAGGTGGAGGGCCAGGCTGCAATTGTCTCTAGGTCAGCACAGCTAGATCGCATCCTGGTACATCAAAAAATGGGCTTAAAATGGCTAATTTCAAACAGTTCACATATATTTTTTTTCTTTTTCTGTTTTATGCCTCTCCCCTGAAGGGAAAGGTGTATGTCTCGGAAACATGGGCTGTTAAAGTAGAGGATGTCAACAGAATGGAACGTAATGAGATGAGAATGGTGAGATGGTGTGTGCGGGGCCAAAACTGCAGGATAGAATAACAAATGATAAGCTTAGGACACGTTTAGGTATAAAGAGTATTAGCGAGGAGATGCTTAAAATATTGTATTGTATTTATATGGCTAAATAAAATATTTCAATAAAAACAAAACAAATACAAGTTGTTGTTGTTGTTGTTGTTCCCCAGGCTGTCTGGCCGAACAGCCCCAAGGTCTCGAGCAAGGCCAAGGCCACAAACGAGCGCCCCCACAAAATCCTCCCTGCTTACCACTAACGAAGCCCAGGTGACCGAAGCCACTCCAAGGCAGGGAGCTAAGGAGGGTGCGGAAACGCCCGGGAAACCAAAGCCCCACCCAAGGCCCTGTGCCCCTCAGCAATTATGAAGGGAAAGTTGAGGGGCAAGGGAAAATACAAGTAGACTGGGATGGTATGGACATGTGGAGAGAATGGATGAACAAAATTGGGTGAAAAGATGCTGGTCTGTGATTGTGGAGGGAGCTGCACCAAGGGGTGGACCGAGAAAGACCTGAGATTGGACTATACAGTACGTGCCGATCTCAAAGCCAAAAACTTGACAAGTGAAGCAGCCCTTAACCCTTAATTAGCGGCGAGCAACATAAGTCGAGTTAAAAAAAGCTGGACTATGTGGCGGCGCTCGACATAGGTCGAGTGGCAATTTCAGCACGTAATGTGGCTGAGAGAGAGAGACAAGTGGTGGCAGGAGACTAGCGAGCGTATGACTGCTCCAGACCACCGCGGCGAACCTACTGACACAAATCTCAGCTCCCTCCTCCCTCTCTCACTCGCTACATACTCAATTATGTACTGAAAGTACCGAAATACCTGCTTTTTGCACTCGCGTTGCACGGTTATTGCAAGAAAATATCCATCATACAAGGCGTTATGGTGTCATTCGAAAGCTCTGTTATGCCCTTTCAGGGATAGGTATTTTTTTTTACGTTTGGTCTATTTAGGCATGAAAATGATCACGTAAACAGCCCTATTTTGGCTAAAAACACCCCGCTGTGCGGTACACATAAATAAACCGCATAGGCCGCTCGTAAGGTGTTAACAGGGTTGCCTGGAATGCCGCCATTAGGACAAGAGACTGAAACTGCACGTATGTATGGAGCACTCGGTCTTAAAATGTATGTATGTAATTCACTCACTTGTTCGTCAAGGGGAATCCACGCAATGCGAGCTAAGCTCATTATTATCGCGCCTCCTTAACTGGGAATGTATTGCGTGAAATGCATGTTAAGTGTTTATGTATCGTTGGAATGGCTGTGGATGTGTGTGTACTCTGTATTTTAGCTAATTGGCGACATCTGGAAACGAAGGCTTAGGGTTAATCTGTACGGTACCATTCTCACTACGGTACCAGTCTCACCCGAAGGCTTAGGTTGACCAGTAGCTTAGGTTGACCAGTACGATACCCATCTCACCTTGTAACCGATCACCAACCCCAGATGGACGTCAAAACTTCGTCCACTATTCCAGGTTCCTATTTATACTGCTAGGTGAACAGAGGCTACACCGTTAGGAGACTTGCCCAAATGTCTCTTCCCCGCCCGGGTCTCGAACCCGGGACCTTCTGGTTGTGAGCCAGACGCGCTATCAGTTACGCCACGGGGAGGTGGCGTAATGTATGTATGTATGTATGTATGTAACTATGTCGAAGCTAAGGTTTATACAATTTTGCTTGTAAATTTTGTGCCGGTTTGATTGTTGTACCTATACACATATGATAATGAGATACATAGGAAAAGGAGTCCCATCACAAGCAGCTTAGGTATGAGGGTTCAATCCTTGAAAAACTCAGTAAAATCATCAAGTGATACAGTATACGGATCTCTTAACCCGGGAACTGCGGGAAGACTCTTAAGAGTTCCCCCGGCGGACTGCGGGAAAACTCTTAAGGAATCTTCAGGAATCTATATACAGCGCTGGTTAGGCCGCACCTGGAATATGCAAACCAGGTGTGGGCTCCATATATGGTAAAGGATATAGAAGCAGTGGAGAAAGTGCAGAGGAGAGCTAGCAAGCTGGTACCAACGTTGAAGAACGCGGGCTATGAGCAGAGGTTGAGGACACTGGGGCTTCCGACACTGGCATATAGGAGAAAGAGAGGGGATATGATAGAGACTTTTAAGATAGTGTCAGGAAAGTACGATGAGGATGTGTGTGAAGGTATCTTCTTGATGCGGGAGGGAACAAGAACGAGAGGACACTCTAAGAAAATTTACAAAGAAAGAAATAGGCTTGAGAAGGCAAAGAACCCATTTTGTGATAGAGTGGTAAATGAGTGGAACGCACTGCCCCAGTATGTAGTCGATTCCGAATCAATAAGGGAGTTTGAAAGTAATCTTGATAAAGCATGGGGAAGACAAGATTTGAAGTTTGATTATAAAGCAAAGATACAGAATAGTAAAAATGTTGCTTCGCTACCGCCGCCGCCAACACCGTGAACGACCGCAGCAGTGCAAGTACTGGTACTGAGCTGGATACACAGGCATAGTTTGCCTTTTTCCAGAGGATCTACTGTAAGAAACTGTAAGAAACTGTAAGTTAAGAGTCAGGGGGAAAAAAAAAAAAAATGTAAAACACCCGAAAAAAAAATAAAAAAAACACATTTGCCCCTGGGCCATGCCAAATATCACTCCTCCACCTCCCCTCCTCCTCCCCAGTTTCCTCCCCTCCTTCAGTTAATCACCTATTTTCCCTGTTTATTCCCTTTTCCTGTGGTCTATTTTCGTGCTAACATTAGCGAGTTGGTAGCAGGGCATTGTCATCACTGTTAGCAAGCGAGTGCAAGAGAGAGAGAGAGTATCGATCGACAGTCTCTCTCAAGAGGTGGAGGAAAGTGTGGGCTGGGAGGTTGCCTCAGCCATCACATTGTGTAACTCCCCGGCCTGTATCGCCGATTTTGACTCATCCAAACGCTGTTTCCACTTGTTTTATTGTTGTAAACAGGTTAATACCTTTATAATCAACCTATACTAGGCGCATATGGATAATTATTAATGCTATTTATGGGTAAAATAAATATTTTAGTGATGGGAACAGCTCAAATACGTCCGCACAGGAGTGTGGTGTCTCATACCCCCATGCGCACTTCATGAGGTTAAAGGGTCAGGTGATAGAGTACACGGATCTCTTAAAGGTGTCGGTCTAGAGTACATGGATCTCTTAACCCGGCAGGCGCGATAGGCCATCACGGAAGCAAGACCATAAAAAAAGCGTTCCAAAAAAAAAAAAGGCCTATCAACACAAAGGAATTTGTCTCTAGGTGAGATAATTCCCCTCCAGTACTCATCCATGTAAATCTCACCCACCCCCACTATCCCCTCTCTTCCCCACTCTCCGTATCCCCTCCCTTTCACTTACCTGTCCACCTCACCCTCACTTATCGCATCCCTATTTTTCTCCTCACCATTACTCAATCAATTTATCGTTTATTTTTTCTCTCTAATCCCCCGCTCGATAATGCTTAGCACAAGTGGGTTGCAGAAAAAGATCGTTATGTAACACCCAGACAACCGCCCACACCGCCCCGCTCTGGCTCAGTGACCTCACCATACAGTGACGAGGAGGAGGGTTGCCTGTGGCTCTTCTCCTCCGCCTGAGATTATGACCGGGTGGCCAATATCTCGATTTTTTTTTCACCACCTCAAATGCGTTTTTTCCCACTTATTTTAGCACTCTTGAAGGTTCATATATAAATCATATATGTTTAAAAAATAAAAGGCATACCGGAAAACAAATATTATGCTCTATATTGTAAATATGAACGAATTCTGTCAGAATCCAAGGCCTAGAAATGCACAAATAACTACCCCTAGCACCCTAGGTCTATTTCGCGCTTGTCAGGTTAAAGGGTCAGGTGAATAGAGTATACGGATCTTTTAAAGGGTCAGGTGATAGAGGACACGGAATCTATTAAAGGGTCAGGTGATAGAGTACACGGATCTCTTAACGTGTCAGGTGATAGAGTACAAGGATCTCTTAAAGGGTCAGGTGATAGAGTACACGGATTGCTCTTAAAAGGGTCCGGTGATCAGAGTACACGGCATCTCTTAAAGGGTCAGGTGATAGAGTACAACGGATCTCTTCAAGGGTCCGGGGATAGAGTAACAAACGGATCTCTTAAAGGGTCAGGTGATAGAGTACACGGATCTCTTAAAGGGTCAGGTGATAGAGTACACGGATCTCTTAAAGGGTCAGGTGATAGAGTACAACGGATCGCTTACCGGGTCCAGTGATAGAGTACACACGGATCTCTTAAAGGGTCAGGTGATAGAGTACACGGATCTCTTCAAGGGTCAAGTGATAGAGTACACGGAGTCTCTTAAAGGGTCCAGATGTGATAGAGTATCACAGATATCTTTAAAGGGTCAGGTGATAGAGTACACATATTCTCTTAAAGGGTCAGGTGATTAGAATTACACGGATCTCTTAAAGGGGTCATACAATAAGTTTAAAGACTATTTTGTCACCTCATAGAATGTGGTCCAGTCTCACATCCTAATTGGCGGTTTTCCAGGCGACCCTGTCAAGGCTGCCTCTGTTGTCAAGTTCTTTATTTTCGAGATCATATCGGAGTACCCGAGTCCACGTTCATTCTAGTGTCCACACCCTGCTAGCGCGCAGCTCTCCCCAGGGGCGTATCTATGGGTAAAATAGCG
>CM064561.1:5356259-5546259 GCA_032716605.1 Paralithodes platypus
AAGAAAGGTCATGGCCAAAATTGGGCTGTCCCACAGGGTTCTCAAAGAGTGTAGATTATGTTGTTGACGTAAGTGATTGTGTGTAATGCTGCTTCTATGATGTGTTTAATAGTATGAGGTGCTGTGTTACATACTGGGCAGGCATCATCAACGGAGTCATCCAGTCTCTTCTGATAGCTCAAAAGAGTTGGATGGTGACCACATCTCAGCCTGGCCAGGTGGACTCGTGTGCTGGGTGTTGTTTTGATGTTCCTTGGTGTCTGTGGGTGTGTTGTCATGTAGTGTAGTGGATGGTGTTGGTTTGTGGAGGCTGCAGCCAGGAATTGAGTGCCTCTCATGTCCAGGTGGTCTTTGACTTTGAGGACTTTGGTTTCTTGATGTAGGTGTAGTAGCTGTGCAGCCTGTGATGATTTGTAGGGCTTTGTTTTTAATGGTCTGTAAAGTCTTGTGATGTGTTTCATCTAGGTTAGAAGACCAGGCAGGGCTTGCATATTCCATTACTGATACAGTATTATATATTGTTTTTATACGGTGGTGGTAGTTTCTTTGTTGTGTCCAAATTTTGTGTGGGCAAGTGGGCGTTAAGTCTGGGTGTCATTTTTTTTTTAAATTTTGTAATATGTTGTCTGAATATCATTAAAGTATCTCATGTTACACCTAGGATTTGTTTTGTGTGTCTGTGTGTGTGTGTTAAGGGGATGTTGTTTATGGTAAGGCATGGGGCATTTTTATATTCAGCTGTCCAGCTTGTGAGAAGGGTTGCTGTGGATTTGCTGGGGCTAATTTGAGTCTGTTTGTGGTACACCAGTCATGTAGTGTGTTGAGGTAGGGTTGAAGGAGATGTTTTGCTGTGTCTGAGTCTTGGTGTGTACATGTGAGTGTTATGTCGTCTGCATAGGAAGCTATATATATTTGGGGTGTGGGTAGATCATGCATGGACATACTGTACATACATACACAAATTTATAGACCGAGTCCTCCACACGAAGCGCGGTTCCGGTCTCACGTGCTAATGGTGGCGCTCCAAGCAGCCCTGTTAAGAGCTGCCTCACTTTTCAGGTTCTTTGATTTAAGGTCAGACTGCAAAGTCCGATCCCACATCTTTTTTGGTCTGCCCCTTGGTGCAGCTCCCTCCACATTCATGGACTTGCATCTTTTCACCAAGCTTTGTTCATCCATCCTCACTACATGGCCAAACCATCCAAGCCTGCTAGTACGCATCTCATCACTTATACTCGTGATTCCTAACTTTCTCCTTAGCTCTACACTTGGTATCCTATCTTGCAGTTTGGTACCACATATCCATCCCACCATTCTCATCTCATTGCATTCCATTCTTTTGGTATCATCCGCTTTGACAGGCCACGTTTCTGAAGTTAATGTCATTGCGCTTCTAACGCATGAACATGAAGCGTACACCTTTCCTTTCAATGGGAGAGTGAGTCTTCTCATGGTGAGTAGTGGCAAAAGTTCTCTAAACTTTCCCCAGCCTCATCTTATTCTGGCGATAGTGGCGGCCTCGGCACCACCACCGGCAGAGACAGTATCTCTCAAGTAGCAAAACTTCTCCACCATCTCCAGTGCCTCATTGCCAAAGTTAACACTCTCAAGCCGGTCATTGAATACAAGCTCATCTTTGCATACAATGTATACAATTTCTCAATTTCGGACATCTTCCTTGGTAGAGGTCCCTTTATTCTAGTGCAGTGCTTCTTCCAGTGATGTACCCAGCTGCGGCAGACGCTACACTGTATTGAGTTCGCGCCCACCCCTTTACTGCATACTGCGCATGGGTATGCCCCACTTTTTTCTACCTTTCCTAGCCCTAATCCACTGTGTAAAACCTTTGTTATATTTATATTAAGTCTAAACCCTTTATTTACCATGCCCTCTTTCCATCTTCTGAACTTGGCCTCGGCATCCCACGCACTATCTGCGATAAGTACTAGGTCATCTGCGTATAGCAGTTCCCAGGGGAGCCCACCTCTGAAATCACCAGATAGTGCCTCCAGAACCATAACAAAGATGAGAGGGCTTAACACAGAGCCCTGGTGAACTCAGACGCGAACTGTAAACTCCTCACTCAGTTCACCTTTCACCCTCACTGCCATTCGCGAGTCCTACTACATCTTCATTATCACACGCATCAGCCACTCCTCTACGCCAAGTTTTCTCATAGCCCACTGTACAACTTCTCTGGGCACCCTATCAAAGGCCTTCTCCAGGTCTACGAACACAAGATACGGATCCCTATATTTAAGTTCCTGCAGCTGCCTGACTATAAAGATAGCGTCGATTGTGCCACGTCCTGGCACGAAACCGAACTGCATATTGTCGATAAAATGCTTTCCCTTATCATACCTTCAAAGACTCTCTCATAGACCTTCATGACTTGGTCAAGCATTTTCAGAATTATCAGAATCTACAGCCACCCCTTCGGGGATCGCGGCGTCAGGCAATAGATAGATAGATAGATAGATACAGCTAAACTACGGTCATAGAACATATATAAATACATAAAACCCAATTCAACATACCATTTATTCATCAGAAACGTAGATTATTATTCCGTTTCTGTTTAATATCGATGTTTACGGCACCAACTTCCTTATAGCCAGAAACTCGCAAGTGGTCAAATACTATTCACCATCCTCCCCATCTCCACAATCACTGTCACCGACTGACTGCGTTTGTGCCCAAGTAATGGGGGTCTTGGTGGTGCATTTTTAGCTTGATGGATGTCTTGGGAGGGAACTATTTTATATATATATATATATATATTATATATATATATATATATATATATATATATATATATATATATATATATATATATATATATATATATATATATTGTTACGCTGGCCAGCTTGCCAGAATGTACTCGTGACTCGCTAGCACTCGCCACGGCAGTGAAATGGGCTATAATAATCGTAGAACGATATTCTTTCGTTCTTAGTATTTATGTTGTCACAGACAGATCAGTGTTTGCCTTTATTCTTGTCTGTGACACTTAGAAGTATTTTATATCCATAGTAGTGATTATAACATGCAGCGCGTGAGAGAGAGAGAGAGAGAGTCGGAGGGGAGAGCGAAGAGGCAGTGTGTGTGCGTATGTACGTGTGCATTCCTCGCTCGGTGGGCCCACCCGCTCGCTATTGGACGGCGGGCCTGGCATGGCATATGACGTCTGCTTGTCATGTGACGTAGCGGTCTGTGATTGGTCGCAGAGCTATCTGGTGGCCAGAATCAGTACTTCTCTCCTTCCCTCTCGTTAGAACATGGCATTGCGCGCTGGGTCCTTCAGATCCCTCGCATTCTGTCTCACATCTAACCCCCTTTACTGCTGTGCCTCTCTCTGAACTCCTTCTTTCCAATACTTCTTATCTTTATTCAATTACCCATCCCTTCTGGTTCTCGCATACGACTTCCATAGTCGGCCAGTCGTATTACCAGCGCCTGTTTTGCACTAGCTTTAGAGGTTATTAGAATCATAGTCACATGGATTCATATTGTTGGGTGCTTCTAATTATTTGGTTGTTCTTTATTACTCTTTAATGCTAGACAGTGGAGGGTATCTTTGGTCTTGTCTGTGTTATGTATATGGCAAGTCAGAGCCTGTACGACTTCGACGGAGCTAGGTAGCCTGTAGTACACCCTTGGGCATATTTTCCTTTGCGAGCTTAGCAGTATACAAGCGAAGGGCTTTTGCCTACTCTTGCTTGTATACTTGCTAACTCATTTTGTTGACCTTTGAGGAGCGCCACGGTAAGACCAGATACTTGAGATCTGGACTTACCAAGAGAGCCTCCTAGTCACTTAACGTAAGATAAGGGAAATCTGTTCAGGGGAGACAGTAGGCTGCGAGCATGCTTGAGCTCTGCCTAGGCTCCCTGTACCTTTATGCTGCTGTTAGACTTTATTAGTAAGAAAGACAGCATTTTGTTTATTAACTTTAACCGCGTATGCTTTAGCATTTATTCACGTATTGTTTTTGCCTAGGTTGATGCATAGTGCACAACCCAGTATGGCTGTTACTTTGGCTAAGGAAGTACTGTTTTTGAGTTGCTGTTGTTAGTGCTGTCACAGAGTTGTTGCACTCTCTTGTTTCCATATATATGTATCCTACTTTTTGGTGTATTTAAGATACACGCTTTGGTGTCCTGCCCCCTTGCATTATTCCTGTTCTATATTCGACGAGCATCTTAGAGCATCAGACGTTTTCAGAAGATTCCATATCTGTTTGCTGTAGGACTAGACTTCAAGTGTTTTCATAGAGCATTGAAGAGTTTTAGTGTTGAGTTCAGACTCACAGTAAAGATAACGTAAGCATATAATCTTTTATTAAATCTTGTCATAGTTTATTTAAGCATTGTTATTACTTGAGAGCTTTTTATTAACGTAATTACTCTTGTTGTGAGTAGGCATTGCCGTCACCGGAAAGCCTTTGTAGAAGTACACTTAACCCAGTTAATTGATACCCCGTTATCCAGTAGATTAACTCTGGAGGGTTTAAGTGTTTTGTTCACCGGCTTAATAGTTCGAGGGTTTGGAATTAGCATACCGTTGTTGCAGATCTAGCCTATCTTGTAGTCCAATATTATGTGACGTTGTTTATTTCGTTGTGCCGGTCATAACAATATATATATATATATATATATATATATATATATATATATATATATTGCCTGACGCCGTGATCCCCGAAGAGGTGGCCACGAACGAACTGCCCCAATGCCCCCATGCACCTATGTCCCCATGTCCCCAGTCAGTCGACGCCCTTCCTCCCAACCAGCACTGCCTTCATCCATATACTTCCTCACTTAGAGAATTAAATCTATTTCCTTTAACCCAGCGCAGATTAAGAGGTGACTTAATTCAAGTGTTCAAAATCATCAAAGGCATCGACAATATGAACTGTAGTAAGTACTTCACTATCGACCAATCTAATTACACGCGGGGAAACTGTTGCAAAATTATTGGTAAATCTTTTAACTCACGAATCTAAGAATTTCTTCTTCAATCGAGTTGTCAACTTGTGGAATGGGCTTCCCCGAGACGTTATAGACTGCAGCACCGTTGATTCATTCACGCCTAGACAAATATCTCGCATCAAACCCGAGACTGACTGCGTTTGTAAATGAATAACTTTATTTTATCCTCCCCTCAGTTACTAACCCATATGTCCCCTACTAACTTCCTAGTCCTGCCACGTTAGTGGCAGGGCAGTAGTTCCCTTTCCAATGTTCCCTTACCCACTCTAAACCACTGTTGGACACTTGATCCTCAGTGTTTTGGAGGACAAGCAGCCTAGAAGGGTCACTAGATCTGTTGTTGCTTGATTTCCTTTGTACTCCATTGTACTCCTTTGTACTTCATCCTTCCACCTCTCTTTCGGTCTACCTCTCCCTCTCTGTCCTTCCACCTCGCTCTCGTACACCTCGTAAATGCTGTGACCTTTGAATTACCCCTGTGTTTCGTGTTTATATATATTATCCAAGGCTCACGGAAGCACTTTAATCTTGCTTTCACATTTCACCCTATATACAGTATGTATTGCTGTTCATGTAAAGCACTCAAATATTCACCATGTAGTGCTTGGTTTCTGGTCTATATATTTATCTATTTATTTATTTATTTATTTCCTCGCTAGACCTCCATCAAGCTTAGAAAAACACTCCCTAGTCCCCCTTTCAAGATAAATTGGTAAATTTTTCGGTAGAAACATTTTCCCGGCCGAAGGCCGATTTCTTCTAAAATTAGAGGCTCGCTTTCGCTCGCCAGGAAAAAATCGACACCTAAAGGGCACGAAAGATCTAAATATTGACAACAAAATTAGGTGAAAGGTCTCAAAATCGCCAAACTGATGAAACGAAGGTCTTAAAACCTGAAAACTAATATGCTAAACACGAGGGAAAAGGGGATCCATCAAAAGCGAGTACCAACCCCTTAAAAGAGCTTACTCCCACCTTCACTCTTTCAGGCATATACTGTTGATATTCTACAGTCTGCCTACTAACATAAATTAATATACAAACAGAAAATAAAAAATAAACAAATAAATAATACAGCCTGGAGTTCTCGAAAAGGGGCTCCAGTCCTGATGTTATTCTTGACTTACAGTGCGCTGGCTTAATAATCCAGAAGGGTTGATATCCTCTGAAGTCCTATTTTAACTAACTACTAAAATGTGCTGACGATAAGGATTAGTTAACCCATTCTGTATCGGGGACCCCTTTTTATCATTTTCTGGCAACTATTAGACGATTTTCTTCAGCTTAGGCAGGACCTTTAGCCATATTTAGGCTTTAAACTATCCCAACCAACCCTTTAAGCTACCACAGACCCTTCTTAAGCTGCCTAATATCGTCTAAATATAGCTAGAATACAATATAACACGTTGCTGGTACTAGAAGGGTTAATATTCTTTTTGGCGAGAGTGTATATGCATAGGAATGTCACATTAAATCAAATATGCGTGTTTTACCAAATATTTTAGCAGTTACCATTAAATACAGGAATGAATGGAGTAATGTAATGAATAGGAATGAATGGAGAATGCATGTGAATAGATGAGTGATAACACGGTCGTTGGAAGAGGGGTTGGACACCAGTTGGACTAGATAATAGTCCGTCAGGCGCCTGGCCCGGGGAGCTGGTACTGTATATATGAAGGGTCATGACTGGATGTGAGGTGGGCGGGTATTGTGGTGTGGTTGAGCTGAGCAGACGTTTAGGTATAAAGAGTATTAGCGAGGTGATGCGTACAAGTAGACTGGGATGGTATGGACATGTGGAGAGAATGGATGAACAAAATTGGGTGAAAAAATGCAGGTCTGTGATTGTGGAGGGAGCTGCACCAAGGGGTGGACCGAGGAAGACCTGGGATCGGACTATACATGCCGATCTCAAATCCAAAAACTTGACAAGTGAAGCAGCCCTTAACAGTATTGCCTGGAACGCCGCCATTTGGACAAGAGACTGAAACTGCACGTATGTGTGGAGCACTGAGTCTTAACATTTTATGTATGTATGTATGTATGTATGCTGAGACTGGAACCTCTCTGGGAGGTCTAGGACTGGGGAAGTTCTGGAGGCCCTTAGTGATCCTTGGTCTCTGGGTCTTCTCCTGGGCGAACTTGATGTGTGTGAATTTGTTATTTTTATTATTTGTTTTTATATTGTGTTGTGTTATCCCTGTTTGGGCTCTGTCTTTGTATGTGCCTGGGGGAAAGGAGTCCAATCATACATCCTGCTTCTACCGAAATATGTACAAATTTATCTTGAAAGGGGTCTAGGGGGTGTAATTTTAAACTTGATGGAGGTCTAGGGAACTAATTCAAAACCTGCCCTTAACCCTTTCTGTCGGCAGAGGGAGAATCTACAGAACAACCACAGCGCGGGACTCATTATTTCCGCCACAAGCTTGGTGCTTCAGAAGGTTAGGCGGGAACGAGCCGGTCTCTACACCTGTGCTGCTCATAACCTGGAGGGCCGAGGTGTGAGCAACGCTATCACTCTCAATGTTATGTGTGAGTATGATTACCTTATTGGAGAAGTGGATTTTGGAAATATGAAGGGTAGAAAGTCTGGAGCAGATTAGGAAGTCAGGGAGTGGCTATTAACCCGGCAGCTGCAGGAAGACTCTTAAGAGGTCCTACTGGGCGGCTGCGGGAAGTCTCTTAAGGGGGGTGACCTGCTTTTTGTTATTTCTGTCCTTTTCGCTCTTTCTCTGGCTTGTATTTATTCGGCCCCATTCAGCCTACTGTTTTAAGACGTTTATCCCCATCTAGGTGTCGATTTCTTCCTGGCGAGCGACAGCGAGCCAGCATTATATGAAGAAATCCGGCTTCGCCGGAGACATTTTTCTATCAAAAAATTTACAAATTTAGCCTGCTGTCTAACAAAAATAAAAAATATACTGGCTCGCTACCTCTCACCAGTAAGAAATTGACACCTGGATGGGGATAAACATCTTAAAACAGTAGGCTGAATGGGGCCAAATGGATACAAGCCAGAGAAAGATAGAAAAGGACAGAACAAAAACAGGTCACCCCCCTTAAGATCCTAGGCAAAAAAAAAAACATTTAAAACACCCCAGTGGCACTCAAAAGAAATTAATTTGTGTTTAGGTGAGATAATTTCCCTCCATTACTTGCTACC
The DNA here is from genome assembly GCA_032716605.1 of Paralithodes platypus. Lineage (NCBI taxonomy): Eukaryota > Metazoa > Arthropoda > Malacostraca > Decapoda > Lithodidae > Paralithodes > Paralithodes platypus. Next base: position 5,364,423 of record CM064561.1, read on the forward strand.
ACTCCTACACATGTGTCACAACCCCCCCCCCTTTCCCCTCCTTCCCCCCCCCCTTTTTTTCCCCCATCCTCAATTATCAGGTACTTTCTCTATTATTCCCGATAATTATCGAGTATTTTCGTGGGAGAACGAGTGGGAGAGAGGGAGGAGTGTAACTCCGACCCTCCAAGCCAGTCTGAAAGCTCCACTGGTCTCTCAGTCACACGCGACACACGAAAGAGTGAGGGTGTAAGTCTCTCACTGATGAAGGCCAAGTTACAACTGTGGAGCTAAAATATACAATTTTCACCAGCCAATTGACCACTTGTGAGTTTCTGGCTATAAGGAAGTTGGCGCCTTAACCCTCGGAATCCGGGAGGCCTCATATGAGGCAAAATGCGCGGCTAAAAATCGCCACTAAAATCATCATAATTCGGCAACCACGCAACGTAGCGATGTCATCTCAACGGAAGTCTACAGACAAGAAAACGTTCTACAATTTGCAAAACAATTGACCACTCTAGGTGGTCTCAATCAGTAGCTACTGAATTATGAAGCTTGACTGTACGAGAATGGCCCCGGACACAGCGATCGGGATCATATGACGCCCCCGGATCCGATGGGTTAAACATCGATATTAAACAGAACTTCAATAATAATCTACGTATCTGATGGCTAAATGGTATGTTGAATTGGGTTTTATGTATTTATATATGTTTATGACCGTATTTTAGCTGTAGAATCTGTTAAATATCGTTGTCTACAGCTCTAACTTCCTTATAGAATGAAACTCGCAAGTTGGCAATTGCTGTTACCAATTGGTTCATTGCTTTCCCATGTTCATATGTTCATATTAAACGTAAAATAGGCGCATATGGATAAGTATTAATTATATACAGTATATGGTAAATTAACGGTTTTGGTGAGGAATGAATCGGAATACCTTCGCACCCACGGGCACATTTAAATACCATAGCTGCGCAGTTAAGAGGTTAATGTGAAGGAGGAGTTGAGAGTTTATAAAAGAGTGGAAAGAGGTGTCATAAAGGCTAATGTGGGTGGGAATGCGGTTTAAGGGTGAAAGGTGGGTTTTTGTAAGTGCTTATGAACCAGGAAGTGAAGGGAAGTTAGAAGAGGTAGAGGGATTTTGGAAGGATTTGAGGGATTGTCTACAAGGGTTTGAGGAAAATTAAAATGTTATAGTTTTAGGGGACCTAAATGCTCGGGTTTGAAATGAGCCTGTTGAGGGAGTCATTGGTAGTTTTGGTGTGGATGGTGTAAACGAGAGTGGAGAAAGACTGATTGGTGTATGTGGAGAGTGTAGAATGAGTGTAAGTAATACGTTCATCAAAAAAAGATGTATACACAAGTACACATGGCATAGATATGTGAGGTGAGTGATTGTAGAGAGCGCGCATTGATGGATTATAGTCGTTGTCACACGAGCGCTTTTTCCGTCAATTTTTCATGAGCAAGTTTGTTCTCGTATTATTTCGGGACATTTTCACACTGGTATCGGTAAATAGACTGAAGGTAGATTATGTTAGGTGGCTGAATTCTGATAAAGTGTAATTTTTTAAGCTTCCAGACCATAATTGCCCGTAAAAATTGCTCAAATAAAGCTTGTGTGACACCACCTTATGTGTTGGTGACAAGGGTAAGATTATGTAGACTGCTGGATGTGAATGTGCTGAGAGGTGAGGCAGAGGGTATGTCGGATCATTACCTGGTGGAGGGAAAGCTGAGAGTTAGGAATTACAGGAGAATGCCAGACAAGCGTGAAGTAAGAGAGGTAAGAAAAGTACAAAAGAGAGGGAGTACAAGGAAAGACTAAATGAAAAAATGGATGAAAGTGAGAGAGATGGAAGAGCGAGAAGTAGAGGATGAATAGAAAAAGTTTAAGGAAGGTGGTTGTTGTTGTTGTTGCTGTTCCCCAGGCTGTCTGGCCGAACAGCCCCAAGGTCCTGAGCAAGGCAAAGGCCATAACCGAGCGGTCCCACAAAACCATCCCTGCTTACCACTAATAAAGCCCAGGTGACCGAAGCCACTCTAAGGCGGGGAGCTGAGGAGGGTGCGGAAACGCCCGGGAAACCAAAGCCCCACCCAAGGAACTGTGCCCTTCAGCAATTAAGAAGGGAAAGTTGAGGGGAAAAAGATAAATGTGACGCTTTGGCTCCCAATCTGCCGGCAGTAGGGAGGTCAATCCACGGAAGAGATATCGTCACTTGAGATCTAGAAAATATATAAGTAAAAGGAACAGTCAGAGTAAGCTATGGGTGTGGCAGAGATCGCTCACCTCTCACTCTGATAGAGCAGCCTATCACCACATGACTAGAACCCACTCCTCTCGGCATCAGCTAGGAAAGTCCCTAGAAAGCCGCCTTTGGCGGGGGGGATAGCTCCCATATTTCAACTCCTTTTGGGGTTGGGCACCCGCTGGGAAGCTAGTTGTGGAATGATACGATGAGAAAGGCAGTTGAGGAGAAGAGACAGTGGTTAGAGAGGGTTTTACAGGATGGATTAGAGAAGCGAAGAAAAATGCGAATTAAAGGTGGGGTCAAAGGTTGAGCGAGAATTTTGAGGAACGAAAGAAGTTGTTCTGGAAGGAGGTCAATAGAGTAAGGAAAGGAGGACAAAAGAGGGAAGAGTCGGTGAAAGATACAAATGCAGAGTTACTAGTGGAAAGAGTGCAAGTGAGGAAAAGATATGTTGATTATTTTTAATCTTTGCTAGATGTAAGAGATGGAAAGGAGGCAGTGGTTGATGGAGATAGGTTACCTAGGCGACCCAGGTGGCAGGGAATGAATGAAAGGATAGGGAAAAATGAGGTGAAAGAAGCAGTGAAACAAATGAGAGCGGGAAAAGCAGAAGGTATGGATGGTATTGCTGCGGAATGTATTAAGAAGGGTGATGTGATAGTGGCTGGTGAGACTATTCAATGTGTGTTTTGTTGTGTCAATGGTACCACTAAACTGGAGGAGTGCATGTAGTGTGCCGTTGTACAAGGGGAAGGGAGACCGGCAGGAGTGTTCAAGTTATAGAGGTATTAGTTTATTATCAGTTATTATTACCTATACTGCTGTTTGCGGATGATACAGTTCTGATGAGTGATAATGAATGGGAGTTGCAGGGTCTGGTAAATGAGTTTGGAACAGTGTGTGGAAAACGGTATTTGAAGGTAAATGCGGGGAAGAGCAAGGTTATGGTCTTCGAAAGGGGTGAAGTCACAGAGTGTGAGGTGAAGCTGAACGGTCAGGCTATGGAAATCGTCAACTCTTTTAAGTATCTGGGCAGTGTGTTGAGTAAAGATGGGACTATGGATGAAGAAGTGCGGGAGAGGGTACAACAGGGGAAGAGGGTTGTATCCTAGGAACGCTGAAAGCAGTAACAAGAAATAGGGTGGTCAGTATGGAAGTAAAGAAGTCCTTGCATGACAGTGTGGTAATCCCGACACTGACTTACGGAAGCGAAGCATGGACGTTGGTTGAGAGACTCAGACCAAGAGTGAGAGCAGTGGAAATGAAGAAGTGCGTGGCGAGTTACATGGAGGGATAGACAGACTAATGAGGAAGTAAGAAGGAGGTGTGGTGTGGAGGTAGATGTGCTGGAAAGTGTGAAAAGGAACAACTTGAGATGGTTCGGCCATAATTATGGAACGTATGGAAAGCGAGAGAATGACTAAGAGGGTTTACCAGAGCGAGGTGGAGGGACAGAGAGGGAGAGGTAGACCGAAAGAGAGGTGGAAGGATGGAGTGAGGAAGTATATGAACGAAGGTGGTGCTGGTTGGGGGCAGGGGCGTCGACTGACTGGGGACAGAGCTGCATGGGGGCGGTTCGTTCATGGCCACCCCTTCGAGGATCACGGCGTCGGGCAATAGATAGATAGATAGATGGAAAGTTGTATGGCAGGGTGTTGATAGAGAGGATAATAAAGGGTACAAAAGTTGCAATAGGAGAAGAGCAGTGCGGTTGAAGTAGGGGAAGAGGGTGTGTGGATCAGATTTTTGCAGTAAGACAGCTATGCAAGAAGTATTTAGAGAAGCATAAAGAGATATTTTAGGCTTTAATGGATTTGTAAAAAGCGTATGATCGTGTGGATCGACAAGCAATGGAGAAGGTGCTTAGGCTTGATGAAATTGGTGGAAATTTGTTAAGAGCTTTTATGATGAGAGCAGAGCGAGTGTTAGAGTTGGAAATAATGAGTTGAGTGAATGGTTTGAGGTAAATGTAGATCTGCGACAGGGTTGTGTAATACCGTGGGTGTTTATTGTATATAGTGATGTGGTAAGGGAGGTGAAGATGAGAACTATGGGTAGAGGATTGGGTTAAATAGGAAAGAATGGTAGAGATTGGGAGTTGAATCAGTTGCTGTTTGCTTATGACACAGCTTTGGTGGCAGATTCTGTGGAGAAACTGCAGCGAGTAGTCAGAGTTTGGTGTGGTTTGTGGGAGGAGGAAGCTAAGGGTGAACGTCAATAAAAGTAAAGTGATGGTGTGTAATAGAGGTGATCGTAGGGTGAATCTAGATGTAAGGCTGGATGGGGAAATACTGGAACAAGTGGAGTGTTTTATATATCTAGGAGGAATGATAAGCAGGAATGGAGGTATGGAAATGAGGTAAAACAGAGAGTATGTGAAGGAAGGAAGTTGTCGGAGCAATGGGAAGTATGTGGAAGGTGAGAAATCTAGGAATGAAAGTTAAAAGTGCAATGCATCAAGGGATAGTTGTACCAACAGTAATGTATGGGGCTGAGACATGGACTCTGAAGAAAAGGGAGAAAAGAAAGCTGGATGTGATAGAGATGAGCTGCTTGAGGAGTATGTGTGGAGTTACTCGTAGAGACAGATTGAGGAATGAAGAGATACATAGGAGAGTGGGGTAGAAGGAACATTTGTCGGCCAGAGTTGACAGAAGGGTGCTGAGCTGGTATGGTCATGTTGAACAAATGGAAGATAAAAGGCTTACAAAGAGAATATATGAGTCAATACAAGGGAAGGTAGAGGGGTAGGAAGACCTCCATTGAGATGGAGAAACTGTGTAGGACAAGCGTTGGAAGATAGAGGAAAAACTATAGATCAGGCAAGAGAAGTGGTAATAAATAAGAATGCATGGAGAATGCTATTGAATAGACTAGTGTAAACGCGGTTGTTTGGGAGCGGGGGTCGGGTGCCAGTTATCAAATGAATAAAATCATCTAATAATATCCTAAATAAAGTTAAAAGGACGTCACCAGTACTGAAGGGGTTAGGAATACACTATCCATTTAACCCGTTCAGCAACAGTTCCGTCCTTTTCAATTTATGTAGGCTACTACTAGACGATTTAATTCAGCTTAAGACAGCATTTAACAGACTTTGAACTATCTTCTTAATGAATAAATGGTTGTCTGTTCCCCCAGTTGCGCCCGTGTGTAGCAGCCCGGGTAAGAAGACTCAGGGGGTGGCCCGGACCGAGAGTGTACAGGTGCTGTGTCAGGTCAACGCCTTCCCTCCACAGGTCAGTACGAAGATGCTGGTTTTTTTTTCATTGGTCCTATGTTACGAGAATTTTTCAATATTATTTATCTTGTCACACCTATGGTACAAATACATCGTAGTTAAGGAACACACCAAGAACGTGAATTCTTCATTACAAACCCCAATGCACTTGAATAAATTAATGAAAGCATTTGATGCTCTTGGGATTCAAATTCGGGAAACCACACCCACAACATAAGCATCTGAACCATTACACCACCAACACAATCCAAATAAGTCAGCTATCTATCAATCTATTGCCGGACGCCATGATCCCCGAAGCGGTGACCACGAATGAAACACCCACATGCACCTCTGTCCCCGTCAGTCGACGCCATTCCCATCCAGCACTGCTTTCACACATATACATCTTAACTCCATCCTTCCACCTCTCTCGGTTTACATCTCCCTCTCCGTCCTTCCACCTCACTCTCGTACACTCTCTTAGTCATTCTCTCGCTTCCCATACGTTCCACATATGTGGAGCTATCTCCAGGTGTTCCTTTTCACATCAGAACTGTATCGTCGGCAAACAGCAGTACAGGCAACTTCCACTCGTGTCCCTCCCTTATCAGTGGTACACCAACATTCACTGCTCTTCCTTGTATTTCTTTAATGACTCCATCCATTTATATATTGAAATAAGTCATACCATCAATGTGTGTGAATTTGTATTTTGTGCTTGTGTGTTAATTGTTTTTTGTTGTGTTGTCCGTATTCGGGCTCTGTCTTGAATCGGCCACCCCCAGAAGAAAAAAAATAGGAAAAGTGGGGAATGGGCCTGAGTCAATACATACATACAAAATTTACAATCAATAATTATATAAATACTAATCTATGCATTTTCATTTTTCTCCCACAAATATACAGGTGAACTTTACCTGGCGGTTTAACGGGTCCACTGAAGGTGAATCACTGCCCCTCCATGCCATCAAGAGCCAAGGCACCACCTCCCTGCTCAACTACACCGCGGCCCGGGAGCAGGACTATGGCACGCTGCTCTGCTGGGCACATAATGTCATCGGATCACAGAAGACGCCCTGTATCGTCCGCCTCATACCAGCAGGTCAGTACAGCCGCAGGGTTACCAAATCAAGTCCGCTATACTGTCTTCGTGGCGCAATGCATAAGTGTGTTGATTTTCGGTGTGAGCGTCCTGGGTTCGAATCCCCGGACTGCCACATGTGTTTGTTAATTTCATTAATCGAGTTTAGGAGTAAAGTTGGTTGGTGGAGAGAACATAATAATACAGTATATAGAAGCTGAAAATCGCTAGAATAATGCCACAATCTATACACTATCACTCTAAAATTTCTCAAATCTCCAGAATATCGCTAGATTTAATGTTGCTAGATGTAAAAATTGTCTCCACTTCGAAGTAAATACCTCTAAATCTAGCGGGAAAGTAGCTAAATTGGCAACACTAACTACAGTACTTATTTACATGGACATATTAAAGACGTGTGTTGAAGTTTTGCCATATTATTTATTAAAGAACAACATCATACTTGGCATTCTTTATGAACATGTTTTGCATAATGATATACAGTATATACAGTATATAATTATATATATATATATATATATATATATATATATATATATATATATATATATATATATATATATATATATATATCTGTTATTTATATATATATATTTATATATATATATATATATATATATATATATATAATATATATATTTATATATACTGTACATTTATTTATATTATAAGTCGAGAGATTGCCATTTTCTAGAATTAATTATTTAAAAATGAATATCCCCCCTTACATTTTTTAAGGAGTGTTGGAGCTCTTGCACTGTTTTTTTTTTTTTTTTTTTTCTTTTTTTCTTCTCATGATAAATGCTAGTGTTTTTAGTTTCTACTTTGCTAACTCTCCAATACCGGTACTTCTTTATTGGTAGGCTGCACATATTTCATAGCCTTGACCATTACAATCATTCCTCCACAAAAATAAATTGTAATATTTAAAATTCATTTAGACGCACCTGTTGGGTTCTGGTGTGTGGGACGGTGAGAGTGAGCATGATTTGTGGGGTGGGGAAGGATGGGTTGTCTGGTCTGGATTGGATGCAGGATATAAGCGTAAGAAAAAGGAAGGGGTAGCAGTAATTTTTTCAGAAAGGTTGAAGAAGTGTGTGAAAAACTATGGATGCGTGGACTCAAGAATTGTATGGTGCGAGTGCAAGATCGGGATAGATAGGTATACTTTTATGTGTGTCTATGCACCAGTCAACCAAGAAACTGGGAAAGGTGTGGAAGAAAATAGAACATTTTGGAATAAAGTCAATAAATGTATAAGAGAAAGACAACAGTGTTAACAGGTAATATTAGTAGGCGACATGAATGGTAGAGTTGGAAACGAGGAGATAGAAGGTATAGTAGGTAAATGGGGTGTGGAGGGTAGGAATATGAATGGTGACTTCCTTTTAGAAGTATGTGCGGAGAGAGAGATGTTTAACACATTTTTTGAACATCGTCACATACATAAATAGACATGGCACAGAGGTGAAGGTGAGCAGAAAGAGAAATTTCTAATTGATTACGCCATGATGGACTCCGGACTGAAAGGAAGAATTTTAGATTCTAAAGCTGTACGAGGTATGCTGACGGGATCAGATCACTATACAGTGCTGACTAAAGTGAGGATAAGGAAGGAGTGGAAATATGAGAGGAAAGAGAGAAAACTTACAGTAGAAAGAATAAATGTGAGAAAATTAAATGAAGAATGTAATGCAACAAAATACAAGAATATCCTGAAAGAGACCATAAAGGACATGGATGTGATGATAGATATGGGAAATACTGTAGACGAAGTATGGATAGGCACAAGAGACTCCATGACTAAAGCAGCTGAGAAAGTATGTGGAAGAAAACGTTTAAAATGTGGAAGAAGAAAGGTAACACATGGTTTAGCAAAGAGATAGAAGAAATAGTGAAAAAGAAGAAAGAGTTGAGAAAGAGTATGCTTCAAAAGAATATACCTAGAGAAACTAGAGATGCGACGAAAGAAGAATATAAATATTTGAAACAAAGAGTGAAGAGGACGATACAAGACTCTAAAAGGAAGGCAGATGAGGAATATGGGAAAAAGATTAGTGAACAGTTTCTGAATGACAAGAAAGCATACTACAAAGCTGTTAAAGAAGCCAGCGGGAAGAAGGCTGAGAGTGTCTCAGGTGGTAGAATGAGGGACATGAATGGGGAGGTAGTGGAGGGTGATGGTGTGGTGAAAGTATGGAAAGATAATTTTAGTAGCTTAGCTGTAAAGAGTAAGGGGAAGGCAAAAATGTCATCCTTGGGAATGGAGAGAGGTAGAATAAACAGGGTAGTTGAAAGCCAGATAAGCAGAGAAGAAGTAAAAGAAGCAATCAATAGACTTAAAATGGGCAAAGCTGCTGGAGTAGATAACATCCCAGGTGAGATGCTGAGATATGGAGGAGAAGAAGCTGTTGACATAATGCACAGGCTATGTAAATTAGCATGGGGAAAAGGAAAGTGTACCAGAGGACTGGAGGAAAGCAGTGATGGTACCCTTGTACAAAGGGAAGGGTAGTAAAGAGGAGTGTAAGAGTTCTAGGGGAATTAGCTTGCTTAGCATACCTGGAAAGGTATACACAAGAGTAGTAACAGAGAGACTGCAGAAGATAACGGATGACAAAATAGGCAAGGAGCAGGGAGGTTTCAGAAAGGGCAGGGGCTGCGTTGACCAGATAGCCTCAATGCGTTTGTTAGTAGAGAAGTATCTGGCCAAGAACAGAAAACTCTATGCAGCATTCATATATTTAGAAAAAGCCTATGACAAAGTAGACTGGGAAGGTCTGTGGGATGTGTTAACAGTATATGGTGTGGAAGGAAAGTTGCTAATGGCAGTAAAATCTTTTTATTGGAATGCAACGGCAAATGTGAAGGTAGGGGATAAGTTAAGTGAAAGTTTTGAGGTCAATGTAGGAGTAAGACAGGGATGTGTCATGTCAGCTTGGTTGTTCAATTATTTAGGGCGGGATCAATGGGAGTTGGAGCTAGACTGGAATCAGAGGGAAGAGCATGGAAGATTTTAACATGCCTATATGTGGATGATTCAGTCCTGTTGGCGGAAAATGTAGAAGAACTTCAGAAAGTGGTCACAGATTTTGACGGGGTATGCGAAAAGAGAAAGTTAAAGGTCAATGTAGGGAAATGTAAGGTAATGGTGTTTGAGAGAAGAATGCATGAAACCATAGATTTTAAGGAAAATTATAGAATTAAGAAGGAACATGAGAACAGTTGTAAAATAAAAATGAAAAATTAAGTACTGGAAGAAGTTGAAAGCTTCAAGTATTTGGGAGGTGTATTATGCAAATATGGTCAAATGGAGAGTGAGATAAAAGAGAGAAAAATGCAAGGGAGAAAGGTGATTGGAGAACTTGATAGTATTCTCAAAGGAATAATGGTTAGTCAGGAAGTTAAAAAGTAACTGAGAAACAGTTTGCTGCTCCCAACACTCTCGTATGGAAGTGAAACATGGACAGCAAGTGACGAGGACCTCTCCATACTGAGAGCTGTGGAGATGAGCTTTTTCAGAATGGCAGCTGGTGTGAATAGGCTAGATGGGCCAAGTTAAAGGGAAGTGTATGAGTCCTTTGGAATGGAAGAGCAAGCTTTAGGCATTGATTGTGGAGTGGTTGAGTGGATAAAGAGAAGTACTTTGAGGTGGTATGGTCGTGTTCAGAGAATGGATGAAGACAGAATGCCAAGAAAGATATATGGGAGTCAGGTGAGTGGAACAGCTAGTAGTGGAAGACCACCTATGGTATGGGAAAAGAAAGTGGAAAACTATATTGAAGAAAAACTTCCACGTAGTGGAAGGGGCATTGTGGCACGGGCAAAGGAGGCATGTCTTGACAAAGTAGCCTGGAGACGTTTCTGTCATGGCCATCCTTTAGCGGGGGTTTCCCAGAGGGAAACAGGGCGTCGGAGATGATGATGATGATGATGAATGATTTATACCCCAAATCACTACCGGGTACTCTCTAGAATTGAATTATGCAGGGTAGGTTTCCTCCAGACTTAAACCTATAACTGTTAAAAAAACTTACTTTTGTATTTGTTCTTTCTGAAAGTAGGACATTCGTAGGTAATAATAATAATAATAATAATAATAATAATAATAATAATAATAATGCTTTATTTCAGACTCACACAGTACAGAGGGGACCATACTGGGGTCCATATATATCTTACAGTAACATAAATATACATACTGTACATAAGCTACATAAAATAAAAATAAATTAAATAATACCCAGGTTGCTAGTATGTAGATCACAGCACTGCCTCAACCAAAAACAGTGGTCATCAAACTACTGTATTACCAAAACCACTGTCTTAATGCCTTACGAGCGGGCCCGTCAGAAACTTCTACTACCTGGCAAGCGGGTGGTTTTACCCTAAACGACCTTCTCTCCATGCTCTTTTTCATGCATAAACAAGAGCCAGAGCATAATACAATAATGTATCCCTGAAAGGGCGTAAATTGAGCTTTCCAATGACACCAGAACCATCCTTCTACGACCACGCGTTCTCTTGCAACAATCGTGCAAGACGAGTGCAAAATCCCTAAAATACGGTAATACCCTTACATAACTCCCTGTGTAGCGAGGCAGTGAGTGTGGCTGTGTGTGAAGGGAACGTCAGTAGTCGCGCGGGACCCGTGCCGAGCGGTCCTGAGCCGAGCTACGCTCCTCCCATCGCTCATTTCTCTCTCAGAGCCATTATTGCTCAAAAATTGCACACAGACTTAAGTTGGGCCCCGCCACATAGTCCTTGGTTCTTTAGCCCGACTTAAGTCCACCCCCACTAGACAAGGGTTAATTGTGTACAGTACCACGCCTCACATTTAGCCACCGGTATAGTATATTTCCACAGTACAGTATAGGAATACCGGTACTGCACTATGAGGTTCAGTACCAGTATGCTAATTAAGTAGAGTAGCAGACCTGAATATATTACCTAGGGTTAAATATAGAGCAACCTCCTCCAGTGTGCCTGAATCCTAGAGGTGTACACTATGCTGGGAGTTTGTAGCATTTTAATTATGCTGTATAGTTGGCCACATAAGTTCTGTTCCTCTCCGTGATCTTATACATGGAAATATAATGCCCATGATTGAATTATGAGTAGTTTCTTATGCAGTGGTTAACTCATCCGATTACTCAACAGATAATTAAAAGAAACCACACTCGCAATTTATTCATACTATTTCACTTTCATACATAAGATCACAACGAGGAGCAGAACTTATATGGGCAACTGTGCATGAATATTGATTAAATATATTTATATATGTTTTCATCTTTTTTCTATTCTCTTATAAAAAAAACAAATGTGTCTTCTCTCTCTGCAGGTCCACCGTCAGTTCCCCGTAACTGTTCTATCACAAACCAGACGAGTGAGGCGCTGGTGGTTGTGTGTTGGCCGGGGTCGGACGGGGGACTACCACAACACTTTGTTATGGAGGCATTACACGAGGGGGAACTACTCTCTAATACTTCCAGGTATGCACAATTGAACAAAGGTAAAAAAATCTAATGCTGGTTAGCCACCGCAGTAAGTAATATAATAGCTATCTATCTATTGCCTGACGCCGTGATCCGCGAAGGGGTGACCACGAACGAAACGCCCCATGCACTTCTGTCCCCAGTCAGTCAATGCCCCTCCTCCCAACCAGCACCGCCTTCATTCATATACTTCTTCACTCCATCCTTCCACCTCTCTTTCAGTTTACCTCTCCCTCTCTGTCCTTCCACCTCTCGTACACCCTCTTAGTCATTCTCTCGCTTCCCATGTTCCATATGGCCGAACCATCTCAAGGTGTTCCTTTTCACACTTTCCAGCACATCTACATCCACACCACACCTCCCTCTTACTTCCTCATTCTTCTGTCTATCCCTCCATGTAACTCTGCACGCACTTCTCAAGTAACTAATTTCCACCCCTCTCACTCTTGGTCTGAGTTTTCCCACCAACGTCCATGTTTCGCTTCTGTAAGTCAGTGACGGGATTACGACACTGTCATGCAAGGACTTCTTCACTTTCATACTGACCACCCTATTTATTGATACTACTTTCATCGTTCCTACAACCCTCTTCCCCTGTTGCACCCTCTCCCGCACTTCTTAATCCATAATCCCATTTTTACTCAGCACACTGCCCAGATACTTATATGAGCTGACAATCTCCATTGCCTGACTGTTCAACTTCACCTCACACTCTGTGGCTTCACCCTTTTCGAAGACCAGAATCTTTCTCTTCCCCGCATTTACCTTCAGATTCCGTTTTTTGCACACTGTTCCAAACATATTTACCATACCCTGCAACTCCCATTCATTATCGCTCATCAGAACTGTATCATCAGCAAACAGCAGTACAGGTAGCTTCCACTCACTTCCCTCCCTTATCAGCGATACACCCACATCCACTGCTCTTCCTTGTATTTCTTTCATGACTCCATCCATATATACAGTAAACAACCACAGGGACATCACACACCTCTGTTTTAACCCAACATTCAGATCAAAGAACTCTCTCTGCTCATTCTCCACATGTATTGCCGCCTTGCACTCTCATACATGCTCTTCACTACTTTCAGCAACTTGCCATCTACTCCGTATATTATAAATACTTTCCACATACCTTCTCTATCCATTCTATCATAGGCCTTCTCCAAGTCCATAAAGGCAACATACTGTAATATAATATACTGTACTGTACTTGGTAAGAATCCCTGATTTAGGCTAAAGTGGAGTTTGGGCCACTGGAGGTAATGTGGTTTCCAAATATTTACAAAGAAATAGTAATAATAGAAATAAATAAATACAAAATGATAGTGATATAATAATGAATAAATATATAGAGAGTTTTGTGTTACAGTGTAAGCTTCAAGCATTATAAATATCATAACCTCGTTTGTCTCTTGATCTGTATCATCAACGTAAAGTTGGTCCCCTTAGTCTGTTATTTAAAGTTTTTAACAACCATCAGCATCCCTTACATGGGGTTCTGCCTGGGCCCTATGTCTGGGCTCGTGCAACTAGATTCACAAGCAATCTTAATAATCTTGCCATGAGCTGTGTGAATTTTTCTACTACAAACACACTTTTCATGGTGTTTTGTGCCGGCCATGGTTGACTTGTGGAATCGGTTGCCAAATGAGCTAGTCAATTCAGCTCATATCTCCATTTTTAAGTCTGGAGTTAGTGCTTTTTTGCAACATTAATTCTTATTTTTATAACTTATTTTATTCTATTTTATTGTATTATATTTATACTTGTCATCCTCTATTGGAGTGTGTGGGGAAATGTTGAGGTATGGTGGTGAGATAGTGATGGAATGGGTATGGAAAATGTGCAAACTAGCATGGGAGAAGGGGAGTGCACCCGATGACTGGAAGACTGGCATAATAGTCCCCCTATATAAGGGTAAAGGGGAAAGAGGAGTGTGTGGTAACCACCGAGGAATATGTCTTCTAAGCGTAGTAGGGAAGTTATACAGTAGGGTAGTGACTGAGAGAGTGAGAATGAGAACGGAGATATGGATAGGCGACGAACAGGGAGGTTTTAGGAAGGGAAGAGGATGTGTAGATCAGATTTTTACCCTGAATTGTGTTGTGGAGAAATATCTGGAGAAGAAACAAAAGGTGTATGTTGCCTTTATGGACTTGGAGAAGGCCTATGATAGAGTGGATACAGAAGGTTTGTGGAAAGTACTTAGAATATACGGAGTAGATGGTAAGTTGCTGAAAGCAGTGAAGAGCATGACATTGTATGAGGATGCAAAGGCGGCAGTGCGTGTGGAGAGTGAGCAGAGCGAGTTCTTTGACCTGAATGTTGGTTTGAAAAAGGGGTGTGTGATGTCCCCGTGGTTGTTTACTGTATATATGGATGGAGTCATGACAGAAATACTATCAAGATCAGTGGATGTTGGTGTATCGCTGAAAAGGGAGGGAATTGAGTGGAAGCTACCTATACTGCTGTTTGCGGATGATACAGTTCTGATGAGTGATAATGAATGGGAGTTGCAGGGTCTGGTAAATGAGTTTGGAACAGTGTGCGAAAAACGGAATTTGAAGGTAAATGCGGGGAAGAGCAAGGTTATGGTCTTCGAAAGGGGTGAAGTCACAGAGTGTGAGGTGAAGCTGAATGGTCAGGCTATGGAGATCGTCAACTCTTTTAAGTATCTGGGCAGTGTGTTGAGTAAAGATGGGACTATGGATGAAGAAGTGCGGGAGAGGGTACAACAGGGGAAGAGGGTTGTAGGAATGCTGAAAGCAGTAACAAGAAATAGGGTGGTCAGTATGGAAGTCCTTGCATGACAGTGTGGTAATCCCAACACTGACTTACGGAAGCGAAGCATGGACGTTGGTTGAGAGACTCGGACCAAGAGTGAGAGCAGTGGAAATTAATTACCTAAGAAGTGCGTGCAGAGTTACATGGAGTGATAGACAGACTAATGAGGAAGTAAGAAGGAGGTGTGGTGTGGATGTAGATGTACTGTAAAGTGTGAAAAGGAACAACTTGAGATGGTTCGGCCATATGGAACGTATGGAAAGTGAGAGAATGACTAAGAGAGTGTACGAGAGCGAGGTGGAGGGACAGAGAGGGAGAGGTAGACCGAAAGAGAGGTGGAAGGATGGAGTGAGGAAGTATATGAACGAAGGCGGTGCTGGTTGGGGGGAGGGGCGTCGACTGACCGGGGACAGAGGTGCATGGGGGCGGTTTGTTCGTGGCCACCCCTTCGGGGATCACGGCGTCGGGCAATAGATAGATAGATAGATCCTCTATTGAGTAATATTTTTTTATTTCTTTTATCTGTGATCCATATTTTTTTTCCCTTCTTCTTAGTTGCCGTAGTCTCTCTCCAGTGCCTCCGGGTGTTTTGTGTGGATTCATCCTGCTGGTGTTTCTGCACCCTGGTTGGTGGCTTCGGTATGTCATATAATAATAATAATAATAATAATAATAATAATAATAATAATAATAATAATAGCCTGGGATATAATAATGTACCATGGAAAAGGTGTGTTGGTGTGGGAAAGACGCCTAGTGACGAGAAGATGGGAAGAAGACCTACCGGTATGGAATATGCTAGGGATTGGCTTTATCACAGGCTTATTACACATCTTATTAGTTGCTTGGAAAAACCAGCACAGTTGATGATAAACACCTAAATACTGATAAATCAGCAAGCGGCCCCTAACCTAAAACAGGGAGGAGGGGGACCTAGCCCTTTGGCAAGCAAAAGGGATCAAGTACCATTGATCAATTTATAATGTAAAATTTTGCTACAATGTATAGTTGCCCATAAAAGTTCTGTTCCTTTCTATGATCTTATACATTGAATTATGATGCGCATGATTGAATTACGAGTGTAATTTCATATCCAGTGGTTAACTCATCTGGTTAATCAACTGATAAAGCAAATGCCTCTCGCTATTCATTCATACTCTTTTATTTTCATACATAAGATCACGACGGACAACAGAACTTATGTGAGCAACTGTAGATCCCGGAATTTGGAATACAGTGCACATGAGTAGCTGATGTGTGGCAACTGAATTAGCGACGGTTTGCCTAAGAAGCAATAAAGGTGAAAATTAAATTATGGAAACCAATATGCACGGTCTTCCTCATACAGGACGTCAAACAAAAGCCAAAACCCCTACTTTTTAGTCTTTATTATTGTATTTGCTAAGTTAAAGTATTTCTCCTGGATGACCTAGATGTCTGTGGGGGTGAGGCTAACAGTTATCTCTATGTTACTAGTCTGGCGCCGGAGTTCGTGGTGCGAGGGTTGGAGCCGGGTATGGGGGTCAAGCTAAAAGTTCGGGCCATCAACAGCCGAGGGACCAGTGAGTCTGTATCCCTTGATGCGGACGTCATGAAAGTGGCGGAGAAACGCATGGGTAACTATCCTGTTTCATAATTCCATGTTACTTGTATTTGGGACACTTATTAAATTTATACATTCCAAGGCTGGTTTAAAATATGTTGCTCAAATCTGTTTCAATTATTTCAATTTCATCTGATGTACGAAGTACTTTAGTGTCAATTAAATGTCACACTCCCGTTAATATTGTCCATGTACTACTGACAGTTTGCTTTGTTATTCTCTATATATTTGCCCCCATCATTTAGCACCAATATATTCACTCCAGGACGCTCATTAGGTTGTATGTGAAATTAAAATAAACTAATTTACTCATTATGCACTGTTGCCATGAAATGATCAGGATCATTTATGGGGTGACGGGAATGACTGTCCTCACAGAATACTGTTCACACAGATTAATTTATATTATGAAGATGAGTACAGTTTATAAATATTTCTTTTTGTACTGATGTTGGAAGGTAGTAAAACCATTAATATACATTAAATTACTGTATACAATTGCATTTTGTGGTCATATACAGTACAGTACAACCAATCTTCTAAAGGTTTTGTCCCATGCTCATATTTTGGCAACTGCACATAAATGTTATGACTCCTACTGCAACATCAATGAATTATTAAGAGGTATTTATTATTATGACCGATCATTCCTCATAAATTTTTTTTTTGTGTATTTACCCCTTATAGGACTCCCCAAGGAAGGTATGTGAGTGCCCCCTGTGATTGGTGGTGATCCTGGTGCTGGTGGTGGCTGGGTTAGTGTTCGCTCACCACGCCCAACTAATAACCACTACCCCTTTACCCTCTTGTAGGACCCCCCGAGGAAGGTATGTTGGTGCCCCCTGTGATCGGCGGTGTAGCGGGCGGGGTGGCGGGGATCCTGGTGCTGGTGGTGGCTGGGTTGGTGTTCGCTCACCACGCCCGACACACCCGTCCTAACAACCTGGCCACCAAGGACAGGCCGCCGCCCTCACTCACCAATGTGTATGTCCGTGGCAGCCAAAGTGAGGACGGTAGCTCACACTCCGGCAACCCTGACATCATTAAAGGCATGGGTAAGATAATCAGTCTAAACTATTCACCGTCAAGGGTAGTCAGGAGGGAGGCAGTACTTTGCAATATGCCACCCTTGATGATCAACATTAATATAAGATAAACACAAATATGCTTTCAGCTGCCACCATATTATACAATAGCTAATCTTCCCTTTAATTGACCTGCCCATGTGTATATATTGTCATGGGATTTGTAAATCTAATGGGAACAAATATTATATTATTATAGTGAATTGTCCTTTTATCAAAATATATCAAATTATATATTTTGGATATACACTTGGTCAAAGAAATATCTGCACCCCTATGCTGACCATCTGATGTGTACAGGCATTTGTTCTAAGTTTTGAGGAGATACGTTGTATATTATGTGTCAGAGACGATCCTAGTCTCAGATGGATATAGCTGTAGGCAGAGGTGCCAACTCTACTGAGCTGTACACACCAGATGATCAGCGTAGTCGTGCTAATAATTCTTTGACCAAGTGTATTCCTACATTCTCTAAACTTGGCAGCTGCAATAGACCTGTTTCTGACAGATCCTCCAGTGCATATGGTGGGAGACACATGTAAGGGGAATATAATTATTCTATTCATTTCCCCGGCACTGATTTTTTTTCTCACTTTTTCATCCTTTCAACATTTATTGATGAAAAGAGGATAACATTCCAACACAAAACTATATTAACATTTGTAATTGAATTAACATTATAGACAACCATATGCCTTTTCCCAATATACTTGATAGTTCAGAGACTAATATGGCTATTAGTGATGATGATGATGATGATGATTCAAATAGTAATGTAAACTCGTAGGTAAATTTTATAGGAAGTATTTAAGTTGCGAGCCACGGCATAGTCATTAGAGCGTCGGCTGCTGATTAAAGGGCGGCGGATCGAGCTCTCGCTGTTAAAATGTAATTGGTAGATGTCAAGCCCGAGCCACTTGACCTAGTGATTCGTGGCAACGCTTAATATTCATGGCCTCCCCTTCTCATGAGTTACAGCATCTGGCAAAGACAAAAATAAATAAATAAATACATTTAACAAAACACTCAACCTATCTTTTCAACCTGTAGTTTGTTGCAACGTATGAGAAACGACTCTTAACTTATCTAACACTTATGCTGCGGGCATATTTCCACATATTTTCGCTATATTAGGGCTCATTCAGGCACTCCTGAATTATTTGCAAGTGTCTGAATGAAATGAAATGTATTCACCCAAAGACTAGAAGAAAATAGCTTCAAAATGTCACCAGAACGAGCTTCGTAGCGTCCGGGGTTCACCCGCAGCGGTACCATAGACATCAGCAAATATTCGCTAATAATAAGCAATGTCGCGCTACATTTGCCTTTGGCAGCGCTGCATGCGTCTCGCGAGACATGGCTGACATACCTCAGTGCACCAGTTGCCGGGCTGGAGAGCTGACGGGGGCCTGGTGCGCTCCCGCTCACTCGCACTCTTCTCCACAGGCTTTAGGAGGGTTTAAAAGCATGTAAATTGCATTAAATTGCCAGGACGTTCCAGAACAGTACCCGCACCGAAAGGGGTAAAATAATTAATCTAGGGAATTAGCAATTGTTGTACGAGCATACACACCAGGATGATAAGCACAATTTGTTTTTCTTTATATATAATATATATATAATATATATATATATATATATATATATATATATATATATATATATATATACTGTATACTGTGTATATATATATATATATATATATATACCGGTATATATATATATATATTTATTTTTTATATATTTTCCCAGACTGCCTAATTCCCGAGAAGTGGTGGCCATGAACATTAGGCGTTGTCACGAATTGCTAGGTCAAGTTTCCCTGGCTTGACATCTACCAACAACATTTTGACAGTGCGGGCTCGATCCGCCGACCCTTCGATGCTCTACTGACTCTGCCACGGGTCGGGTCGCAACAAGTAATTTTCCCATATTTGATCTACTAATCACACTTTTTGATCTAGCCAAGTATTATCTTTCTGTAATCAACCCCTTGAGGATTATGACACGTTTTGAAAGTTTAAATGGGTATCATTAGACAATTATATACAGCTTAGGGAGGATCTGTGGGAATTACAAGGGTAAAGACTATATCAATTAACCCTCTGACTTCAATTTACCTTCCCTAATCTGAAATATACCGTCAAATAATAGTCAGAATATACCGCTAAAATGTGTAATGGTCCTCGTGGTCCTTTTTCATCCCCTCAAGCCGAAGTCACACGAGCCCTTTTTTGAGCAATTTTTACGGGCAATTATGGTCTGGAAGCCTATAAAATCCCACTTTATCAGAATTCAGCCGCCTAATATAATCCATCTTCAGTCTAGTTACCGATACCAGTGCGAAAATGTCCCGAAATAATACGAGAAAAAACTTGCTCATAGAAAATTGACGGAAAAAGCCCTCGTGTGACAGCGGCTTCAGTCCCCTTTATGCAGCAGGTTGATCTCTGGTTCCGCAGGTGAGGAGGGTGACTGTGTCGGCAGTGAGGGTGGTGGAGGAGGGAGGTGTATGGAGGCGGGCGGGGTACTGCTGCAGGGAGATACTGTACCGAGGATCACTGACTCCACCGCTATCACTAAGGTATTTGACTCTTTATAAATACCTATGTGTTGTGAAAGAGAGAGAAATGACTGTTTATAAATATGTACGTGTTGTGAAAGAGAGATAAATGACTGTTTATATATATGTACGTGTTGTGAAAGAGATAAATTACTGTTTATATATATGTATGTGTTGTGAAATTATAATGTAAAACTTGCAAAATATACAAACCAAAACAGGGACGACCCACTATAATATACAGGTCTCCCTCGATTTACAATTGGGTTACGTTCTTGAAAACCAATCTTAAGGGGACATGGGCCGGTTTTCTGGACCACTTTCTCCCTCATGTTTAGCCCCATTAGTTTTCAGATGTTAAGATGTTTGCCCCATTAGTTAGTCGATTTTAAGACCTTTCGCCCCATTTCGTCGTCAATATTTAGACCTTTCGTGCTATTTAGATGTCAATTTTTTCCCTGGCGAACGATAGTGAGCCTGTAATGTTGGAAGAACCGGCCTTTGGCCGGGAAATTTTTCTACCGAAAAATGTACAAATTAATCTACAAGGGAGATCTAATGGATGTTTTTTTTTAATTTGATGGAGGTCTAGGAAGGAAACTAGTAAAATAATGAATACATGAAAAAATCGCCCAAAATAGAAACAAAATTGAAAAATTGTATAGCAAACCCTAAAATTAGTGGAGTAAATGGAGATGCTGTTCTGGACCCAGCCTAAACACAAACAGCAAGACCCGGAAATCTTTAACCCCTTCTTTACCGGCGACGTCTCTTATATTTGATTTCAACGACATTTAGACGATGTTATGAAGCTTTGGAAGAATGTGTGTTAGGTAAAAGGATTAATTAAGATAGTCTGTATCCTTTTAATGGGTAGATGTCCTTCCTAAGCTGAACAAAATCGTCTAATAGTTGCCAGAATATAATGAAAAGTACATCACCCGTACAGAAGGGGTTAATAATAACGTAAATTGTGGCGTCATATAGTGAGGGACACCTGTATAATTTATGAGAGAGGAATTATCTAACACGAAAGTTAAAAAATTGTATAAAACATTAATTTAACCCATACAGTTCCAGGGATGCCATTTTTATCATAGGCTGGTAAATTATAGACGATGTTATGTAGCTTAAGAAGGACCTCTGGCAATATTACTGCTTTAAAACGATCTCAACCAACCCATTGAACTACCACAGATCCTTCCTTAGCTGCATAATAATCGTCTAAATATAGCTAGAATATAATATAACACATCGCTGGTACTCATAGGGTTAGTCAATGTATCATGTTTATAACATAAGAACATAAGAAAATGGGAGTCTGCAAAAAGCCGATCGGCCCATACAAGGCAGATCCCGGTATAATATACCTTTCAAATACATAAGAGGTATCTAATTCACGAGTTGCTACATTACAGGATGAACCTCAGGAGGGTGCGGTATGTGCAGGCCCTCACATCAAATCCAGGGAGAATGAGGAGCCCTCGTTGTACTCAGGTCACATCCCTCCTCCCTACCTCACTCACCCCTCTCATGTTCCTCACTCCTCACACATCAATCACCCCACACAAGCCACCCATCCATCGTCTCACCCTAGCCAACCCACTCACCCTCACTATTCAATTCATCCCACCCACCATCCAACTCATTCGGGTCATCTCCCTACGTATCCATCACATTCAATTCATCCATCGCACGGGAGCCAATCAAGTTCCCACCCTCCGTACGCCTCCCACATCCACCAAGGCGTACTGGACCCCGGTGAGCTGGGACCAATACCACCTCATTACAGCATCAAGTCGACCACCTCCCTACATGACTTGGCAGAAGCAGTGCCTTCTGGCCGCAGTCATGGGTCCTCACATGGGGCCGGGTTGGTACAACACAATGATGGGGCCAGTGTTTATAGTACTATGAGGCGAGGGGGGGACAGAGGCCGAGAACCCCCTTGTCCTCCTCACCCAGCCAGACACAGAGAACCCCCTCACCCCCCTCACCCAAGAGCAGTCACAACCTTCTTAGCCACAAACCACCAGGAGAGTGCCGTCTGACACTCACAGTTGGTCCCACACTAATGGCCATAGTTTA
Organism: Paralithodes platypus; assembly: GCA_032716605.1. Lineage (NCBI taxonomy): Eukaryota > Metazoa > Arthropoda > Malacostraca > Decapoda > Lithodidae > Paralithodes > Paralithodes platypus. The sequence continues at coordinate 5,386,609 of CM064561.1, forward strand.
TATTCTTCCATTAACCCGGACACTTTCGGAGAAGGCCGTTGGCCATCAGTAAAAAAGTAACTCACCAGTACCAGAGACGGACGATGTCCATCAGTAATATGCGGTCCTTGTAACTGCCAGTATCGAGCGGTAGCAGCTAACTTGACTTGTAGGCACTGCTCTGAGTAGTTGGCACCATTTCTCAGCTTGGTTGCAAGCTTCCACATGCTGGCTGGGCCAGTGCTTCACCAACTTTTGAGGTGGGAGGATGTTCTCTCTTGCCTCTGAAGCCATTTTGGCCACACTGCCTGGTACTGGAGGATACATTTATGGTAATATCCTCTGGTACAATATGGGTTAATATCCTGTTCTATATAGGTAGGCCAGACATCGTGACCTCTAACCTTGGTAACTCAGAAAGGGCTAGAGTAAATGGGCTGCAAATTTCCAGACCTATTCCCTGGCTAACCCTTCCCAAATGGTGGAAATTGTTGATTGAATACTCTAGTTGTTTGGGAGTTATAGAGATTTAAGTTAAAGAGTGTTGGAATAGGGTATAGTTGGTTGCATTGTCCACGAATTAAAGTTTGCCTCAGTGTTCACAGTATAATTTACTGGATTATAGTTTAATGTTGGTTAACCAAAGAATGGGTTTGACTTTGTGCTGTCGTCTCAGTAAATTATCTTAGTTACTTCTACTTGCTACCCTCACTCATCTTCACTGCAATAAATGAGAGATGCCGCTCAAATTGTTTTCATTCCATTGCAGGTTATACAGTAGGGAATCTTATATAATGCATATTTTTAAATTTAGTATTCGAAAAATATCTATATCTATCTAAACTGTATACTCAAGCACATCTATCTATCTATCTATCTACATACTTAGGCCCATACCTTTTTTTTGTCTTTCTTTATTCTTATTTTTAATCTGGGGATGGGGATTTGGAAAATATCGAATGCAATCAATTATCTTCGACATTTGTTTAGTATAATTTCGGTTGTGATTTCTTTCTAGTCACTTGTACTCTATAGCAAACATGAGTACTCGGGTATGAAGCCTTTGATGTGAAGTAATTAGGAGCAACTATTGATGTATATATTATTATATACATTACACCCAAGATATAGTTGCACTAATGTTGCGTTAGACCTTGTAGGAGGCTCATTCAGTACCGGTGCCGTCTGTTTTACTTTATTCTGGTTACTATTAGACAATTTTATTCAGCTTTAAAGGGGCCTCCCATACTCAACAGGCTTCAAACTATCTCGACAATCTCAAACACTCACCTGCCTGTGATCCAGACAACATTATAGGTTTGATTCCCGAAGGGAAGTAGAGAAAACCTAATATTTAGTAGGGGCCCCGGAATCATTGACGATGTTGCCTATTAGTATAATAGTCTCCAATCAACACCACGTCAGTCGTTTGAATCAACCGCCGAGAGGAAGAAAAAGAGTCCTCTTCATAAGTGCAACGCTACTTCTCTTATGGTGTCGTCACAGATCACTACAAAAAACTTTTGTAAAAAATAAGAGAGTAAAAAGGGAAAATTTAAACACTTAAACACTGTTATCAACAAGCTTCCCACATTCGGTGGATTTTCTTGTGTTGTGGCTTCTTACCACCTCTTGCCAAGCTCACAACTCGTCCTTCACTGATATATGAAGATAAAAACCTCAAAAATATCACGCGAATGGGAAGGGGATGGCTGGGAGGGCCCTCATCGTCAATGATTCCGGGGCCCCTACTAAATATTAGGTATTCTCTACTTCCCTTCGGGAATCAAACCTATAATTTAATAGTGGCCCCTTCATCATTGACGATGTTGCCTGAATTCCAAGACTGGAGAGGGACATTCGCAATAATATCGTATCCTCAGTAACCGCAGGTCGTAAGTCAAGAATCTTCATAACAGGAAAAGTATTTTATTGTAGTATGCATACAATATAAAAGATATCAAATTATGAAAGAGTGTGAGCAGTGCGTTGCTTCAAAGAAGCCTGCTCCAACAACTTAGTCCTCATACATGAGGTGTTTGTTGTAAAGCGTGATACCTAGAGTTAGTACAAAAAACCCTCCTAACTTTTAATTTTGAACCCGGACTGAGCTCAGCTTGCTCCATAGGTCCATTTATTGAGTCACTTTGACCAATATCAATAGTTCTTAATCTAGTGCAGACTAGCATAGAAATTTTAATTACGTATAATACAATGAGTGTAAACAATATTTATTATGTATAAAAAACATGAGCTTTCAATTAAGCGTTTCAAGAACATAAAACAATTAAACTAGTTCTAGTAACTAAACAATATTTTCCCTTGAGCTTCCTAGCTCGTATACATAATGTGGGCTTGGCCCGGCGTAAGCATGCCTAACCTGCCCTGTATGAACTTGTAATCCTGCGGGAGCGGGTTTTCCTCTGTACTGGGATCTACCTATCCTCCCCCACTTTTCCTAAGCCAAAATGGGCGTACACATCACAGTACTAGTGCCGACCGTCTGGAATACAAGTAAAAAAGCCCTCCAAAAAGAAGAGAGTGCCTACATTCGGATCTCGAGAAAAGAGCTTGGGAAGAACAAAACCTGGACTTTGTTAACCCTTATTTAGCGGCGAGCAACATAAGTCGAGTTAAATAAAGCTGGACTATGTGGCGGCGCTCGACATAGGTCGAGTGGCAATTTCAGCACGTAATGTGGCTGAGAGAGAGAGACAAGTGGTGGCAGGAGACTAGCGAGCGTATGACTGCTCCAGACCACCGCGGCGAACCTACTGACACAAATCTCAGCTCCCTCCTCCCTCTCTCACTCGCTACATACTCAATTATGTACTGAAAGTACCGAATTACCTGCTTTTTGCACTCGCGTTGCACGGTTATTGCAAGAAAACTATCCATCATACAAGGATCGTTATGGTGTCATTCGAAAGCTCTGTTTATGCCCTTTCAGGGATAGGTACTTGTTTTACGTTCTGGGTCTTATTTAGGCATGAAAATGATCACGTAAACAGCCCTATTTTGGCTAAAAACACCCCGCTGTGTGGTACACATAAATAAACCGCATAGGCCGCTCGTAAGGTGTTAAAAGAGATAAACAAATGCAATTGATGTCCGCAAAGGGGGGGCACCTCTGCTGCTCACCACCGACTCTAGCCAAAGAGGCATAGAGTGAGCATAATGTAAATACAAAGATTAAACTTCATAGCACCAGAAAATCAGCCGGCTATGCCAGGTCGTCCGCCGGGGGAGGGGGGGGAAGCCGTAAAGTGTTCCTAGCTTAAGAGGATCATGCAAGACCCATGCAACCATGTGGACAGAAGCCAAGGGTGGCTTGGCCATGTCCCCTCCGCCGGCGTTCGAGACTGGACATGTAAGAACATTCGTAACTTAAACCTGTACTACTTAACCCCCCCAGACATATATGACGCTCTAGCGTCATATGGCCGAGTGCGCCAAAAACTCATATGATGCTAGTGCGTCATATGGACTTATCTTCATGGCTCTCTAATAAGTTATATGACTCTCTAGCGTCATATGGAGCTCAGTAAGTCCGATAAGTTAGCTTACGATAAAACTGTTGATGGCAACCTCAGCCACCTCCGATAATTCTAACGGCCGCAGTGTTGTTGTGAGTGTAGTGCGAGGCGGTGGCAAGGATACCGGGCTCCCGCCTCCTCGGACTTATTGGAACATAATATGTCGCAAGGAGTTAAAAAGAACATACTGAACTGAAACCGGTAAAACCTAAAGAAACCGTTTATTACCACTCCGAGGTCAGAGACAGCTCAGGATCAGCATAGCTGTCCAAACCATTTCTTAAGATGAGAAGCCACTAGTCTAATCAGTGAACTTGCAAAGGAGTGACTCCAGTTTCCTGTCATTACAGAGGGCATCGGCGTTACAGAGAAAGTGGGAAGGAGAGCAGACAGGCGTGGCAAGCTGTTGGCGAAACTGACAGCAGGTCAGAGAGGGAACTATAAAATTTGAGGATTGCCAGCCACGCTGAATATGTCGGGGAGTTCTACTTTAGTATGAAATATTTTGATTGGCCGAAAACTTGAGCCTTTGTCAGCTTGAACTAGAACGTCATGGTGCACCAGCATGAGGAGAACGTGGTAGTAACAAGTGGGGACTTAAAAATGTTGAAGAAATTGAATTGAAAGCAAAGGGATGCGGGCATCTATTATGGTTGAAACCATCATCCGGGGACTGAAGGGAGAATGAGTATCACACTAAAAACAGGGTGGAGCGGGAGGGGAAGTAGAAAGCTCTTCCGACCCCGAGAAATGAGAGCATGGGCCTGCTGCTGAGCTGTCCCTGACTCGAGTAAGCTGGTTACAATAAAACAAAACAAAAATCAATTATATGGGCACAACTCGTGTGAGTATGGGGAGAGGCAAAAAATCCTGAATACCAATGTAGTGAACCTGCCCGCCGGGATGGAACCCTTCCACTGACGGCAGGAAGTCAAACAAAGGACCAGCCTCGGCATAGCTTAAAATGCCCACAAAACATAATTGAGCTTAAGATGCCCTCAAAACACAAATGAACTAGAGAGAACCAATACTTGTTCGCGTTGTGCCGAACATAACGTACATTGGGGCCACCCTGGGGATTTGCCTAGTGTAACTGAGGAAAAACAGTCCCACAGGTAGCGCCGCCCCAACGAGAGCATACATAGTCGCTGAACAGTAATACTCCTTACCAAGGTCCGGGGTAGCCGCCTGCCGGCGGACGGGTGTATATCACAATTTGTCTGAGATGAAGTCAAAGTTAGTGAGAAGCCTTTTCCTTTACGTGTCTGCCCCTGGGTTAGCGGTGTTTGCATACCCACCCTGAGCTGGTGATCACGTGCCTACTAGGTTTAGTTGTATCCCATTCCTTATCCAGAAGGTGGTATCATGTATGCACATTGCCGGGGAAGGGAGAGCTTCGAGACTCGTTTCCCGGCGTGTGTCTGCTTGGGCCGGAGCAGTCCGGTCATGCAGAAGACATAAGGAGGCGCAGCCAACTTGTGGGAACAACCATTAACTCCAGCCTCGGAACCCTATTGCGCTAGCATGGCCGAGGGGGAGAGGAGGATGTAGGGAGGAAGAAAAGACTGACTATTAGTCATCGAAAGAATTTGTCTAGTAGCTGGGGCGTTGACCAACTGTCCGCCGGCAGCTGCACCACATTGGGGAGACCTTTATTGCGGGGTCTCCCCCTGCAATTTACACATTACCTTCACATCTCTCTCTGTCTGGTCATCAAAAAGTTTGGGGGTTAAGACCGGAGAGAACAAAATTCTATAATAAGCATTTATAGGCAGTCCCTGAGCCATACCAAGTCTGAGTAGCTGCCGTGATCTTACTGCCTCAAATAAGGCCGTTCGGATTTCGGTGATAGTACGAGCCGGGGAAGGGAGGAGATATTGTTGAAAGGCTTTGACCAATTCCTCCTTCTGCCGAGGGGGGTCCGGCACGGGTTTAGCAATAGCCAGGGCCGTATCCCTAGTTAAGAGGAAACTAATAAACTTTTGATGGGCATTATCTCTAACTAGAAATTTCCGTTGGAGCTCAATAGGTTCTGGAGCAATGAAGGGCAGGGGATAATCCCCTACTGTTAACTGAGGGGCTATGAGGAAATCAAATTAGGCAGCGGGACCCCACCCGGTTGTTGTCGTAGCCAGTCAAACTCGGTAATGGGGGGAGGTGGAACTGGGGACAAAGGGTTAGATGTAATATCTATCGCAAATTGCTGAAGCTCCCGATCCCACGTTACCCATGGGCCATCGCCCACCTCACCCAGATTCAGCTCCCTTCGGTCTCGGTGGGGACCACATCTGTGAAACTTGAGGGAAGGCTCTTTCCACTGGTAAAGGGAATGACACCCATTAATGCCACAACGTTCATTACAATCAGGGCAAAGAGGGGTGTCTGGGTCCTGAACCGTGGGAACCGGCAGAAAGGGAGTCATATGGCCAGAATATATAAAAAATAACGGTAATTAGCAGAATCAGGTCTAGCATAGATAGGGATAGTAACACATTACCCTGAGCATTTTTAGCTCTAAAGACCTGCCGTCTGTTGACTTATATTGCCCACTCTACCGGCACTGGGACCTCCCCGTGTGTCGACCTATGACCTTCCCCTTTTGACAAGGCTGTCACCGGAAGCCAGAGGTACCCTGGCTCTTTCGTGACTTGAGATTGTGCAAGTAGCTTTGGTAAAATTGGGGGGGGGGGGCCCATAGCAGAGGAGTGAGTGGTAGGGGGAACAGTAGGGCCCGGCGGACTACTGGACCGTTGGTTCCTGGCCAAAGAAGGGGACATATATGGTCGAGTGTCATCGGAACCGACAGAACTATCCTGGTGGAGACCTTCAGTCCGGGAAACCACACTAGTGTCAATTCTACTGGAGGGGTACCTATGGGAGGTAGAGGCAAGTAACAAAGTATCCGCCGGTAATCCCTGATTGGGCCGACCGGCGGAAGGGGGAGTTACGTTAGAGGACTGTACATCTATAAACCTTGGGTTAATAGACGCCGGGGTTTGAGGGCGGATTACCATTTGTTCCGATAACGAACCTGGGATAGAACCTAAGGTCGGAGGCCGAAGCTCTTTCACCGTAGTGAGAGGAATCACTGGGATAATCAGCGTAGGGCCCGTAGTCAACGGTTGGGTGATTATTCGTTCAATTTTCGCCCCGGCGGAGGAGGTGAATTGAAGGGGACCGCCTTCATTGACATGAGTAGGGTGAGGCATAGGTAAACACGTAGGTGGTCCCAGTGCCCAGTGTCTGAGAGGGGGTTTGGCCGCGTTTTATAGCACACTGATGGATCACCTTCTGTAATAAGTCATTTAGTTGGTCAGTCATAAAACCTGGGGGTTTAGGACGTTTAGGGGGCCTAACCTGTTGGTCTGTTTGTACTAGATTTGCTGTGTTTGACCTAGGGCTGGGGCCTAGTGCCTGACTGCTACTAGCTGTGGACGGTTGGCTCGAACCAATGGCCGGCGACTCTTGGTCGCGGGGCGTCGGCGGTACCTGAGCGACCGTAAGGTGAGACCCAGTGTTACTGGGGACTAAAGGGAAACCAGGCTGGACCCTAGATGGTGGATGGGCCGCCGCGTAATGTTTAGTGGTCGTAACCGTGTCTAATGTAACGGAACAAGGAGACTGAGTAGGATTAAGAGCCCTATCGTCCTGAGGACTGTTAACTTAAACCAGTTTGGAACCTTGGAGCCTAACTTGTACAGATTTCCTTGTTCTGGTGGCAGCTTGGGGGTGGCCGGCGTCCGCCCCGAGGAGGCCGGGGAAAAACCCCGACGTGCCCGAGGCGGGCGCCGGAGCCACCGGCCGTGTTACCGTACGATCTACTTGCGATGAAGCAGGGATCTCCCTAGTTATCTTAATACTGAGTGGAGGACTAGAGAGCCTGAGGATTTTGTCAAGCAGAAACTCCGAGCTGGCCGTTCTCCGTAGGCTGCCCGCTGGTGGATCCGGGAGGACAGGTCCATGACATTCCGGTGACACAGAGCGGCTCCTCTTGGATGGGGGAGAGAAGCTCTGAGCTGATGTTGTAGAGGAATTGGGAGATGCAAGGGTCAACAAGGGTATAGGGGGTTTCTGAGATTGGGGAGCTATGTGTTCATCAAATGAATATAACGGGACCACCCTTAACAATTCCGGATTATCACATGAAAGTTCTATGTTAGCTACTCGAGAAGCGTATGCCGTAAACTTGGTCTTAATTTCAATTAGAGTGAGAAAACAAGATGTATCTTGGCCCGTGAGCCATTCCTCAAACAAGACTGAACAGACTGGACATGTGCGAGATATCCACATGAAAGAAGTTTTATCTAAAAAATGTATACACCAGATACACAGTCTATGTGCTGGTATCGGGACAAGAATGCATGTGGGAGTTGAGCAGATTGTGAACAAGGGCATGATTACAGAGGCTCCTCTCCCCGGCGGGAACTTCGCAGTAGTAGGATGTCCTGGGGTCGCCTGGAAAGATAAAATTTCCGGGAATCAGTGTTCATAAGGATATACCGAGGGGGCCTCACACATCCTATCCCCATGGGGCAGGAAGAAACAGTAGGCCACGGCCTTCCTCTTTATTCCCACCCCTGAGGTTGTGCCACGCCTCCTCCCATGCCCCTTGTAAAACATGAGAAGAGGTGTACACTGCAGAGAGCTAACCCACGACATGTGTCATGGTTGGGTAAGCCAACTGGCGGCGGGCAGCACTGTGCTAAAGCAAACGCTTTAGCCGCCAACTGGGCCGCGAGCAACACGGGGTAAACTCCACACTATGAGAGCGCCGGCTCATGACCTAGGTCATAAGGGAAATGGGCCCCCTGGCGGCGGGTATCGGCGTGTTATTAGAAACAAGCGCCACCCGCCGTCAGAACGTTTCAACACTAAGCCGCCGGTAATGACGGTGTAAACTTTAAAAAGGGCCAGCGAGCACGCCGCAAACATGTGTTACACGGAAAACCAAGTTTCTGCCGGACCTGCAAGGTCGCCGGAACGGGGAGGAAGAGGCGCCCTACCTACCCCAACAAAGCCACGACAAGGGAAAAAAGAGGGGGACTCAGCAAACGAGGGCACGGCGGACCGAACCAAAAGCCGCAAAACAGAGGCCGGCGGGTCAGAAAGGGGGAAACACTCGGAGAAAAGCACAACAACGAGAGAAACCACCTAACTCTCAAGCAAACCCAGACGTAGGACGCCTCCCAGGACCCCCGGAAAGTGGAACACTAACCAACAGGGAGTCCCAAGAAACAAAGGGGATATAATAATTCACAAGAGAAAATAATGCTACCCCCCAAACACTAGATAACCTGCAGGCTTAACCAGAAAGAAATGTCGAACGACGACATGAATGAACTATGAGAAAAGAGCCAAAAAGGGCGAAAAGATCGCCACCGAATGGGGCCTCTCAGCAGGCTCGGACGCCAGAAGATCCCACAGCCACGTGTGACAATCTAAACCTGGCGTGTCTGCAAAAGAACAAAGACAGGGTCCCACGACCCTAAGCTGAACAAAGGAACAACTATTAAACACTGAAAGTAAGCCTCCTAACTAAAGATAAAGCAAAAACTAAGGCGCATAGCAACAAGAAACACCACGCGTGTGGCGACAAAATGAACACAAGTCAGCGCCTAAATGTACCCTAATATAACACTTCCTGAGGGCCAACAATAACACAACTCGTGCTAGCTAGTCTAAACCCTGCTCACTATCTCCCGAATATATACAAATGAGTAAGGACTCACTAGAGGAGAGCGAACGTCGAATGAAGCCGGAGCGCGGGGGCACATGTGTAGACAGTAGGCCCGCGAGGAAGAGAAGGACGAGTTGTGCGCTTGGCGAGAGGTGGTAAGATGCCACAACACAAGAAAATCCACCGAATGTGGGAAGCTTGTTGATAACAGTGTTTAAGTGTTTAAATTTTCCTTTTTTACTCTCTTATTTTTTACGAAAGTTTTTTTGTAGTGGATACCCGATCTGTGACGACACCATAAGAGAAGTAGCGTTGCACTTATGAAGATGACTCTTTTTCTTCCTCGCGGCGGTTGATTCAAACGATTGACGTGGTGTTGATTGGAGACTATTATACTAATAGGCAACATCGTCAATGATGAAGGGGCCACTATTAAATAAGCAACATAGACCTTAGACACCAAGGACCACAAGGCATACAAGCACTCACCAACATATTAAACTACAGTTGTTCACACAACACAATACCATACATCTGGAAGCATGGTGTCATCATTACATTCCCCAAACCCAATAAAGACCCCACACTACCTGCCCCATCACTCTCCTTTGCATCCCCTCTAAAGTCTCAGAATGCCTCGTACTACAACTTACTGACCACACACACTCTACCCCTAGCTCCAACACAACATGGCTTCAGGCCACTAACACACCACAAACACACTTCTTACAGACCTTACACTAAGAGCTTTTGACGGCATCAACTCAGACAGACCACCACACAAATCACTACATGCCACACTCGACATTAGTAAAACCTTCGGTGCCATCCCCCGCCACAACCTAACAAACAAAATCTACAACACAAACATGCACAAGAATACAAAAAGGTGGCTGGCCAACTACCTAGCAGGCAGATGACAAACATATAATTTGCCGGTCAGTCGTCTAGCTTCAGAAACTTCACAAACTGAGTTCCGCAAGGTTCCATCCTGTCGCCCACACTCTTCAATCTGTACATTCATGATATACTTACACCCTATGCACCAAAAATATATATTGCTTCCTACGCAGACGACATAACACTCACATGCACACACCAAGACCCAGATAGAGCAACACTTCTCCTTCAACCCTATCTCAACACACTATATGACTGGTGCACTACAAACAGACTCAAGTTGGCCCCAGCCAAATCCACTGCAACCCTTCTCACAAGCTGGACAGCCGAATACATAAACACCCCGCACCTCACCATAAACAACACTCCACTAACACACATACACGTACCCAAAATCCTAGGATGCAAACAACATATCACAAACAAAAAATACTGACACCCAGACTTAACGCCCTCAGGTGAATTGTCCACACAACATTTGGACACAACAAAGAAACTACCACCACAGTATACAAGCAATACATAAGAATAGTGATAGAATATGTAAGCCCTGCCTGGGCTTCTAACCTAGCTGAAACACATCACAAGACCTTACAGACTATTCAAAATAAAGTCCTAAAAATCATCACAGGCTGCACGGCTACTACACCTACAGATCACCTACATCATGAAACCAAAGTCCTCAAAGTCAAAGACCACCTGAACATGAGAGGCACTCAATTGTTGGCTGCAGCCTCCACAAACCAACACCACCCACTACACTACATTACAACACACCCACAGACACCAAGAAATATCAAAACAACACCCAGCACACGATATCACACACAAATACTGTCATCTCTCCCTTCCTGCCCACCCCAAACCAGCATCCAGAAGCACATTCATACTCATATCTCTCGCCGTTCCATCCAATCACTCATAGACAACACGCAGCTGCAGGCACGACCTCCCGAAATCCATCCTTCTGAATCCTCCCTTCCTCGCGAGGACAGAGTCCACCTGGCCAGGCTGAGATGTGGGCACCATCCAGCCCTTCTGAGCTATCAGAAGAGACTGGATGACTACGTCGACAACACCTGCCCAGGGTGTAACACAGCACCCCATACTATTAAACACATCATAGAAGACTCCATTCTACACAATCACTTATGCCAACAACATAATCTACACTCCTTGAGAGCCCTGTGGGAAAGCCCGATCATGGTCATGGGCTTCCTTAGCAACTCGGGGTTGTTCGGCCAGGCAGCCTAGGGAATGACAACAACAACCATTCTTACTACTACAGATCCTTCTTAACCCTTTCCCTGCGGGAGACGTTCCCGAATGCCATGGCAATTTACAGCAATTTACAGGATTTTAAAGCCTCTTAAAGCATGTAAAATCTAGTGTGAGGGAGCGGGAGTGCGACAGGCCACACGTCCTTCTCCCAGCCAGGCGGCCGCGGCACTGAGGGCTCTGAGTCAGAGTCTCGCAGGGTATATATTGCTGCCAAATGCAAATGTAGCGCGACATTAGCGATAATTGTTAATTTTAGCAAATGTCTATGGTAGCCCTGTGGGTGAATCCCGCGAGCGACAAAGCTCGTTTTGGTGTAATTTTGAAGCTATTTTTGCTATTTTCTTCTAGTTTTTGGCTGAATAAATTTAATTTAATTCAGATACTTGCCTAATCAATCAGGAGTGCCTGAATGAGCCATAATATGGCAGAAATAGACGGAAATATGCCCGCAGCGTAAGTGTTAAGCTTCTCAAAATTTTCTAAATATACGGAGAATAAAAATAAAAATACTAGGCCGATACAGAAGGGGTTGACACCAGGAATACCAATGTCAACATACATTACTGCACATTGGTGAAAGTTTTCCACTTTGTTATAATTACGTCATTTATTCAAATACGTATGATGAATTAGTCGATCATAACTGAAAATAAGCATGTATTTTTGTAATAATTTATATATAATACAAAAGTATAATTTGATATCTTACAATAAGATGGTATGTAACAGGCACCGTACAATCTCTATTTAATTTGATGTATGATTGTTTTGTTCTCTCTCTCTCTCTCTCTCTCTCTCTCTCTCTCTCTCTCTCTCTCAATAAAATTCTGGTTGTAATTCGTCCATAATGCAAGTTTCATACTGAATCACATCATTAGTTGTGAGGGGTAATAGGAGTTTTATTTGTTTATTTATTCATATATTTAGTATTATATTTATTTTACTGTTAATAGTTTATATTTTTAAGTTAAATTTTAGTAGCTATCAGCCACACATACAGTAGTTACCACCGAAAACTATTGTACACTCGGATAAAATAGTCTCTAGCCCACTTATAAATATTCGTAGACTTTACTTATTTCTAATTATGGAAGCATATCTCTGGAAATGAATTAATGAACATAATTGTCTATTCATCAACTACACAACTATGTATAGGCCTACTATTAATTGAAAAGCATGTTCTATACAAAATGATGTCCAAATAATTATAAGTGCATAAAGACACACACATCATTACAAGTGGGCTAGAGACTATGGTATCCAGGTGTACAGTTGGCCACATAAGTTATGTTCCTCGTTGTGATATTGTGTATGAAAGGAAAACAGTATGAATGAGTTGCAAGTGGGGTTTCTTTTAATCATCCGTTGACTAATCAGATGAGGTAGCCACTGCATAAGAAACTACGCTCGTAATTTAGTCATGCACATTATATTTCTATGTATAAGATCACAGAGATTAACAGAATTGATGTGGCCAACTGTATATTGATTTTGAACTGGACAAACTCACCAAACCATATCATGGGGAAAACATTGTATATTTACAAATAGCAGAACCGGTTGACACACTCTGTAAGCCACACTTATAAATGAAATCCTGTGCACTTCCTTGCTATACCATGTTCCAAATAGGTAGACCAGAAATCGTAAACCTCAACTTCTATGACTCAAAAAGGGCTGGAGGAAATGGGCTGTAAATTTCCACACCTAGGCCAGAAATCGTGAACCCTAACCTCTAAAACTGAAATAGGGCTAGAGGAAATGGGCTGTAAATTTCTGCACCTATTCCTGTTCCAAATAGGTAGGCCAGGAATCGGGAACCCTAAACCTCTATGACTCAAAAAGGGCTGGAGGAAATGGGCTGTAAATTTCCACGTGGCCAGAAATCGTGAACCGTAACCTCTATGACTCAAAAAAGGGCTGGAGGAAATGGGTTGTACATTTTCGCACGCATTCCCTGGCTGACCCTTCCGAAATGGCAGCAGTGTTAGCTTGATTACTCTAGTCGTTTGTGAGCTATTAAGGTTAAAGGGGGTCACCGGCTTTTTTTTATCTGTCTCTCCTTTTCTCTCTTTCCCTGGCTTGTATCCATTCGGCCCCATTCAGCCAACTGTTTTAAGAAGTTTATCCCCATCCAGGTGTCAATTTCTTCCTGGCGAGCGATAGCAAGCCAGCATTGTATGGAGAAATCCGGCTTCGCCGGATACATTTTTCGATCGAAAAATTTACAAATTTAGCTTGCTGTCAAAAGAAAAATATATATATGCTGGCTCGCTACCGCTCGCCAAGAAAATATTGACACCTGGATGGGGATAAACGTCTTATAACAGTAGGCTGAATTGGGCCGAATGGATACAAGACAAAGAGAGAGGGAGAGAAAGCGAACAAAAAGCGAGGTGGACTCCCTTACTGTTGAAGAGTGTTGTCCTACATATTGAGAACACGGTATAGTATAGTAGCATTTTGGTATATTAACCCGTACAGCCCCAGCGACGCGCCTGACGCGTCGGCGATGTATGTAACGCACAGCCCCAGAGACGCACCTGGCGCGTCACCCTAATTGCGCCGACCGTAACCTCAGGTGTGGCCACTCAAGAGGGCTCAGATTTGTATGGGAACTGTGTACGTATCCCACGCAACCGTGCCGATGGTTGAAAACTCTCAAAGTCCACGTGCGTGCGCGCGAGCGCGCAGTAACCTGTTTTTTTGGGGATAATTGCCTTCAATTTTTTACTCTTGTAAAATCCGTTTTCGGGGGCTCTGTAGGACCATTTTTTAAGCTTTTTGAGCGGTTTTTCGTGGTTTTTCCTTCATTCCTAACCCATTCGCTATTGTTTCTGGAATAAAAAACAAATTTGAAAACCGGCCGGGTTCTGGTGCGCAAACATTACAAAACTAGCCAGGGCTCCACGGGTTAAGGGGAGGCAGACCGTTTGTTTGGTCTATTAATTAATTTATTCATATATATTTTTAGTTTCCTCCCTAGACCTCCATTAAGATTAGAAAAACACCCCCTAGACCCTCCTTCAAGATAAATTTGTAAATTTTTCGGTAGAAAAATGTCCCGGCCGAAGGCCGGATCCTCTTAAAATGTCAGGCTCGCTCTCGCTCGCCAGGAAATAATCGACAGCTAAATGGCACGAAAGGTCTTCAAATTGACAACGAAATGGGTCGAAAGATGTTAAAATCACCAAACTAATGGGCCGAACGTCTTATGATCTCAAAACTAGTGGGGCTAAAAATTAGGGAGAAGGGGGTCCAGAAAAACGGCCTGCCTCCCCTTAACCCTTTGAGTACCAGCGGTGTGTGTTTTACACGATATTATGCAGCTCAAGAATGATTTGTGATAGTTAAAAGGATTGGTTTAGCTATTTTGAAGCCATATTATTGCTAGAGGTCCTTCCTAAACTGAATACAATCGCCTTATCGTGATAGTTAAAAGGATTGGTTTAGCTATTTTGAAGCCTTATTATTGCTACAGGTCCTTCCTAAACTGAATACAATCGTCTTACCATTGCCAGAATATAATGAAAAGGACGTCTCCGGTACAGAAGGGGTTAACGCATGCCAGGATCTAATGCACTGAGAACTTCCAAATAGTAGTGTTAAGGGGGTAGTACTCGCTTTTTCTGGACCCCCTTCTCCTTCATGTCATACTAGTTTTGAGATATTAAGATGTTATTTCCGTTTGTTTGGAGATTTTGAGAGCTTTCGAACCATTTCTTTGTTATTATTAAGACCTTTCGTGTCATTTAGAGCGAGCCTGTAATTTTAGTAGGAGCCGGCCTTTGGCCGGGACATTTTTCTACCGAAAAAATTTGCAAATTTATCTTGAAAGGGGGTCTGGGTTTTTTTTTTTTTTTTTTTTTGTAAAGCTTGATTGAGGTCTAGCGAGGTAAAAAAAAACAAGCACTAACCCCTTAAATAACAATATATATGATATACTGTATGTACAGTGTAAATAAGTCTGTTGTATCTTATTTATATAATCAGTTTCATCATCATATCGTTTTCGTTATATGAATTACAGATTTATATTTTCCAAAGTAAACATTCGGAATTTAGTATATTACACACAATCCTTGAGTGGACTGTATTTTTATGATATTTGCAAGATATTCAACTTTTCAACAGGAAGAACCCGTTAACGCCTTTTGTACCCGCGATGGTTTTTCAATCCTTTTCTAGCTATATTTAGACGATTTTATGCAGTCTCTTCCTGATGTGTATCATCACCAGATGGGCACCGAAATCCGCTTATTACGTGTCCTGGGAGCAAGGCAAGCGGTTGCAAGCAGTGCAGGACCACTTCATTCGTCACCCACCAAGGCTGGGCCGGCACTGACGTAACTTTGTACCCCTTCCTATAGTCCAGTAAATCTAGCAATCATTTAACTGGACCTAGAACAAATTGCAATAGAAGGTTTTTTGGCTTTAACTTGTTTATTAGGTCCCTCTGATGAACATATAAAAAGTCTCCAACTTTTGGACACTGGGAAAGTGGTTAATTTGCATAAATTCAAGATGGCCGCCGTCCAAAGCTTCAATTTACAGATAACTTTTTTCTGGTTGCTCCTAGACCCTATAAATGTATTACAAACAACGTTTTTTGGCTTTAACTTGTTTATTAGGTCCCTCTGATGAACATATAAAAAGTCTCCAACTTTTGGACACCTGGAAAGTGGTTAATTTACAGCCGAAAAACCTTACAGACAGGCTGAACTGTCTCTTTCACAAGGGGTGACACAGGCACTTTGTGCTTGTATGGGTTTTTTGACCTGTTGTCCCTCTTTTTTATAAAAAAACAAAACAAAAAAACATGACGTAGTATGACGTCATTCAGAGCCAATTATGTAATTCATGATAGGAGTTCGTATTCACTTGGATCATCGGTGCTTGCATCAAAGTTGCTATTTTGACAGAGTCCTTTACATTGACCACATGCACTGGAACATTCAAGCTCATTCCGTTTGCAACTACAGCGTTGAGTGTCACAGTTGCCCTTACACTGACATCTGACCAATTTCAGTAGTGAATCAGGAGCCACTGGCGAATCCATCGTCTTCGGTTCAAGCTGTCCCTTCCGCAGACACCAGCCCCATTTCTCGGGGTCCACACAGTTCCCCATCCATTCCTGGACCTGACAATAAACTCGGAACGAGTGGTATTTGGCTGCATCGGTTGTTGGGGGAAGGCTGTGAACTTCAACGGTAGTTGAACTTTTTGCCACCTTGTTGCAAAACTTTGTCTTTCGCAGTCCGTCAAGGGTGTCATTTCCTTTTCCCCCGTACAAATAAACCAAGGCCTTTTCACCAGCTGATGATATCGCATCTTTACTTCCACTTTGGCAACAGAATGCTTCTATACATTTCAAGAAACCGTTGTCTTCCCTCACTTTCCTCAAGGCAGCCCCTTTACCAATACCATACAGTCGTGAGGTTGTGTCACATCCACAGAGTGCATGGACAACTGGCAGGACACGACAGATGCTTTCACCGAGAGCTTCTGCTACTGAGTTAATATGCAACATTTCCCACCTTCCTTGCTCGACTTGAAGTACAAATCATTCATCCCTCGTTCCGCATAATGACACAACAGCACCAACAAGTCTGTGTCCTCACCTATCACATATGTCACGGTTTCCCTTGCATGCTCAATTCCCTTCTTCGCAATCATGACATCTGCATCTGCTGGCGCATTGACACAGTCAATTCCATTTGCCTTGAATGTTTCACACAATAAGGCAATGAAGTTTTGCTTATTGTCCGAGTTTGACAAGAAGTTTTCCTTTTTTGACCGAAGGGGCATGGTTGGAGTGAACATCACCTTTTGACCAAAGACTCCTTTTGATCGTCGATTGTGTGTCATGTCCTTGGTAGTAGGTCCTGATTTATAACCGTCGAATACAACCACCGGGTTGAGAAAGTTTTTGGAAACATGCTTCATGTACATGCTTGCAATGTCCTCAAATGTGTCACCCTTCTTCCATGGAATCCTTTGCAATAAGGAACCACCATCCAGAACATGGGTCACAGTCCTTTCTTCCTCAAATGATTCCAATGACGACTTGGGAACAACAGCAGCTATCTCATCTCCTAGCTGTGGTTTATTGGCTTCCCTGAGCCTCCCCCACTTATCGAACAGAGCAGTAGGGTAGCTAGACAACTCATACGCAAAGACCTCTTCAACACCTAAGTCCCTGTTATTAGCAAAGATGAGGAGCCTCTGGAAAAGGAGCTGTGGGTCGATTGGTACTTTTTCAGCACTGATTGTAACCTTTGCACCCAACGACTCAACTTGATCTTTCTTCCTAAATGAAAAGTCAAAAGCATTGCTACCTTCCATCTTCTGCACAATGTTCATACCAACCTCATACAGTAAATGAGGATTGGCCGAGGCTGGTCCTGTCACACCGTTGGCAATATTCCTGAGTTCATTTGATTCTTGAAATGGATCATAATCCTTGAAGAATGCGAGAACCTTCTCTGTGTCCTTCCTATCTCGTTCACGCCTTGCTTCAGTCATTTCTTTGTGCTGCTCAGAGGTGTGGAAATGCTTCCCTGTCAGTTCTTGCATAACTTCACTCACCTCAGCGCAGGCTGGCATAGCAAGTAACCAGCGCAGGCGTTGCGTTTCCTCCATGCCCCTACCACGTGTCAATTCACCATTCGTTTTCAAAGAGCGCATCAAAACCTGCTCTATAACCAAGTCGCTTGGCAGTCCTGCCCACAGCCGATCACTTCGGCGGATCACAAATAGACCGGAGTTCAATTGACAGAACATGTCTGGGTTGAGCTGCTCAAGTTCAATCATGTCTTGAATGTACACATGGGCTGACTTGGCATAATTGTTATGACCACACGCTGCAAAGTACGGCAACATCTCCTGGAGTGTTCCGAGGTACAGTAGGAAATCGCCCATTCTCAGTGCCCTCAGGAAGCGACGCAGCAGGTCAATCATGTCCATGTATTGAATCCATAGCTTTCCCATCTTATGCTCTGCTAAGGAGCTCTTCTCAGCTTTAAGTTTTTCAGAAATTCTGTTGAAAACGTCTTTACTGCAGACTTCATCCGGTGAAACGTCTTCACGCAACAGCTTATCCAAAAGATCTGCAGCCTCCTGGAAGTCCTTGCATGCGTCACTTTCCTCATCTACCATTGAGAGGTTGACACCGTATGCCCTGCCTAACACAATCGAACTCAAGGCTGTGTCAACCAAGAAGTGGCCTCTGATTGCTCGTGCATAGGCTTTCCCACTCAGCATTTGGGTCACAGCATTTTCAGCGTATATAAGTTCCAAAACCTCCTTAAGCCCAGATGCTTCCATAACATGGCCCATGCATCCCAAAAAGCTCATCACAGAGTGAAAGCCACCAAGGTTCAAAACAATGGGTTTCAGTTCGCTTCCTTCCTTCTCATGAACAATGATCGTCTTCGCTTTCCAATAAAGCGGTTGGTCGAATGTCAGCATTGGTGTCGTTCCCTGGCGATGGCTTTCCGCAGCAACGAAGTGAAGTGTTGAGTAAATACAACTCATGTCCGTAGGGTCCATGTCAATCATGGGCAAGAAATGGATGGATGATTTCCCTGGGTGTGGTCCATGGCACACACTCTGCATTAAGCCGGACCAGCCTGGTCGTTTTGGTCGAAGCAACCATGACGTTTTCCACAGTATGTCCAGATTTTCAAGCTTGTCAGATGCTGAAATGGGGTCAAGCTTTCTAAATTCGAGAGGCCCACCCTTCTTGCGAACACTGCGGTAGTATTTGATTTCAATTTGAGCTGCCGTGAAGTTGTTTTCAGGTGACTGCAATCTTGGTATTGATGTTGTGTCTCTTACTTCAGGGGTGACAGCAACAATTATACCCATACCATGGTATGTTCCTCGCCCATCAAGCGTACGCAAGTTGTGATCAACATTGTCTGCAACGAACTGTCCAAACCTGCCTGCAGTGGATATGTTGGTGCCCCTGAAATTGGCAGCACACTTCGAAAACCTCAAAACTTCTGCGTAAGGCAGACAGAAGCCGTGGCTGTGTAAACTGTCCACAAGAAAGCGGGAACCAAAGTGCTGGTGCATTTGAACCGCCAATCCATACTGAATGGGTGCTACAATGGCCCTTGGTCTGGTAAGTTGCACGATACTTTGTCCAATTGATGCAACTTCAAGATCACATGACTTGCCACTGAACGTCTCTTGCAGCAATATACGAAGGGACTGCGGAACGTACGCCACATTCTTTTCCAGCAACCGGAGTTCAGAAGGATCTGGATAGAAATCTCTACAAGTATCAATGTTCTTTATATCTGCTTTGATCAACCGTGCCGCAGCCCTGACTATCTTTCTTTGTTCTGCTTCCTCATCATCAGTCTGTGGTGAGTCTTTGAATTGTTGCAAAATCTTTGCAGCACTTTCTTTGACAGTTACAACATCGCTGCGTCCATGCACGTTACTAATAACCAGTTCATCCCCAAAATATGAAATAAGTTTCTGTTTCATGTATTTTACACTATACGCTTCAACATCAGGGCACAACTGGGACATTCTATCAACGAGATCAACCACTGTAGTCTGTTCATCATCATTGCCACTGACTAGGTCCTCGATTGCGAGTAGAAATGCTTCCTCTCGTGAGGCATCTACTTTGCGACCCTTGCGAGGAGGTTCACTGTCTGCGGAATCACGATATTTGGAGGGGATCTGCCTATGTGTCTGGAAATTTGAGCTGCACTACTTGTGATATATTGCGTCAGCTGCTGGAAGATCGCGTGCAAAGTTAATTCGGCCTCTAGCAGTGTCAGCCCACTCATCAGCCCTGGCATCACATGCAGAAAGTATTGTCCTTTGAAAGTTGAAGGTGCGTACTGGATACACTTCTTCTGAATCATGCTTTGTGTCCAAATAGATTTTTGTACCACAAAAAAAGCAGTTCTCTGTAAAACAAAAGTCTGGTGTCTGAGAACGAAGAGCAGGTTTTTCAGGACGTTTCTTCTGCTTCCCAGGAATTCTATTTGGCTTCGTATTGACATGCTTCTTTCGGCAATCAATGTGCACCGTTTGGCCCTCGGACACGGTAATTGATGGCGTTCCACGTTCAGTACTGGCCTTGTTGATAGTATCTGCTCCCTTCGCCCTCAGCTTGACTGTTTCTCCTTCGTCTAACGTGTTTGAGCAAATGCCGCAGGGATTATGCACCACCTCTTCTTCCATGGCTTCGGTAGATGTCGCACCAATCTGTTGAAACAAGAAACAAGATGATGGGATTAGTATAGGCCTAGGCAAAATGTAATAGACAATAATGTGCAGTAAAGGTAGGGCTTGACCTAGAACAAATTGCAATAGAAGGTTTTTTGGCTGTAAGGTTTTTTGGCTGTAAATTAACCACTTTCCAGGTGTCCAAAAGTTGGAGACTTTTTATATGTTCATCAGAGGGACCTAATAAACAAGTTAAAGCCAAAAAACGTTGTTTGTAATACATTTATAGGGTCTAGGAGCAACCAGAAAAAAGTTATCTGTAAATTGAAGCTTTGGACGGCGGCCATCTTGAATTTATGCAAATTAACCACTTTCCCGGTGTCCAAAAGTTGGAGACTTTTTATATGTTCATCAGAGGGACCTAATAAACAAGTTAAAGCCAAAAAACCTTCTATTGCAATTTGTTCTAAGTCCAGCCCTACTTTGACTGGTCTACTAGTTCACTGCAGCGTTACACATAGCGAAAACGGCTCAAAACCGCAAATATTTTGCGATTTTGGCCGACCTTTGCAAGACAACCAGACGGCATACAGAGATGATTCAGGTGTCATTGGAAAGCTCAATTATTGAACATTCACGGATATATATGTGTATTACATTCTGGCTCTTGTTTATGCATGCAAATGTGCAGAGAATGAAGCTCAATTAGGGCCAAAACCCCCGCAATGAAGAGTTAAGAAGGATCTGTGGTAGTGAAAATGGTTAAGTGAGATAGTTCGAAATCTGTTAATTGCTGGAGGCCCTTTATAAGCTGAGTAAAATCGTCTAATTGTTGCTAGAATAAAGTTAAAAAGACGTCGACGGTACAGAAAGGGTTAATCAAAACTATTCAATATGTGGATGCTATGAGTAATGTAATATGTGGATGCTATGAGTAATGTAATAAACAGTCAACTAATATGTGGATGCTATGAGTAATGTAATATGTGGATGCTATGAGTAATGTAATATACAGTCAACTAATATGTGGATGCTATGAGTAATGTAATATGTGGATGCTATGAGTAATGTAATATGTGGATGCTATGAGTAATGTAATAAACAGTCAACTAATATGTGGATGCTATGAGTAATGTAATATGTGGATGCTATGAGTAATGTAATATACAGTCAACTAATATGTGGATGCTATGAGTAATGTAATATGTGGATGCTATGAGTAATGTAATATGTGGATGCTATGAGTAATGTAATAAACAGTCAACTAATATGTGGATGCTATGAGTAATGTAATATACAGTCAACTAATATTAGTCCATGAGCCAAGACCCGAATTTTGGGATATCGGTACCACCCGGGGTGACTAATTCTCTTAGGTGTTTTTAGCTTGCTACATGTCTCTAGTTTATGTTTTGATATGATAGCCCTTGCACATTGGTAGCTTAATGGTCGTTATCACTTCTTGAATAGACATACCCTACCGAAAATTCCGAAATTTTTTAAAATGTCAAATTTGGGGACAGGAATGCCTAAATGTCAACAAAATGCATATAGTAATTGTCACATTTAATACAAGTCCTGTAAATACACACTAAGCATGCCATGGGCTTGTACATACTATTATGGCAAATTACTACTCCTAAATATCATCTACGTCAGACTCGGAATCTGACTGTTGTGCCACCGGCTCTTCTTCAATAGCCTTGTTCTGACATGTCTGTAACCTGCACATGTCCGTGCATTTTAGACCATTGCTGAGGCAAGTACACTTAGGGAGTTCGCATGACCGCACACACTTGCAAGACAGTAGCTGCATAACAGCATCTGGTGCTGGTGAGCCTCGCATCCAGTTGACGGCAAGCTTACCGTCCTCATCTGTCATCCAACCGCAGTCTGTTGGGTTCGCAACAAATGGCTGGCTCTGAAGACTTCTCCTCCAGATCGCAGCCTGGTAGTTTGCACGCAGTGCATGCATGAAGAGGCAGTCCTCACAAGGAGGGAGTTGACTTGACTCTACCTCTCCACGTCTTGCACAGAACAGCTCATACCGAAGCTTGTTTACCTTAGTTGTGTGGGTAGATGGTAGGTACATGTGGCAGGTGATTTCCTGTAGCTTCTCAAAGAGTTCAGGAGACACTTCCCATGAGCGTCCAAGTTCGTGAAAAGCATGCTGGTATGTCTTGTCCATCTTCACCTGCTTGAGTGTCGTCATCTTCCCTCGGCCAGCGAATGCACTGACGGTATCACAGCCTGTAAAGGCATGCATACCAATCAATGAATCACACACGCTGCCTCCCAGTGTGCGGCTCAGTGTGGTGATATCCAGGAATCTTGTCCGGTTCTTCGTCCCGCACTTCTGGAACAGATGGGATGGGATCTTGTGGCACATGCCAAGACACAACACCATGACGTCTGTATCTTCTGCAGTGATGATGACAGACTTGTTCCCAGATTCTGCTGCATGAAGTGCATGGAGAAGAAGGCGTGTGTCTGCTTCTTCTTGAGTTGACTTAAGCTCAGGAGCCTCTTCCCACTGCTCTTTGGTGATCTTGAAGCAGCGCTGCTCACATGTGACATACAGCTCCTTGTCCTTGAGCTTCTCCCTGTGCTGTGGTGCCTTCCATTCTTCTACCAAGAACTTGATAAGACTTGCCTTGTTGGAGGAACTACCGAGTAACTTTCTCCACTGCTGGATGTTGTGCCCAGGTTGAATGTTCTTGAAATGAATTCCTGTGCCTGCACTTCTTTTGGCTCGTTCTGCATCCTTGATGGATGTCTCCTTGTAGATATCAAACACAACATCAATGCGCCTGCTCTTAGCACCTTCATGAACAGCGTGACTCAGTGCTGTACCTGCAAGCTGTGAAAAAGTTTTGTCGTTTCCCTTCAGTTTGTGGACCAGGCTCATCCCATCAATTATGGTAGCAGAGGGCTCGGGTATCACTTCTGCAGGAGAAACATTCCTCTCTAACTCCTTTGCGAGGGCAGCCTTGTTGGTCTTGCGGAGAGACCCATCACCGCTGGCAAGTGCCCAAGGCAAAGGCCCCAGGGGATGAGCCAAGACATCACTCATTTTGAGCTTTCTGTTCTCGGCAACAAGGATCATCTGGCCAAATAGGTTCCTGTCAGCCTTTAAGATAACCTCCTTGGCATGGTCTTGTGAGCGTGGCTTCATTCTGATGTTAGTGAACGTTCTCAGTTTCGTCTTCGTCATCGTGTCATGAAACTGTATAGTTGGCGTATCGATCTCCAGGCGCTCTTCCTTGAAGGCTTGATATGCATCCTCTCCTATTCTGTAGGCCCCTAGAAGGTCTTTGACAACTTCTGGTGGTGCCATAGTCGCAGTTGACAAACTGACAAGATCTTCTTGCTCTGCGTTGAAGGGGTTCAACCAGCTGGTCTCCATCAGTTGAACTAAAGATTGGACATCGGCCTCATCTCTTCTAATCCTGGGCATCTGTAGGTCTGGGTGGCTGAAGTCAGTATACTTTTGGCCTACTACCATAGTCCTGAGCTGCCTTAAGTACCTGCTGCGATACTCCGATGTCAGGTAGTACCTGGCGACAGCTCCGCCTTTCAGGCTGAAGCCTTTTGTGCCCCCTGGTGTCTGGGTGTCTTTGTTGATCGTCTCTTCGATTGTCTGGTCCACAGGGATCCGTCCAAAGGGATTCTTGCTACCGATCTGGACCGAAAAGCCACCTTGCATGAAGTGTTCATGGACCTCTGGGTGTTCAATGGGCAGTCGAGACATCAAGGCATAGTAGTAGGTTAGGAACCGGGCATAGTTCACTTTGTCATAGGCAAAACACCACGGTATCATCTGTCGGATTGCTCCTAGGTGGAGCATCCAGTTGCCTTCTCTGGAGGCTCGAATTAAGTCCAGCATGATCTCAACCATGTCCAGGTATGACATCCAGAATGCTGAGAGGTTGTGTTCATCTCTGAGGGTCTCAAGATAAACTTGGAAAAGCTTCATGATATGTGTGCATGATTCACTCTCCATCAGCTCTTGAAAGAGTCCCTGAGACACATTGCTGTGAAAGCTGTTGATGTCCTTCAGTGTTTCATCTAGATGGTGTATGTCCCTTGAATGGTTTTCTTCTAGCCATGAAAGGAAGCCTTTCCATGCAAGCCTCATCAGTGCTTCATACACGAGCTTGTGTAGTCTCACTGCTCTGTTGTACCTCTTGCCGTTCATCACTCCTGACACTGATCCTTCTGCGATGATACCTGATTCCACACACAGATCTCTAAGACCTGCATCTTGAAACCTCTTTCCTATGGTGGAGATGAGATTACAGATTGTGTGGAAGACGCCCATCCTGATGATAATGTTCTTGAACTTCTCTTGTTTCCAGATAACTTCGGCAGCTTTGGCATAGAGTGCTTGATCAAACACGCACACAATCTTGTTAAGCTGTAAGGACTGCATGATAGCATGCGTTTGTTCCAAGATTTCATTAACGGTGGACATTTCTGTTGCGGGAGCATTGATAGTGGGCAGGTAGCTTACAGTGTCCTGAACCACTGCAATGTCTCTGCGCATTTTGATGTTGAACCCAGTCCAACTGCTGATGGACTGGTCCTCATGGTCTGACATTCGAGTAAGAAGCCAGATATGGTTCTTTGTCTTTGAATCCTGGACTTCCTTGGTAGTGTCGACATACGCAGTCTCAATCCTAGGTGGCCCTGCCCGCCGCCCAACATTGTATATTGGCAGCATTGATGATGTCTGAGTGATGCTTCTTATCTTGGACTTGGTAATCTCTGGCAGGACTTTCTCTGGCACAGAGCCTGCAACCTTGGACTGGACAGCAATGCCATTGACTCTATGAGAAGTACCTGCTCCACTTAGGGTCTCTTCAAGTCGGTCAATGTTATCCCAGGCCAGGGTTGTGAACACACCAGGGTAGATGTTTGCTGGCAGTGGAATGTCATCCTTTGAGCATTCCAGCTTCTGGATACAAAGGGCTGTATCGATCTCCTCAAACATTGAGTAAGACACACAGTGACCAAGACGATTCAGAGTTCGGATCAGTTCTGTGTTTCCTGTCAAAGACTTTACAGCATTGGTCAGCAGTACGTGCTTGGGTGGTTTTGTCTTGCCACTGGTAACAGCAAAGACCAAGTCACTGCCAAAGGAAGTGGCAAGACGTTGAGCTCTTTCAGAGGGAGTTTCACACTCACACTCTCCTGTCAGCAGGGTGTGCAGGAATTGAGTGACTGCTGCAGGAATGACATTCTGATCTGTATCGGGAGGCCATGGCTGACTCACATCTTGTTTATTGATCTCATTCCTCAGCTGCATTCCTGCTTTGGTTAAGACATCTTCAGAGTTAGCTGCTCTTGCTTCTTGCAGGTCTTTTGCCATTTTGTGTGCTTGCCGGGCAAGGTCGTCCATTGAGAGGCTGCGTGGATAGATTAGAAGCTTTCCTTTCTCATCTGGGACAAAGCGTAGTGATTCTCCAAACTCGGTTTCAATCTTTCGGCGAACATGTTTCTTTGTCGCTGGTTTCAGTTGGATAATACCACGGGACATCATGGATCTCTCAAGCCTAGATGTGAGGTTTGTCATAGGCAGTACCTCTGGGTTGGGGAATAATTTGGTCCTTATATACAAGCAGAGTTCCTCGAGGGCTTCTGTCTCAACCTCTTCGTAGCGTGCTTCCTCGCTTTCTTCCTGATTTTCACCTGCACCCGACCTGGCGGCCGCTGGGAAATCATCTTTTGTGAAGAGTTTGTAGCACGACTTGTGGTAGTGACCCTCTGCAGCAACAAGGTCTCTGCTAACTAAACCAAGGATTCTCTGGTTGAGTTTCCTTATTGCTGCTCTGCGAATCTTCTCATCTGCTCGTAGCTCAACACACTGTATGAGTGGCTCCCTTGTCTTTGTTGTTTTTATGTACTTGTTTGACTTCTCGCAGAAGATACATACTTTGGCATACACCCTGCTAGTACTAGGGGCATCCCTTGATGCCCTCCTCCTGGGGTCGACGCTTGCTGATTCTATCTTGACACCCTTGGCAAGGATAGAATCCAGTGACTTCTTCATTGTAAAGAGACTACGACATTTACGGTGATAATGTATGTGTGGTATTCCTCCTTCTTCAAGGCCCTTGGCTGCTTCCAGGACTGGATCATGCTGCCTGATTTCTGCAGCCCTGAGCAATGTGTTCCAGGAGTCCAAATCCTGTGGTGACACCAGAGCATCGCTGTCATCATCAGAGCAGTGGATGATACAGTCGATCCGTGCTCTCTTCCTCGCAGATGGTTCCATCCTGCCGTCAAACAGTCGACACACACCTGCAAAAAATATCACCATTAAACCATGAACAAACAAACACATTACATGGAAACCACTCTACATATGTTTGCTCCTTCCAATAATAAATTATCCCCAAAATATAACAAAAAATCCCCAAATATGAAATAAACCCCTAAATATGGAGAAACTTGAAATACACATCGGAATAATTCTTGTAGAGAATCAAATAAGCTACAAGAGCTGTTAGAATATATTTTTCAATGTTCCCCATATTTAAGGATTTATTCTAGAT
Organism: Paralithodes platypus; assembly: GCA_032716605.1. NCBI lineage: Eukaryota > Metazoa > Arthropoda > Malacostraca > Decapoda > Lithodidae > Paralithodes > Paralithodes platypus. Next base: position 5,413,737 of record CM064561.1, read on the forward strand.
TTAGAGGAAAATACCCAAAATATAGAGTATATTCCGAAATATGAGGAAATTTGAAAAATACCTAGGAACAACTCTGGTAGAGAATATAATTCTACATAGGTGTTCAAAGTTTCGCGATGATTGTGTGATGGATTTTAAAGAAAATGAGGAAAACGCCGAGCGTCACGCTAAAAATCTTTATTTTTGGGTAGCGCCCCTATTGCATCAAAAAAATTAGACTAAGCTACCAGTGCGAGAAGGCTATCATATCTTAATGTACTTACAGTCACTCTATAAACATTTTAGTACCATTCGTGTTTAGTCACCCCAGGTGGTACCGATATCTGGCCTGGCTCATGGACTATATGTGGATGCTATGAGTAATGTAATATGTGGATGCTATGAGTAATGTAATATGTGGATGCTATGAGTAATGTAATATGTGGATGCTATGAGTAATGTAATAAACAGTCAACTAATTATGAATAAGGGAATGCCAAAATAATAAAAATAATAATTCAACATAAATTCATATCACCAACCCACCAATTGGCCACTTGCGAGTTTCGTTCTATAAGGAAGTTGGAGTTGTAGACGTCGATATTAAGCAGAATAACCAGCTATAAAATGGTTTATTAATTAAATAAATACATAAAACCAAATTCAACATACCTTTTAGCTAGCAGAAACCTACATAATTATTGCATTTCTGTTTAATATCGATGTCTACAGCTCCAACTTCTTTATAGACTGGAACTCGCAAGTGGTCAATTAACTTACAAATAAACCTAATTAATGAAATAAATGAAACTAATGATTCGTGTAGTACTCCAAGGATTCGAACCGTTTGATTATGGTCGTGGGGAATTTTACTAATCTGAGTGTAGCCACCGGACTCTTACCCAAAAGTACGGTGGCGCTAATAAGTAATGTCTCAGCTGTCATAACGTTTGGCTCGCTCTGTGCTGTATTAATGTCTGTCAGATGTTGAATTGGGTGTGTAAGTGTAGGAACATGTTTTTATATCTCACTCGAAATGAATAAATCAAGTTTTAGATATTGCTGATACCAATTATTAATAAAATATACTTGATGTCGAGACCTCACTTATTTGGCCGACTGTACAAGGTGTTTGGAAAGTCACTTATATATTTTTGTTTCTATGTGTATGAAGGAGACAAAAGGCAGGTGGCTTGTAACGAGTGTCTCCCCCAAAGCCAAAAAAGTGACAGCGCCAAATTCAAGGAACGTTGGGATCAAAATGCCTGGACGCACAAAGTTTAAAGTAGTTTAAATTATAGGATGAAGGAAAGGTTGATTGCCCCTTTAACCCGCTGAGTGCCAGCCAATTTTGACGGTGTGCTTCTGCCAGTGCCCGATTTTTTTTTTGTTTTTTTTTTTTGTTTTGGCTAAATCAATCAAGTTGGGAGAGAAAGGAAGGATAATGGTAAAAAAACAACTCCCCTTGTCCATTTTCGCCAGAAATCAGGTCCCCGATGGTCCCGAAAGTAGCTGAAAAGACACTATAGACTACAGAGACTTTTATGGTATCGGAATGTATGGATGAGAGGGTGGTGGGAGGGTGGTTTTGGGGTTGGTGGGGGGAAGGTAGAAGGGTAATTGACTTGTGTTACACATATGAAGCCGATTAGTGAGGTAGTTTCGCCACCACGGATTTTCCTTTTTTTCCTTTCTACGCTGGAAGTGGGTGGTGGGAGGTGGTTGTGGGTGTGGTGGAGGGTGTGGAGGGAAGGCAGAAGGGTAAGAGACTTGTCACACAAATATGGAACCGATTGGTCCAATCGTTTCGCCGCCACAGATTTTCCTTTTTTTTCCTTCTGACGGGACCGACAGTCAGCGAGTGGGTGGGAGGAGGGATTTGGGATTTTTGTGGTGGGTAAGCCAAAAAGGTAAGGTACATGTGGTAAAAATATGAAAGCCATAGGTGCAGTCGTTTCGCTGCTCCGATTTGTTTTCGGCGAGGACGTATATATACGTCCCTGGCACTGGGCGTGACAACACCCTAGGACGTATATATACGTCCCTGGCACTGGGCGTGACAACACCCTAGGACGTATATATACGTCCCTGGCACTCAACGGGTTAAGGGAGCCCACCTCGCTTTTTTTTTCTCTTTCTCTCCCTCTCTCTTTGGCTTGTATCCATTCGGCCCCATTCAGCCTACTGTTTTAAGACGTTTAACCCCATCCAGGTGTCAATATATTCCTGGCGAGCAGTAGCGAGCCAGCATACATATATTTTTGTTTTGACAGCAAGCTAAATTTGTAAATTTTTCGATAGAAAAAATATTCTGGCGAAGCCGGATTTCTCCATATAATTCTGGCTCGCTATCGCTCGCCAGGAAGAAATCGACACCTGGATGGGGGTAAACGACTTAACACAGTTGGCTGAATGGGGCCGAATGGATACAAGCCAGGGAAAGAGAGAAAAGGAGAGAAAGATAAAAAAACAGCAGGTGACCCCCCTTAACACGATGACGCCGTTTTCACCTTGTATTCTGGCTATTAGTAGACGGTTTTATGCTGTATATGAAGGTCAATCACATGTGGCAATCCAAGGACTCGAACCTAGGATAGTTACACCGAAATTCCGCTCATTTATGCATTACGCTATCAAGACAGTTAAAGAATTATGCCCAAGCCTACGATTTATTATGCAGTTTCGAATCCTGCATATTAATCTGAGCATGTACACTCGGTCCAAGAAGTATCTGCACCCCTATGCTGATCATCTGGTGTGTACAGCTCGGTAGGGTTGGCACCTCTGTCTGCAACTGTATCCATGTGGCAGAGATGATCCTCTCTGACACATGGATATAGTTGCAGGCAGAGGTGCCAACCCTACCAAGCTGTACACACCAGATGATCAGCGTAGGGGTGCAGATACTTTTTGGACCGAGTGTACGGTCGTGCTAATAAGTCATGTCCCAGATGTCATTACGTTTGGCTTGCTCTGCGCTGTATTAATATCTGTCAGATGTTGAATAGGGTGGGTAAGCGTAGGAACATGTTTGTATATTTCACTCGATATGAAGAAATGAAGCTTAGATATTGCTGATACCAATTGATCAAAACATAATTGGTGCCGAGACATGACTTATTAGCATGACTGTACATACATTCCAACTGTGCTCATAAGCCAAACTACCAACCATATCTAGCCTAACAAACCTATGCCTTTAAGTTGGATTTGCAATATATAACCAAAACACACCAATCCTGATCTTGACTTGGGGTTGAACCGAATGTTGATGACTGTAAATAAATCCACCTTCCCTCACTGCACATCACTTACCATAGAACGGACAGACAGACGTTAAGGGGGTCACTGGTTTATTGATGACTGTAAATAAATCCACCTTCCCTCACTGCACATCACTTACCATAGAACGGACAGACAGACGTTAAGGGGGTCACTGGTTTATTGATGACTGTAAATAAATCCACCTTCCCTCACGGCACATCACTTACCATAGAACGGACAGACAGACGTTAAGGGGGTCACTGGTTTATTGATGACTGTAAATAAATCCACCTTCCCTCACGGCACATCACTTAACATAGAACGGACAGACAGACGTTAAGGGGGTCACTGGTTTATTGATGACTGTAAATAAATCCACCTTCCCTCACTGCACATCACTTACCATAGAACGGACAGACAGACGTTAAGGGGGTCACTGGTTTATTGATGACTGTAAATAAATCCACCTTCCCTCACGGCACATCACTTACCATAGAACGGACAGACAGACGTTAAGGGGGGTCACTGGTTTATTGATAACTGTAAATAAATCCACCTTCCTTCACTGCACATCACTTACCATAGAACGGACAGACAGACGTTAAGGGGGTCACTGGCTTGTTTTATCTTTCTCTCATTTTCTCTTTCTCTCCTTTTCTCTCTTTCCCTGGCTTGTATCCATTGGGCCCCATTCAGCCAACTGTTTTAAGACGTGTATCCCCATCCAGATGTCGATTTCTTCCTGGCGAGCGATAGCGAGCCAGCATTGTATGGAGAAATCTGGCTTCGCCGGAGAACTTTTTCTATCAAAAAATTTACAAATTTAGCTTGCTGTCAAAACAAAACTATATACAGTATAAGCTGGCTTGCTACCGCTTGCCAGGAAAATATGGACACCTGGATGGGGGTAAACGTCTTAAAACAGTAGGCTGAATGGGGCCGAATGGATACAAGCCAAACAGAGAGGGAGAGAAAGAGAAAATAGGTGGAGTTGGCTCCCTTAACCCGGAAACTGCGGGGAGACTCTTAAGAGTTCCCCCGGCGGACTGCAGGAAGACTCTTAACCCGTACAGCCCCAGCAACGCGTCTGACGCGTCGGCGATGTATGTAACGCACAGCCCCAGAGACGCGCCTGACGCGTCACCCTAATTGCGCCGACCGTAACCTCAGGTGTAGCCACTCAAGAGGGCTCAGATTTGTATGGGAACTGTGTACGTATCCCACGCAACCGTGCCGATGGTTGAAAACTCTCAAAGTCCACGTGCGTGCACGCGAGCGCGCAATAACCTGTTTTTTTGGGATAATTGCCTTCAATTTTTACTCTTGTAAAATCCGTTTTCGGGGGCTCTGTAGGACCATTTTTTAAGCTTTTTGAGCGGTTTTTCGTGGTTTTTCCTTCATTCCTAACCCATTCGCTATTGTTTCTGGAATAAAACCATTTTTTGAAAACCGGCCGGGTTCTGGTGCGCAAACATTACAAAACTAGCCGGGGCTCCACGGGTTAAGAGTAAGGGAAAAAACAAATCCATTTAACCCTTAAAAAGCGGCTCACCACATAAGTCGTATTTAATAAAGCTGGACTATGTGGCGGCGCTCGACATAGGTCGAGTGGCAATTTCAGCACGTAATGTTGCTGAGAGAGAGAGACAAGTGGTGGCAGGAGACTAGCGAGCGTATGACTGCTCCAGACCACCGCGGCGAACCTACTGACACGAATCTCAGCTCCCTCCTCCCTCTCTCACTCGCTACATACTGAATTGAATGGGGAAAGTACCGAATTACATGCTTTTTGCACTCGCGTTGCACGGTTATTGCAAGAAAACTATCCATCATACAAGGATCGTTATGGTGTCATTCGAAAGCTCTGTTCATGCCCTTTCAGGGATAGATACTTGTTTTACGTTCTGGGTCTTATTTAGGCATGAAAATGATCACGTAAACAGCCCTATTTTGGCTAAAACACCCCGCTGGGCGGTACATATAAATAAACCGCATAGGCCGCTAAAGAAGGGTTAAAACGGCCAAAATTATTATTATTTTTTTGTTTTGCCCCTGGGCCATGCCAAATGTCACTCCTCCACCTCCCCTCCTTCCCCACTTTCCTCCCCTCCTTCAGTTATCACCTATTTTCCCTGTTATTCCCTTATTCTGTGGTCTATTTTCGTGCTAACATTAGCGAGTTGGTAGCAGGGCGTTGTCATCACTGTTACCAAGCGTGGGAAAGAGCGAGAGAGAGACTAATGGGTAACAGTGTCTCTCCAGACAAGAGGAGGGCAGGGAGGTTGCCTCAGCCATACATTATGTAACTCCCGGCCTGTATCACCGATTTTGACCATCCAAACACTGTTTCCACTTGTTTTATTGTTGTAACAGGTTAATACCTTTATAATCAACCTATAATAGGTGCATATGGATAAGTATTAATGCTATTTATGGTAAAATAACGATGTTAGTGATGGGAACAGCTCAAATACGTCAGCACAGGAGTGTGGTGTCTCATACCCCCCATGTCCACTTCTTAGGTTAATTGTGTTGTAATAACCAAACCCCTTCATTAACCTCTTCACCACCATGATGTCATATCCATCATATTCTGGTTACCATTAGACAATTTTCTTTAGTTCATAATCTACCTCTAGGACTCAAAAAGGTAAACACAATATCAATAGACCCTCTGAATACCTTAGGTTCTTCTTAACCCCTTCTGTACCGGCGACGTCTTTTTAATTTATTGTGGCTACTACTAAACGATGTTAGGCTATTTAGTTTAGGAAGGACCTCTGGCAATTAATAGGCTTGAAAGTATCTCACTTAACCCTTTTTACTACCATAGGTCCTTCTTAAACTGCACAACATCATCTAAATATAGATGGAATATAACTGAAAAGACGTAGCCGGTACTGAAGAGGTTAAACTGCATAAAATCGTCTAATGTTAGCCAGTTTCAAGGGTAAAAGATGTCATCGTGCTGAAGGGGTTAAGGTGAAGCAATTGTGTGTAAAAGCATAATTATATAACTAGAATAATATGTTCAGTTTAGACAAAAGTCTCTGGAGCGCAAATAGGGTTAACACATTAAAGAACACGGGAAATAGGGTGATCACATTAAAGAAAACGGGATACATGGATACACATTGAAGAAAACGGGATACATGGATATACATTGGAGAAAATGGGAAATAGGGTGAAGACATTGAAGAAAACGGAATACATAAGTCTAGGTCAGGGGCAACTGAAATAACCTCATAAGAATATTGTGGTTAAGGGGGGTCACCTGCTTTTTTCTCTCCTTTTCTCTCTTTTTCTGGCTTGTATCCATTCGGCTCCATTGAGCCTACTGTTTTAAGACTTTTATCCCCATCAAGGTGTCGATTTCTTCCTGGCGAGCGATAGCGAGCTAGCATTGTATGGAGAAATCCGGCTTCGCCGGAGACATTTTTCTATCAAAACATTTACAAATTTAGCCTGCTGTCAAACAATTTACAAAAAATATGCTGGCTCGCTACCGCTCGCCAGGAAAAAAAATTACACCTGGATGGCGGTAAGGTAAGCGTCTTAAAACAGTAGGCTGAATGGGGCCGAATAGATACTCTTTCAGTACCGGTGCCGTCCTTTTAACTTTATTCTGGCTACTAATATACGATTTTATTCAAGTTTATATAGGGCCTCGAGCAATTAACAGGCTTAGAACTGTCTCACTCAACCCTTTTTACTACCACAGATCCTTCTTAAACTGCATAAAATCGTCTGAATATAGCTAGATTAATGATAAGACGTCGGCGGTACAGAAGGGGTTAATCGTTAGGTTCAAGTTGTCTATAATATATGGTATATAGAGAGTTTTGTACATCTGAATATAATTGTGGAATTATTCTTGTAATAAATGATACTGTAATTATTGCCGATTGTCATTGAGATACCTGCGATTGATATTTTAATTAGATAGATGGATGGATGGATAGACAGATAGGTAGATACAGTAGATATATATATTGGATAGATAAGTAGATAGATATATTGGATAGATTGTTATTTGGATGGATGGATGGATAGATAGATACAGTAGATAGATATATTGGATAGATTGTTATTCGGATGGATGGATAGATAGATACAGTAGATAGATATATTGGATAGATTGTTATTTGGATGGATGGATAGATAGATACAGTAGATAGATATATTGGATAGATAGATAGATAGATATATGGATGGATGGATGGATAGGTAGATAGGTAGATACAGTAGATAGATATATTGGATAGATTGTTATTTGGATGGATGGATGGATAGATAGATACAATAGATATATATATTGGATAGATAGATAGATAGATATATAGATGGATGGATGGATAGATATATTGGATAGATAGATCGATAGATATAATGCATGGAATTGGACTATCTGATGCTTTCTTCCTAAATTTCTCAGCAGTTATCAAGAACAGAAATGCATCTTGTATTAAACATGTCTTACTATTAAAACGAAACACGTGGTTGGTTGACACACACACACACAGTCACTCGTATACACACATACTCTCATTCACACACACACACACAGTCGCTCATATACACGTACACACACACACACACATACTCTCACTCACACACACACACACACACACACAATCACTCACATACACACACTCTCACGCACACGTACAAACATACACGTTTATTCTCCCTCTCTCTCTCTCTCGCTTTCTCTCTCTTACTACAGGTGAAGGTTTGCATGAAATTTCCTTTCCATTTCTAACTTTCTATAAATTCCTTCAGGCAGTATCCAAGATTTGCAAGGTTATTCACTTCTAACTTTCTTCATGTACGGTAATTGCCGGAGGGAACGGAGGGTGGGGAGAGAGCCTTCTTCTTTGCTATTATTTCCTAACACTTTCCCTTACTCTCGGGTTAGCTATCTCTACTAGAATTAAGTCCTGACCACCTCGCTGGGATCGTAAAGTCTGTGTGGTCAGTGTATATAATATAGGTTTGAGTCCCGGAGGGAAGAATGAAAACCTAATATTTAGTAGTGGCCCTGAAATCATGACCACCTCGCTGGGATCGTAAGGTCTGGGTGGTCAGTGTATATATGTAAATCTATGTATAATATCTTCCTCATACTCACACACACACACACACACACACACACACACATATCTCTCTTGCTATTCTATCGCTGCTAAAATAATCAGTGTTCCTCAGAGCTTTCCCAGTGTATACCACCTCTATGTAGGGTATGTAGAACCCGTCTTGCAACACAATCCCACCCCTACTCTGTGCAACTCTCCAACTCAAGAGTGAAACGATACTCCCTATCTTTCTTCTATTCAACAGCTGAGCTCTGAAACTCTCTCCCTGAATCCATCTTTCCCTCATCCTATGACTTAAATTGCTTCAAACTCTGTGTGTCCGGACATTTTGGCTCGAACATTCCTTGATGTTGGCCCTGTCACTCTTTCAACTCGGGGGGAGGCACTCGACACAGGCAGTTTTGCCCTTTGTCTCCCTCATCCGCACACACACACACACACACATACACGTTACGATGGCTGCCACTGTGTTGTTTTCCAACCATTATTTTGAGCAGGGAACAGTTTTGGGTTCGGCTTATAACTTGTGAATGGAGAGAAGTTATGCTACCAGACTCTGGCAAGAATTTGGTTTCATTCAGGATTATTATTATTATTATTATTATTATTATTATTATTATTATATATATATATATATATATATATATATATATATATATATACTGTATATGTACAATCGCGCTAAGAAGTCATGACTCAATTTTTCTAAGGCTCGGACAAAAGTCCCCAAATCTGGCTACCGCTGGCAACTCTCCACTGCCCGTCAGAGCCCAGTCATTTCCTAATTTATAACTATAGGTCTCCGGATATTCCCAATAATTGGCCTACTGACAAAATTAACCTATTTAGGCCTTTTAAATTATATTTATGTTGTTGTTTGAATATATATATATATATTGACATTGAGGGACCTCGTCACACAGAAATCACACATAAGTGAACCTTCTGTCACCATTCCTGCCTGGTCAAGTTTATATATCGGGAAGACACAGCGGCTTGGCAAGTACTCTGGCACAACCTCGCTACAACACCTATTGTGCTACACTCTAATTAGCTGCGGAGATGTAGAGACCAACCCCGGCCCGAGGTCAACACTGAAGAAACCTCACCACCAACCAAGTAAGACAGACACCGTCATTTCAACAGTCCCTAGCAGAAAAATTCATTATTACAAACCGGGCCTACAGGTACCCCAGCCTCCCGTCATGCTCCAATTCAACCCACAACACAACCCAACACGGTCGGCGACCCAGTCTCCCGTCATGCACCAATTCAACCCACAACACAACACAACAATATCGGTGGCTCAACATGTAACCGGAGCAGCTAGGAAGAAAGGTATCAGTCGCAACAACATCAACAATGGAGCAGCATTTGCAACCAGGAATAAGGACAACATCATCAAACCGCAAATACAGGTGGGGCTGGGAGGGGTCATAGGGGGAGACATAGCCACAGACAGTCCCCAACCCCCACGCTCACACCCTAGCAGCAGCACAGCTGATCACCACACCGCCAGATGTACGACGAACAATAAAAAGAAGCTATGTAGAGTGTGTGATATTAGATTCAACAAAAGGAGTCCAACATCACAATGTAGTATTTGTAATGAAACGGTACACGATCGATGTACTTATGTTACCAGCAGAAAAGAAGTGGAATGCGATAAATGCAGGGAATTAGCTATTACCCACTCCACCAACACTACATTACCCGCAGCATTACCATTAATACCACAGATATCGGCGACCCAAGTAGCACAACATGCAACAAGAACAACAATAAAAACAGGTAGCACTCGCAAATACATCAACAGGGAAGCAGCATCAACGGACAATAAAAACAACAACAACAACAGCAAACAACCACAGCCCGACCGCGAGTATCCCCTGCCCCCTCCCCTGCCCTCTCCCGCACAAACAGCTGATCGACGCGGACCAAACCACACCTCCAGTCGTATGATAAACAGTAAGAAAAAACTATGTATAGTCTGTAATATTGGTTTCAACAATGGGAGTTCACTTTCACAATGCAACAGTTGTAATGAAATTGTTCATAACCGATGTACTTACGTTAACTGTAGAAACGAAGTTGAATGTGTTAAATGTAGGAATTCAGCTGTACAACACCGCGAAACCATTTGTTTTATTTGTGAATCACTCATAACACGACGTCAGAAGATCCACAACTGTGTAAAGTGTAAACAGGTAGCTCACATGAAGTGCATCTCTAAGAATACCAACAGTGAAGAACGGGAATTCCTTTGCAATAAGTGTGCCTTGCATTCATTACCGAATATTAATGTAAATGATCCAAGTATTAACAACTCAGAATCCAGCCAGGACATATTCAAAATCAAAGATGAATACAGAGTGCTCACCAACAAAGGGCTCCATCTTATCCACATTAACGCCAGATCAATGTACCATAAATTGTCAGAAATAAAATTGCTAGCTAATAAGGCCAAAGCTTCAATAATTGCAATCACAGAAACCTGGCTGGATTCAAGTATAAACGATGGTGAAATAAACATTCAAGGTTTCAATATGGTTAGGAATGATCGCAATAGGCATGGGGGAGGAGTATGTCTGTATGTAAAAAACAACCTCACACACACAACTAGGACCGACCTCCATGTAGAAAATCACGAAGCTCTGTGGATCGACCTACACCTGCCGAGGACTAGACCCATCACAATTGGGGTATGCTATAGGCCATCAGACGACACACAATTCTTGACCAAATTTGAACGACCTTTGTCATCGCTAGACCCTCGGAATGAATCCATCATACTAGGGGATTTTAACCTGTGTTACAAACGACGAAATAATAGGCTTGTACTGACAATGCACAATCACAAACAACTCATCACAACCCCCACACGTATCTCTGAGAACACTGCCACAATAATAGACCACATAAACTGTAACAGAGAGGACAAAATATCCCAATCAGGGGTTTTACAGACTGGCATAAGTGATCACTTCGTCACATATTGCACACGGAAAACCACAAAAATTACCCCAGAGAATCGCAAGGTTATCAAAATAAGGTCACTCAGAAACTACAATAAAGAAGCATTTCTGGAAATTTTATGGAATACAGACTGGTCTCCAGTGTTTGGAAGTACAAACATTAATGACGCATGGGTTGGCTTCAGAACCATCATCACAAACATCCTAGACGAAATAGCTCCTCTGAAAGACATACGAATTAAAGCAAGGTCAGACCCATGGATCAACAATGACATACTACACCATCTGGAACACAGAGACAATCTGTTAAAAAGGCTTGCGAAACATAGACAGGATCAAGGTCTGAAACATGAGTTCAACAGGACCAGAAATAAACTAAGTAGGAAAATGAAATCAGCGAAAACTAATTATTTTCACAATAAGGCAGAGGAATATCAAAATAACCCAAAGAAACTATGGAGGCACCTAAAAACAACAGGCTACAGCAACAAGACAAGAGATTCGTCTAACACTAATATTGCTCTCACCATTAATGATCAGGTTTGCCACGATAAACGACAAATTTCAACCTACTTCAATTCCTTCTCCACTTCCAAAGTAAACACACTTGCACAAAACCTACCTCAACCTCTCAATAAATACACAACAACAATAGCCACCTTTCGTAATTTCTACAGAGATAAAGACATACACCCGAACACATTTGGATTGCAAAATGTTACACCAAAATACACTTTTGACGAGCTGTCTAACCTAAATGTACATAAAAGCACAAGACCAGACAAAATTCCTGCGAGATGGAGCCATTGGTATAGCAGGCCCCCTAACCCACATCATCAACTTGTCAATTAACACCAACACTGTACCTGCTGAACTGAAGGAAGCTATTGTAACCCCTCTATTTAAGAAAGGAAATAAACTAGAAATTGGCAACTACAGACCAGTTAGCATATTGTGTATTGTATCTAAAATCCTTGAAAGAGCGGTATACACCCAAATTGAACACTACCTCAAACAAAATGATATATTCTATAAGTTTCAATCAGGTTTCAGATGCATGTACTCGACAGACTCCTGTCTCATCCACTTAACGGATCACATTCGTAAAGAAATGTCTAAAGGTAACTACACCGGTATGGTTCTTCTTGATCTACAAAAAGCGTTTGACACAGTAGACCATGATATCCTATGTAATAAACTACATGCAATGGGCATAGGGTCTGTGAACTGGTTTAAATTTTATCTTAGTGGTAGAACCCAAAGAGTCAAAATTGATGATAATATATCTGATCCTATGCCAATTAACTGTGGGGTCTCGCAGGGAAGCATCCTTGGTCCCTTACTCTTTCTCTGTTATGTGAACGACATGGAACTGAGCGTCTCATGTAAATTATTACTGTATGCAGACGACAGTGTGCTTCTGGTTTCAGGAAAAGACCCAATAAGTATTGCCGCTTCACTTTCAAAAGAACTAGAAACATGTAGTGAATGGCTAGTGGACAATAGACTATCTCTTCACCTGGGCAAGACGGAAGCCATCTTATGTGGAACAAAACGCAAACTGAAAGACATTGTGGGCTTCTCGGTCAACTGTAATGATATTCCTATAACAACAGTGTCACAAGTTAAATATCTCGGACTAAAACTGGACGCGAGTTTGTCAGGTGAAACAATTTTGGAATCTATCCTGAGTAAGTGTAGAGCACGTATAAAATACCTGTATAGACAGGTGGGATGCTTGCCCGTGGCGACCAAAAAGACCCTCTGCCAAGCGCTTGTTCAATGTCATTTTGACTATTCTGTGTCATCCTGGTACTCTGCATCATCTAAATCAGCACAGCACAAACTTCAGGTCACTCAAAATAAAATGGTTAGGTTCATGCTGAACCTAGGACCCAGATCACATGTTGGCCAGGAACAACTTCAGTCACTAGGTATGCTCAATGTCTCTGACAGGGCCAAACAAATCAGGCTCACTAATGCCTTCAAAATTTTCTATGACAGAGCACCAGAGTATCTAAAGAATGATTTTGTTAAAGCAAATGAGAGGAGTGCACATAATACAAGAAACAGGATGATTAATTTTAAGGTCCCGAGAATCCAAGGACAGGGTAAGCAAACATTCTTCTTCACTGCCATCAAAGACTGGAACGACTTACCCCAGTCAGTCCGTGAAAAGAGAACACTGTATTCCTTCAGACGTAGCCTGAAGGAACACATGAACCAGACAGCTGCGAGAAGGGAGCACCAAACTTATGTCTACTACTAAATACGACATAAGAGATAGACAAACCAAACTGAAATGATTATTGATTACGGATTACTGATATTTATTATAGGATGTAAGGTATCTTAAAATAACCCCCTAGAAATACTTTTTCTATCTTTTTTTTTTTTTTTTTTTCTCCCCATTTCCCCAGCTAACCTAATCCCACAAGGACCCCAATGGAAATACGCCTAACGGCCTTATTGGGCTATCCTGAGTTGGAATTATGCAAGGCTGGTACATGTCATATTTTGTAATATACTATGTGGTACCAACTCTGTAAATTGCTAACTGAATAAATATTATTATTATTATTATATAAGTAAGGTTTGTTTTCAATATGTTTATAGAATAATGAAAGTATTTAATTTCCTGGCGCTATCTAGCGTGTTAAACTCCCTGGGCCTGCCGCCTGGAGGCCTGCAGAAAAATGAAAGTCAGTCACTGCCAGTATATGAGGGAGAGTGTATCTCTTCCGCTCATATATCCACCTTTGTCCTTTACTACATGCATTTCCATCTTTCGTTCCTATATGGGTGTCCCTATGGGCTATTAAATATGTTATAAGTGAAATTTCATCGTCTGTCTATACAAAATACAAATTCTCGAGTATTCAAGCTTTATCCCAAAATATACTGGAGACCGCTTTGTTTTTTAAGGCAGACTTGTCCCACTTAGAGAATTAAATGTGGAAAAAACAATCTGTTATATGTTTATTTACGTGCTTTATTGACACTCATGGGTTGAATATTACTTTTAACGGTTGGTTTTAATTTGATGAGATACTTTTCTCCCAGTATTATTGGCTTAAAGAGTAATAAAATCATTAAGAGACTTCCTCCACATTTTAATCCTGAATCTAGTGAGCGAGATACTACGAGTTTCACATTCTTTCGTTCGGGTTAGTCTCAACTTTCGTATTATTTGGTTTGCTCTCACATAATGAGATAAATATATTGTAACAATCTTATATATCGTGTTTTTGGTATTTTGTCCTTCAATACAGTTCTCCCCGGTGTGTAATATATGAATATAGTAGAGCCTCAATAGTTGCCAGATAGCACTTTCTGAACAAAAGATACTGGGAATCGAGAAATTACTTATTAGCGCTATTGTACATTCATCCATTTTAGAAAATCACCTATCACCCTGTTCATTTTAAGTAGGCCAGAAATTGTGAACCATAAACTCTATTACTCAAAATGGGCTTGAGAAAATGGGCTGTAAATTGCTACACCTGTTCCCTGGTTGATTCTTCCTAAATGTTATAAATATTAGCTCGAGTCCTCTTGTCTGTTGGGAGTTATAGAGGTTAGTGGTCAGGGTTGCTCGCCAAATTATAATGAATGGACTATAGTAGCAGAGATCCAGCCGGTTCATTTTGGCTCTTATTGTTGAATGGCGTTGAGGCAGATGTTGAGGAGTTTGTTTGGTAGTTATAGGGAATAGACTCGCATCCTTATTGTTCATGTTTTTTTCCTCCAGATTTTTGAGAAATGAGTGTTTTCATGGTCTTATTTATAACTTCAATGTGGTCCTGATGTGGCGGCGTCTACGCCGTGGGGCCACCTCCCGAGGCTGCCAACCACGGATGGCTGCCGACCCTCCACGGCCGAAGACAAAATCAACGACCAGTGGAGGAAAACCGGATGACGGCCGCGGGGAGCAGTTTCGGGAGCCAATCCGCCACAATCATCCCCTGCCCCCTCCTTGGGGGCAAGGGTCCTTGGAGCGGCTTCGGTCGTGCCGGGAATTTCCACACCTCTCACACCACACACACACATCACACAGTTTTTCCTACACCGAAAAATGACTCTCCGGCTGTCATTTCTCGAAGACTTCTTCTAGCCGGAGACATTGAGAGCAACCAAGGACTCACGTACACATACATATGTCCAACTTGCTCAAAACCCATCACTTCGAGTCGCCATACTAAGGGTTCAGTTCTCTGCAATTCATGCGGGAACTGGACCCACTTCACCTGCACAACACTTGCCTCCAAGAAACACTACACAAACACCTGGACCTGTTCCTCATGCCCCTCCCTCTCCCAGTCAAATCCCTCACCTAAAACCCGTCCACCTCTCCTCCCCAACCCACCTAACCTTCCCATATCATCCACCATCCACGGATTTACACCAGTGAGGAACGGTGCACGGCCAACGCAGAAAAGGTCTCATCTACCAGTCACAATGTCAAACAGATTTGAGATATTGGTAGAGATGGAAGACGAACCAGAAGAGACCAGGCTCGTTGGGGATTCCATCCTACGAGGACAGGTCGAAGAGTTCTGCGACAGAGTCCCAAATCAACGAAAAAGATTTTGCATCCCAGGAGCTGGACTGGACGACATTGTGGAAGCCTTCGAAGATGCCACAAAGGATGCAAATGAAAATACCCTTTTTGTCATCCATGCTGGTTCAAATGACGTCATGCGCACCAGATCCGAAGAGTTGATGGAGAAATATCGCAAGATGATCCAGCACTACAAAAACAAGTCAAGGAATATCATCATCTCAGGCATTCTCCCCAAGATCGACGCACCTGACAAATTCTACGACAAGGCCTTCAGCACAAATAGCCGACTAAAATATTTGTGTCTGAAGGAAGAAGTTGAATTCATCAACTTCTGGGACAACTTCTACAACCAGCCTACTCTGTTCCGCAAGGATGGCACTCATCTAAACCCTGTGGGTTCAGCATGCAGGGGTCGTCTCCTACACGAAGCAGTCCGCAGCCATGGATCAAAAAACGCCATCCGAGAAGAAGCAGCAGTGACATAAATCATCCAACGCCAAGAAAAAACAGAGGCAACCGAGGACCACCAGCGATAACGACCGAAGACAGCGAGGACCGAGGACAGCCATGAACATAAATGTAGATCCGACAAGAACCAAAAATATTATTAAAGAGCGTTCCGTGAGTTCTAAAATAACAAATTTAAAGGTTTTCTATGCAAACGCTCGTAGCATACGCAATAAATTTTCAGATTTAGAGGAGCTAGTGTTTACAGAAAATTATGATGTGATTGGCATAACAGAATCTTGGCTCAATACAGAAGATAGAGACTTTTTAGCAGAGTATTCACTTCCCGGTTATGTAATGTTTGAGAAAAGCCGAATAAATCGAAATGGAGGTGGCGTTTTACATTATATCAAAGAAAGTCTTAACCCTACCCTCTTGTCAAAACCTCAAATTGTGAACGTCGACGCATCTTTTGTGCTAATAAAGAATAATAAAGGTACAAAAATAATACTTGCATTAATATACAGACCTCCAGCTCAATCAGTGCAAACTGACCGAGAAATTTACGAACAAATTGCAGATGTAAGTAACTCAGAAGATACCATAATTTTTGGCGACTTTAATTTACCTGTGACCAAGTGGGGCGATACTCTTACTTCACACTCCGGACAGGCCTTGTATATGAACTTGCAAGAGAGTTCGCTTTATCAATTTGTTCGAACACCGACCCGTGGTAATAACGTTCTTGACATTGTACTTGCAACAAAAGAAGAATTAATAGAGAATTTGAATGTTGGTGATGAATTCAGTAACAGCGACCATCGTACGATAACTTTCACTTTAAAGTTTACTAGTAACGAACCAAATAGTAGCATCGAAAAAGTCCCTAATTTCAAGAAAGCAAACTTCCATAAACTTAGAGCTATGTTTAAAGAAACTGACTGGAGCTTTTTAATTAACAATAACGACATAAATACATCTTGGAAGTTATTCGAAACCATATACCTAAAAGCAGTGCAAGACTGCATACCATCGAAAATACGGCATCCAGGCCATAATAATAAGCCCAAATGGTGGAATAAAGACATTTCAAACTGCCTGCTTGCTAAAAAATTTGCTAATGATAGATTAAAATCCTCACAAAATGACGAAGAACGGGTGAAATTTGTAGAGCTACGACGCAAAGCCAAAAAGTTAATTAAGCAAAGTAAAAAGACCTTAGAGTTACATATTGCGAATCAAAGTAAAACAAACCCGAAAGAATTCTATAGTTATATCAGAAAGAAAAAAGTAGTTACTTCAACTGTTGGACCGTTAGGCGATGAAAATGGAGATTACACCAAAGACGAAGTACAAATGAGTAATGCCCTCAATACCTTCTTTGCATCAGTTTTTACAACAGAAGACCTCAGTGATATCCCTACACCATCGCCGATTCAGATTGATAATTCGGATGTTCTAAGCAATATCACCGTTACAGAGAGAGAAGTATTGAATTGTTTAGATAAACACAAGGTAAATAAAACGCCTGGACCTGATACAATCTCGCCTAGAGTTCTAAAGGAAGCTAAGGATGAGCTCTCCAAACCACTGACATTACTATTCAATAAATCCTTGCAGTCTGGAACTATGCCTGATCAGTGGAAGCTAGCCAACGTAACACCGATATTCAAAAAAGGCAGCAAATCCCTACCCAGTAACTATCGTCCAATTAGCTTAACCTCAGTTGTATGTAAAATGCTAGAAACGGTCATACGATACAGACTCGTAAATCATTTAGAGGAAAATAACATACTTAAATATACTCAACACGGCTTTCGTAAAAAACGTTCCTGTTTAACAAACCTCTTAGACTTCTTCCACGATATCCTCAACCTCTACGATGAGAGTAAAGCTGTAGATATTATATACCTTGATTTTCAAAAGGCCTTTGACAAAGTTCCCCACAAACGTTTACTGCTAAAACTAAAAGCGCATGGAATACAAGACGGTGTGTTGAAATGGATAGAAAATTGGCTTAGCGACAGAAAGCAAAGAGTAGTCATAAACGGTAAGGCATCTAAATGGACCAATGTAAGTAGCGGGGTACCCCAGGGATCGGTACTAGGACCAATTCTCTCTCTAATTTACATCAACGACATAGATGAGGGTCTCACCTGTACAATCTCAAAATTTGCTGACGATACAAAAATTGCAAATAGCGTACTCTCAAAAGAACAAGTTGACGATATGCAACACAATCTAGATAAATTGTCATGTTGGGCCCAAATTTGGCAAATGAGTTTCAATGCGGATAAATGTAAAGTACTACATATCGGATACCTAAATGAGAAAGCAAACTATTCGATGAATGGCACTCACCTTAAGAATGTAAACAGAGAAACCGATCTGGGAGTAACAATATCGAGTAACCTAAAACCGAGTCAACAATGTTCAGAAGTTGTTAAGAAGGCAAACAAAATAATTGGCTTTATAGGAAGGTCATTTGAGCATAAATCCAAAGAAGTTATCCTAACCCTTTACAATTCCTTAGTCCG
Source organism: Paralithodes platypus (assembly GCA_032716605.1). Classification (NCBI taxonomy): domain Eukaryota; kingdom Metazoa; phylum Arthropoda; class Malacostraca; order Decapoda; family Lithodidae; genus Paralithodes; species Paralithodes platypus. The sequence goes on from CM064561.1 coordinate 5,432,599, forward strand.
CCCTCTTCTGGAATACTGTGTTCAATCCTGGTGCCCTTATTACCAAAAAGATATAAACAAGCTAGAACAAGTTCAACGTAGAGTTACCAAAATGATACCTAGCCTAAAGAACAAACCATACGAAGAGCGTCTTAGAGAATTAAATCTATTTCCTTTAACCCAGCGCAGATTAAGAGGTGACTTAATTCAAGTGTTCAAAATCATCAAAGGCATCGACAATATGAACTGTAGTAAGTACTTCACTATCGACCAAGCTAATTACACGCGGGGAAACGGTTGCAAAATTATTGGTAAATCTTTTAACTCACACGAATCTAAGAATTTCTTCTTCAATCGAGTTGTCAACTTGTGGAATGGGCTTCCCCGAAGCGTTATAGACTGCATCACCGTTGATTCATTTAAACTCCGCCTAGACAAATATCTCGCATCAAACCCGCGACTGACTGCGTTTGTAAATGAATCACTTTATTTTATCCCCCCTCAGTTACTAACCCATCTGTCCCCTACTAACTTCCTAATCCTGCCACGGACATTAGTTCCAGGGCAGTAGTTCCCTTTCCAATGTTCCCTTACCCACTCTAAACCACTGTTTGGACACTTGATCCTCAGTGTTTTGGAGGACAAGCAACCTAGAAGGGTCACTAGATCTGTTGTTGCTTGATTTCCTTTGTACTCCTTTGTACTCCCCCCCCTAAAACACGTCCACCTCTCCTCCCTAACCCACCTAACCTTCCCATACCATCCACATCCTCAACTCAACACACCACACCCCATCCTAATCCATTCCAACCCCCATCTCATGCTCCCCAATCCCCCCCCCCACCTCACCCATCCCAACCCCCAGCCCCTCCCTCACCCCCCCCCCCCCCCCCTCACGCCCACCCCCACCCCATCCTCGTGCAGCAGCACCCAACATACATCGTGCACATAACATTAACCCTCTCACGACCATAGGATGCAGAGGTTGCCAGATTAGCAATAAGAAATAGATTACTCTCACTGTTATAATTACCTCTCCAAAATTAGTTTTCTGCCCACAGCTAACTCAAAGACAACTGCAGAGGTTGAAGTAAACAAACTAAAGGTTTATAGATACCCCTTACGGTAACAAAGGATTTAAAGTATCCCTAATAGGCTCAAAAATCGCGTCAGGATGTGAGAGGGTTAACATTCTTCAACTGAACATAGATGGCATCAACACAAAGAAACACGAACTCTCACACTTCATCAAACAACACAACATACACATTGCCATCTTACAAGAAACAAAACTCTGCACAACACAAAAAACACCCACTTTCATAATTTCACCACCATCAGACAAGACCGGGCTGTCGGCGGGGGCGGTGGACTCATCACCCTGGTACACAAAGAAATATCATACATAGTAACCAATGTACAAACCAAATCCCTCCTCCCCCCAAATGATAACACAACAGAAATACAGTCAATTAAAATACGCACTGGCAACAACTCCAACATAACCATCATAAACACATACATCCCTCCCCAAACATCCCCTACAGTACCAAATGAATACAGACCACACTTACAACACATCACAAACACCCCACACACCCCACACATCATCCTGGGTGGTGACTTCAACGCCAAGACGTCGGCCTGGTTTGTCGACAACCCCGACACAGACAGAGGGCTGGTACTACAAAACCAAACCGATAACCTCATCATCCTTAACGGCATCCATCAACATACCCATATTCCTCACCAAGCCCTCTATAACCCATCATCTCCAGACATCACCTTTTGCTCCCCAGAACTCGCCCCCACAACATCCTGGAGGGTGGTCAGAACCTTAGGCTCTGACCACCTCCCGATCATTATCACCACCAAAACCAGACTCACCCCAGCTAGCCACAAACACACATACACCAATTATAAAAGAGCTAACTGGGAAGCATTCACAAATGAGACAGAACAACACTTCACAACTCTAAACAGTACACCCATCACTAACATCAACAATGCTGTACACATACTCAATAAAACTATCCAAAACGCTGGCAAGAAACACATTCCAAGAGGTAACAGAAAAAGACACAACCCCAACTTCACACCAGAAATTCAAAACCTCATCAGACAACGCGACATACTGAAACACTCCCCAGCACCCCACACACAAGACATCACATAACAAATCCAAGCACTCAACACCCAAACTAACAACAAAATACAAGAACAACAAAAACTAAATTGGAATAACTTCCTACAAACACTTGATCACAAAACAAATCCCAAAACACTCTACAAAAACTAAACAGCATCACACTTTCCAACAGCAACACAACACAATCACATGCTGCAATCACAACAACAGACTCTACTCCTTCATGTAAACAACAAGCAAACACTCTCATCAATCACTTCTCACATGTCAGCCACCTAAAACCTCATAAAGACGACTGACGTGTCATCCGACGTAAGAGACAATTCCCCACAGACCCTGACTATACACCCTTCACCAATCACCAGACAAAGCATATCATCAACAATCTCAAGCACTCACGCGCCTGTGGCCTAGACAACATAAGCAACATACACCTCAGACACCTGGGACCACAAGGCATACAAGCACTCACTAACATATCAAACTACAGCTATTCACACAACACAATACCAGACATTTGGAAGCATGGCATCATCATCACATTCCCCAAACCCAACAAAGACCCCACGCTACCCTCCTCGCACCGCCCCATCACACTCCTTTGCTCCCCCTCCAAAGTCATGGAACGCCTAGTATTACAACTAATTACACCTGACCTACCCCTAGCTCCAACACAACATGGCTTTAGGCCACTGCACTCCACAAACACTCTTCTCACAGACCTTACATAAAGAGCTTTCGACGGCATCAACTCCGCTAGACCACCACACAGATCACTATTAGCCACACTCGACATTAGTAAAGCCTTCGATGCCATCCCCCGCCACAGCCTAACAAACAAAATCTACAACACAAACATGCACAACAACACAAAAAGGTGGCTGGCCAACTTCCTAGCAGGCAGATGTGCACACGTATCTTTTGCCGGTCAGTCATCTAAAATCAGAAACTTTCCAAATGGAGTCCCACAAGGATCCGTCCTATCGCCCGCACTCTTCAATCTGTACATGCACGATATAACTACACCCAATACGCCCCAAATAAACTTAGCCTCCTATGCAGATGACATAACACTCACATGCACACACCATGACCCAAAAAGAGCAACAGATCTCCTTCAACCCTATCTCAACACACTACATGGCTGGTGCACTACAAACAGACTTAATCTAGCCCCAGCCAAATCCACCGCAACCCTGCTCACAAGTTGGACAGGAGAACACGAATACATCCCTCAACTCACCATAAACAACACACCCCTAACACATACACACACACCCAAAATCCTAGGAGTAACATATGATACTTATATGACATTCAAACAACACACCACAAACATTTAAAAAGAAACTGACACCCAGACTTAACGCCCTCAGCTCACTTGCTCACACAAAATTTGGACCCTCAAAGAAACTACCATCACAGTATATAAACAATACATAAGATCAGTGATGGAATACGCAAGCCCAGCCTGGGCTTCTAACCGAGCTGAAACACATCATAAGACCTTACAGACTATTCAAAACAAAGCCCTGAAGATCATTACAGGCTGCACAGCTACTGCACCCACAGATCACCTACATCAAGAAACCAAAATCCTCAAAGTCACAAATCCCAATGGACGTATGTGTATTATTGGTTTACCGAATAGTATTGTACACTCGGATACCATAGTTTCAAGCCCACCCATAAATAGTATTGTACACTCGGACACCATAGTTTCAAGCCCACCCATAAATAGTATTGTACACTCGGATACCATAGTTTCAAGCCCACCCATAAATAGTATTGTACACTCGGATACCATAATTTCAAGCCAACCCATAAATAGTATTGTACACTCGGATACCATAGTTTCAAGCCCACCCATAAATAGTATTGTACACTCGGACACCATAGTTTCAAGCCCACCCATAAATAGTATTGTACACTCGGATACCATAGTTTCAAGCCCACCCATAAATAGTATTGTACACTCGGATACCATAGTTTCAAGCCAACCCATAAATAGTATTGTACACTCGGATACCATAGTTTCAAGCCCACCCATAAATAGTATTGTACACTCGGACACCATAGTTTCAAGCCCACCCATAAATAGTATTGTACACTCGGATACCATAGTTTCAAGCCCACCCATAAATAGTATTGTACACTCGGATACCATAGTTTCAAGCCAACCCATAAATAGTATTGTACACTCGGATACCATAGTTTCAAGCCCACCCATAAATAGTATTGTACATTCGGATACCATAGTTTCAAGCCCACCCATAAATAGTATTGTACACTCGGATACCATAGTTTCAACCCCACCCATAAATAGTATTGTACACTCGGATACCATAGTTTCAAGCCCACCCATAAATAGTATTGTACACTCGGATACCATAGTTTCAAGCCCACCCATAAATATTCGGGGACTTCACCTATTTCTATTTATGGAAGTCTATCTCTGGAAACCAATTTATGACAAGTTTCAATACATCAACTATAAAACTATAATATGCTATTTATTGAGAAGCTAGTATATAAAAAACTAAATCCAGAGAGTTATAATTGCATACAGTAAAACATACGGGGGTCCACATATTCTTATGAGTGGGCTACAGACTATGGCATCCGAGTGTACATTATGCATTTGCACTGGACGTACGATCATTTGAATTAGTTACTTTTGATTTCTAGGCATTATTTTATTTCGATCCGGCTAACGATCCTGGTTATTTCAGAAGTGCGTGCGGAGTTACATGGAGGGAGAGACAGACAAACGAGGTAGTACGAGAGCGGTGTGATGTGGATGTAGATGTGCTGGAAAGTGTGAAAAGGAACACCTTGAGATGGTTCGGTAATGTGGAACATATGGGAAGTGAGAGAATGACTAAGAGAGTGTACGAGAGTCAGGTGGAAGGACAAAGAGGGAGAGGTAAACCGAGAGAGAGGTGAAAGGATGGAGTTAAGAAGTAAATGCGTGAAAGTGGTGTTGTAAGGGAGGAGGGGCGTCAACTGATATTGTTTTTGTTGTTGTGTTTTCCCTGTTCTTGCTCTGTCTTGAGTCGGCTACCCCCAAAATGGGGATTGGGCCTGAGCATATAGATAGATAGATAGATAGATATATCATAGACTCATATATATATACTGTATATATACTGTATATATACACCTTCACGCCCGAGCCTGACACGAACTCCCGACTCTTCGGTAAGAAAATGCTAGCCATTTAAGGGGGGATGTACTTATTTATTTGCTTATTTGTGTATCTTTTTTAGTTTCCTCGCTAAACCTACATCAAGCTTTAAAACTAATAAAACCCAAGATCCTCTTTCAAGATAACATTGTATATTTTTCGATAACAAAAAATACCGGCCGAAGTCTGCTTCCTCTTAAATTACAGGGTTGCTATCGCTTGCCAGGAATAAAATCGCCACCTAAATGTCACAAAAGGTCTTAATATTGACAAAGAAAGAGGTATCTCGGTATCAAGGGGTTTGGTATACTTATTAGTGTATATAGTTATCTATTAAATATTGTTTGAGTTTCCTCCCTAGACCTCCATCAAGCTTAATTTATTATCCTCGAGATCCTCCTTCGAGAAAATTGTGCACATTTTTCGGTAAAATAATATCCCGGTAAAAAGGCTGGTTTACTCCAAAATGACATGCTCGATATCGCTCGCCAGAAAAAAAAGATACTTAAATGGCACGAAAGGTCTTGGAACTGGTAAGAGAATGGGATGAAAGGTCTTAAAATAGACAAACTAATGGGGCGAACGACTTTAAATCTCAAATCTAATAAGGCAAAACATGAGTGAGAAGGGGGTCCAGAAAAAGCCACTCCCTCCCCTTTAACACCTCGGTAGTGGGGGGGGGGGGGGTATAAATGGCCAGATTTGGGTAATGGCCCGGGCGGCAGGAAGGTGACAGAGTGAGAGAGAGAGAGAGAGAGAGAGAGAGAGAATGGTCCGGGTGGTAGAGAGGAGATAGAGAGAAAGAGAGAATGGCCCGGGCGGTAGGGAGGAGGTAGAGAGAAAGAGAGAATGGCCTGGGCTGTAGGGTGGAGATAGCGAGAAAGAGAGAATGGCCCAGGCGGTAGGGAGGAGATAGAGAGAAAGAGAGAATGGCCCAGGCGGTAGGGAGGAGATTGAGAGAAAGAGAGAATGGCCTGGGCGGTAGGGAGGAGATAGAAGAAAGAGAGAATGGCCCAGGCAGTAGGGAGGAGATAGAAAGAAAGGTAGAATGGCCCAGGCGGTAGGGTGCAGATAGAGAGAGAGAGAGAATGGCCCGGGCGGTAGGGAGGAGATAGAGAGAGAGAGAGAATGGTCCGGGCGGTAGGGAGGAGATAGAGAGAAAGAGAGAATGGCCCGGGCGGTAGGGAGGAGATAGAGAGAAAGAGAGAATGGCCCAGGCGGTAGGGAGGAGATAGAGAGAAAGAGAGAAAGGCCCAGGCGGTAGGGAGGAGATAGAGAGAAAGAGAGAATGGCCCAGGCGGTAGGGTGCAGATAGAGAGAGAGAGAGAATGGCCCGGACGGTAGGGAGGAGATAGAGAGAAAGAGAGAATGGCCTGGGCGGTAGGGTGGAGATAGCGAGAAAGAGAGAATGGCCCAGGCGGTAGGGAGGAGATAGAGAGAAAGAGAGAATGGCCAGATAGAGAGAGAGAGAGGCGGTATATGGAGGAGAGAGAGGAATGGCCTGGGCAGTAGGGTGGAGATAGAGAGAAAGAGAGAATGGCCCGGGCGGTAGGGTGCAGATAGAGAGAGAGAGAGAATGTCCCGGGCGGTAGGGAGGAGATAGAGAGAAAGAGAGAATGGCCCGGGCGGTAGGGAGGAGATAGAGAGAAAGAGAGAATGGCCCAGGCGGTAGGGAGGAGATAGAGAGAAAGAGAGAATGCCCGGTAGGGTGGAGATAGAGAGAAGAGAGAATGCCCAGGCTAGGGAGGAGGAGATAGAGAGAAAGAGAATGGCCCAGCGGTAGGGAGGAGATAGAGAGAAAGAGAGAAGAGAAGGCCCGGGCGGTAGGGTGGAGATAGAGAGAAGAGAATGGCCGTAGGGAGGAGATAGAGAGAAAGAGAGAATGGCGGGCGGTAGGTGGAGTAGAGAGAAAAGAGAGAATGGCCCGGGCGGTAGGGAGGAGATAGAGAGAAAGAGAGAATGGCCCGGGCGGTAGGGAGGAGATAGAGAGAAAGAGAGAATGGCCCGGGCGGTAGGGAGGAGATAGAGAGAAAGAGAGAATGGCCCGGGCGGTAGGGAGGAGATAGAGAGAAAGAGAGAATGGCCGGCGGTAGGGAGGAGAGGAGATAGAGAGAAAGAGAGATGTAGGGTGGAGATAGAGAGAAAGAGAGAATGGCCCAGGCGGTAGGGAGGAGATAGAGAGAATGGCCCAGGCGGTAGGGAGGAGATAGAGAGAAAGAGAGAATGGCCCGGGCGGTAGGGTGGAGATAGAGAGAAAGAGAGAATGGCCCGGGCGGTAGGGTGCAGATAGAGAGAGAGAGAGAATGTCCCGGGCGGTAGGGAGGAGATAGAGAGAAAGAGAGAATGGCCCGGGCGGTAGGTGGAGGGTGGAGATAGAGAGAAAGAGGAGAATGGCCCAGGCGGTAGGGAGAGATAGAGAGAAAGAGAGAATGGCCCAGGCGGTAGGGAGGAGATAGAGAGAAAGAGAGAATGGCCCAGGCGGTAGGGAGGAGATAGAGAGAAAGAGAGAATGGCCCAGGCGGTAGGGAGGAGATAGAGAGAAGGAGAGAATGGCCCGGGCGGTAGGGAGGAGATAGAGAGAAAGAGAGAATGGCCCGGGCGGTAGGGAGGAGATAGAGAGAAGGAGAATGCCCGGGCGGTAGGGAGGAGATAGAGAGAAAGAGAGAATGGCGGTAGGGAGGAGATAGAGAGAAAGAGAGAATGGCCCGGGCGGTAGGGAGGAGATAGAGAGAAAGAGAGAATGGCCCGGGCGGTAGGGAGGAGATAGAGAGAAAGAGAGAATGTCCCGGGCGGTAAGGAGATAGAGAGTAGGGAGGAGATAGAGAGAGAAAGAGAATGGCCCAGGCGGTAGGGAGGAGATAGAGAGAGAGAGAGAATAGCCTGGGCGGTATGGAGGAGAGAGAGAGAGAATGGCCTGGGCAGTAGGGTGGAGATAGAGAGAAAGAGAGAATGGCCCAGGCGGTAGGGAGGAGATAGAGAGAAAGAGAGAATGGCCCAGGCGGTCGGTGGAGGAGATAGAGAGGAAAGAGAGAATGGCCGGGCGGTAGAGAGAAAGAGAGAATGGCCCAGATAGGAGATAGAGAGAAGGCAGGCGGTAGGGAGGAGATAGAGAGAAAGAGAGAATGGCCCGGGCGGTATGAGATAGAGAGAAAGAGAGAATGGCCCAGGCGGTAGGGAGGAGATAGAGAGAAAGAGAGAATGGCCCGGGCGGTAGGGAGGAGATAGAGAGAAAGAGAGAATGGCCCGGGCGGTAGGGAGGAGATAGAGAGAAAGAGAGAATGGCCCGGGCGGTAGGGAGGAGATAGAGAGAAAGAGAGAATGGCCCAGGCGGTAGGGAGGAGATAGAGAGAGAGAGAGAATAGCCTGGGCGGTATGGAGGAGATAGAGAGAAAGAGAGAATGGCCCAGGCGGTAGGGAGGAGATAGAGAGAATGGCCCAGGCGGTAGGGAGGAGATAGAGAGAAAGAGAGAATGGCCCGGGCGGTAGGGTGGAGATAGAGAAAGAGAGAATGTCCCGGGCGGTAGGGAGGAGATAGAGAGAAAGAGAGAATGGCCCGGGCGGTAGGGAGGAGATAGAGAGAAAGAGAGAATGGCCCGGGCGGTAGGGTGGAGATAGAGAGAAAGAGAGAATGGCCCAGGCGGTAGGGAGGAGATAGAGAGAAAGAGAGAATGGCCCAGGCGGTAGGGAGGAGATAGAGAGAAAGAGAGAATGGCCCAGGCGGTAGGGAGGAGATAGAGAGAAAGAGAGAATGGCCCGGGCGGTAGGGAGGAGATAGAGAGAAAGAGAGAATGGCCCGGGCGGTAGGGAGGAGATAGAGAGAAAGAGAGAATGGCCCAGGCGGTAGGGAGGAGATAGAGAGAGAGAGAGAATAGCCTGGGCGGTATGGAGGAGAGAGAGAGAGAATGGCCTGGGCAGTAGGGTGGAGATAGAGAGAAAGAGAGAATGGCCCAGGCGGTAGGGAGGAGATAGAGAGAAAGAGAGAATGGCCCGGGCGGTAGGGAGGAGATAGAGAGAAAGAGAGAATGGCCCGGGCGGTAGGGAGGAGATAGAGAGAAAGAGAGAATGGCCCGGGCGGTAGGGAGGAGATAGAGAGAAAGAGAGAATGGCTCGGGCGGTAGGGTGGAGATAGAGAGAAAGAGAGAATGGCCCGGGCGGTAGGGTGGAGATAGAGAGAAAGAGAGAATGGCCCGGGCGGTAGGGAGGAGATAGAGAGAAAGAGAGAATGGCCCAGGCGGTAGGGAGGAGATAGAGAGAAAGAGAGAATGGCCCGGGCGGTAGGGTGGAGATAGAGAGAAAGAGAAGGAGAGAGTAAAGTAAAAGTAAAGTAAATATATTATATTTCCATAATAAACTGGTTATTCAAACATTGCTTCAATAAATAATGTAAACACAAGATTGTTCAGATCAAATTGTACATACAAATGAGACAAGTAATTTAAACACATATGACTTAGAAATATCGAATCATTTTGAGAGAGAGAGAGAGAGAGTGAGTGAGAGTGAAATATATTTACACGGAGTTACATAGATACACTGGCAGCGCAAGAGAGTGAGAAGATATATATTTACATATATTTACATAGATACACTGGCCACACAGACCTTACAATCCCTGCGAGGTGGCCAGGACTTGATCCTAGTAGAGATATCAACCCTAAGAGTAAGTGGAAGGAATGGCAACACAGAAAGACTGGTATTATTAAGGGAGGGTTTTTAGTTTGTTCCCTAGACCTCCATTACGCTTAAAATAACACCCCCTAGACCACCTTTCAAGATAAATTTGTATATTTTTCGGTAGAAAAATGGCCCAGCTGAAGGCCGGTTCCTCTTAAATTACAGGCTCGTTATCGCTCGCCAGGAAAAATTAACATCGAAATCGCACGAAAAGTCTTAAAATTAACAGAAATGGGGCGAACGTCTTAAAATCTCAAAATCAATGGGGCTTAGCCTTTGATGGACGAAATATCTTGAAAAATTACGTTACCTTGAGATATTGAAGCGGTAATCCGTGTAGTCTCTGTAAACAACACTCATTTCCACAATATTCGTTCAACATATTAGGCGCTGTGAAGGGAAAGCATGGTTTAACCCTTTCAAGCTCCAATATGCATTTCTGTTCTGTTTCTGGCTAATATTAGACGATTTTATTCAGATTAGTACCGGTATATGGAAGCCAAAGGGTTGATTGAGATAGTATTTATCCTTTTAATACCCACAGATACTTCCTAAGCTGCATAAAATCGTCTAATGATAGCCAAACTAAACTGCTAAAACGCGTCAGAGCTTTAAAGGGTTAAGGGAGGATTTTTAGTTTGCTTCCTAGACCCGGTTCAAGAGTTTAAGAAATACCCCCAATATCCCCCTTCGATATAAATTTGTAAATTTTTCGGTAGAACACTGTCCCGACTAAAGACCGGTTCTTCTTATAAACAAGCTCGCTATCGCTTGACAGTAAACAAAAAAATCGACACCTAAATGGTACGAAAGGGCTTAAAATTGACAGAAATGGGGCGAAAGCTCTTAGAATCGCCGGCTAGCTAATCAGAAGCCTGTAAACTAGATTACTTCCCAGTTGTATGGTATATAAGCTCACTAGCTCACAACAACTCTCATTCACTTCCAAGTTACTGATGAAGTGCCAAGAGGTACGAAAACGCGTTCTAGCTAAGTAATGTGTAAATACAATCATGTTGTACATACTACCCAAATTGACTTATGGAGAGATCATCAGACAACTTCCTACGGAAGGCAAGAATGATCTCAGAAAAAAAAGAGAAAAGATAGACAAGAAACTATGCAACTACCAACTTGCCATAACCTTCAATTGAATATATATATATATATATATATAAAGGAAAAGAATTGACAGGGCGCCAGGCAACATCTTTATTTTTCAAATTTTCGGCTAACCTTAAGCCATCATCAGGAACAACATTCCCTAAAAATAAGTAATATACTATTAGAACAACGCAATTTGTAAAAAAATAGGGTAGTGATTATCGAATCTATAAAAGGTTAAACTTACTAAATACAAACAATCTTATATTAATGTCTCGCTATATATAAAATTAAAATTCCATACACTAACCATGTAAAACCAGTGAAGATACCGAAAAGCAAAATAAAGGCCAACACAATTGAACTATAACAAATATTTTAACCTTTGAATACAAAAATTGTTTCCATAAATTCAAAACAAAGTCACTCTATCTATCTCAGGCCCAATCCCCATTTTGGGGGTAGCCGACTCAAGACAGAGCAAGAACAGGGCAAACACAAAAACAACATAAAACAACAAATAAACACAGATCAAAAACACTATACTCACACACATCCAGGTCACCCAGGAGAAGACTCAGAGACCAGGGTCACCAAGGTCGCTCCAGCACTCCAGCAACAAAGTCACAACACTAGAATTGAGTACTGTATAATTATTCATACCCCGCTGTATAATTGCTGGGTTACCAAAGGTGCATAAACCAGGAATTTCACTCAGGCCAATTGTTTCATATATAACAGAGAGGGGTATAATTTAGCAAAATTTCTTCAACCCATAGTTGCTCCTCTTACAACTAATGAATATACAGTACTCAATTCTAGTAGTTTTGTGAGGGAAATTTCAAATCTTGTGTTGCCTAAACATTTTGTTCTTGCCAGTTATGATGTAGAGTCGCTTTTCACAAACGTTCCTCTGAGTGAGACTTTAGAGATTATTTTGGATGAATATGATTCTAGCAACTTTTTCAATATTAGTAAGGATATAGTTAAGAAATTGTTCTTGTTTGTAACTACAGAATCTTGTTTTTTGTTTAACAAAGTATTGTATAGTCAAATTGATGGAGTTTCAATGGGGTCAATTCTAGGTCCATTGTTTGCGGGTTCATTTTTATGCAATAAAGAGGTTCAGTGGCTTGATGAGTGTCCCCTATCATTCAACCCTATATTTTATAGGAGATATGTGGATGATACATTTTTAATATTTCGAGATGTAGAAGATAATATAAGTTTTTTTGAATATATGAACAAGCAACATCAAAATATTAAATTTACATGTGATAATGAAGAGAATGGGTCAATAGCATTTTTGGACGTTAAAGTGATAAAGACAGATCAGGGATTAGCTACTGAGGTTTATAGAAAGCCCACTCATACAGGATTAGGTTTAAACTGGCTTAGCTACTGCCCTAAGATTTTTAAGATTAATTCAATAAAGACGCTATTAGAAAGAGACTATGCTGTTTGCTCCAGCTATGTTTCGCTACATGTTGAAATTGAAAAATTAAGGAAATATTTTATGCTTAATAACTATAAGGAAGATATATTCAATGGTATACTTAGACATTTTGTGTATGTAAAACAAGCTTAGGGTGTTCAATCAAATTTTGATGTAAAAAAGAAGATAATTTATGTTAAAATGTCTTACTATGGATCTATCAGTAATGAATTTAGTAAAATTGCACTAAATGTTCTGAAAAATATTTTTCCTGCTGTGAGCTTTAGATTTGTTTTCACCAATAAATTTAGAATTGGGTAATTTTTTAGCTTCAAAGATCGCGTGCCTGATTTTCTGTGTTCAAATATTGTATACAAATTTACTTGTCCTAGCTGTGAGGCTAGGTATTTGTGATGCACTAGTCGTTCCTTCAAAATTAGGATATTTGAACACCTGGGTAGGAGCTACCGATCGGGAAAGTGTTTACAGGCTATGGCGTTTTCGGCTATTCGAAATAATTCGCGTGAAGAGGATCATCTCTTTAGTGTGGGTGATTTTGAGATAGTGTCTAGGTTGGGTAGCCAGTCTGATGCATTGATTGGTGAGAAGTTGTTAATTAGTAAACTGAATCCTGAAATCAATCTTGCAAATAGTGGTTCATAGATATATGTTTGGTCAAATTTCAAGGGTTTGTTCAACATGGTTAGTGGTTCATTTGTTTGGGAAATTGTTTCTTGGGAGTTAATTTAACCGCTTCTCGGTTCAGGTTCCTCAGTTCTCTCTTGTTCCTGGTGCTGATGAGAACTCTTTTCTGGGTAAGTCAAGTATAATGATGGGTTTACACATAAATATTTTTGCTTTAATCATTGGGAGTGATGTGTTTTTTGTGATAAATCTCTAGATTGGGTTGAATTTCAGTCTCATTTTGCTATGATATATAATATTGATTTAGGCTTAGTTTATTAATATGTTTTCATGTTTTGGCTAAGAGTATCATTTGTGTTTGGATTTTTGGTTATGTAATTTAATACTAGTTATCGAAATATTATTATATAGTTTCCTTACTGATAAATCAATGGTGTTAGATAAATTGGGAGATCGTTTCTTGATCCGTTGTATGGTATTAGCCTGTGTTGTGACTTTGTTGCTGGAGTGCTGGAGCGACCTTGGTGACCCTGGTCTCTGAGTCTTCTCCTGGGTGACCTGGATGTGTGTGAGTATAGTGTTTTTGATCTGTGTTTATTTGTTGTTTTATGTTGTTTTTGTGTTTGCCCTGTTTTTGCTGTCTTGAGTCGGCTACCCCCAAAATGGGGATTGGGCCTGAGCATATAGATAGATAGATAGATAGAGTGACTTTGTTTTGAATTTATGGAAACAATTTTTGTATTCAAAGGTTAAAATATTTGTTATAGTTCAATTGTGTTGGCCTTTATTTTGCTTTTCGGTATCTTCACTGGTTTTACATGGTTAGTGTATGGAATTTTAATTTTATATATAGCGAGACATTAATATAAGATTGTTTGTATTTAGTAAGTTTAACCTTTTATAGATTCGATAATCACTACCCTATTTGTTTTCAAATTGCGTTGTTCTACGCCCTGTCAATTCTTTTCCTTTTTATATATATATATATATATATATATATATATATATATATATATATTCAAAGGAACAACATGATGTTAACCTATTTTTAAGGTCTTCGTAGTTATCAGAAATCCGTCAAATGGTAAACATATACTAATGTCACAATTTGGTATTGACAGGGGAATCTTCAAACCAAACAGGTTTGACTACAGTAACATTTAATAATCTCACAGATAAATCTGATCTTGGCTATTCGGTATTTCATGATAAAACAAACTATTATGCCACTAAAAAAAGGTGAACTGGTGACAGACTAGTAGCTTATATTTAAATAAAATATATGGTTTGTCTTTGCCATAGGCCTATTATATAAGTGAATAACACATGCTGCCTGGTTACTGAGAAACATAATAGGCACGTACTGTTATACTAATATTGACACAGTTGTCCCTTAACCCACTGAACCCCAGCGACGACAACGTGTCGTCACAGGTACTCCGGTCCCAATTACTCCGGTTCTATGGCACCTAGAGGGCTCAGATTTGTATGGGAACTGTGTAAGTATCCCACGCAACCTTGGCGATGGTTGAAAACTCTCAAAGTCCAACCGCATGCGTGTGAACGCGCAAAAACATGTTTTTTGTGTGTTTTTGCCTTCAATTTTTTACTCTTCTAAAATCCGTTTTCGGGGCTCCGTAGGACCAATTTTTGACCTTTTTGATCGTTTTTTTGTGGTTTTTCCTTCATTCCTAACCCATTCGCTATTGTTTCTGGAAAACAAAAATCAAATCCTGCCGGTTCAGGTGGTACATTTATTTATAACTAGCTGGGGCTCAGTTGGTTAATGTTAAAACAAACACTTACCATTATGGAACTAATTATAGAAGCTAGCACTTGTCGGAGAAAAGTACACAAACCCTCGGCTACTCTTGTCATACACACCAAGCTGTCTGAACATATTATTTATTGATCTTCAGATATCCGTCCAGTCCTTGACCACTCGAAGCTCTACATCTACTACAGCTAAGTCTTATTACTCAACTACTGGGCCTATAGTGTTCAGTATGTGCTTATTTCATGCATTCAACCATAGTGCATACGGTCAAATTAATCTTCTTTCTTTCTTATCCTTATTGTTGTTCTCAGAGTCCCGACAATAATTGGTCCTTCTGTCTCCCGGGTTGTTTTATCTCCTCCTGCATAATGCCCTAACACAACTCCCTTGAGGGGAAGTATTATATTTTGCTAGACCCCCTTCTCTGTCATGTTTAGCCCCATTAATTATGAGATTTTAAGACGTTTGCCCCATTAGTTTGTGCATGCAACAAAAAGGAGTTGTCAAATATTCTGGACTTTACATATCTGCGTGGGAAGCTGGAGGGGAAAGCACTGAAATAGTTTGAGGGATTTAGCTAAATAACCAGTAGATATGTCACAGACATTTGGACAACAAGATTGCATTTAACCCGGGAACTGCGGGGAGACTCTTAAGAGTTCCCCCGGCGGACTGCGGGGAGACTCTTAAGAGTGAGTGAAAACAAAAATCAACTTTTGACATCGAAAAAAAAATATTTGTTTTATTTTATTTTTTTATTTTTATTTTTTTTTTTTTGGCCCCTGGGCCATGCAAAATCTCAGTCCTCTACCTCCCCTCCTTCCCCACTTTCCTCCTCTCCTTCAGTTATCACCTATTTTCCCTGTTATTCCCTTATTCTGAGGTATATTTTCGTGCTAACATTAGAAATCCGGTTGGAGGGTGTGGTCATCACTGATATCAAGCGAATGCAAGAGAGAGAGAGAGAGAGTATCGATCGACTGTGTCTCAGTGGCATTGGGGGAAATTGGCGGGAAAGCAGCTTGCCTCACCCATACATTATACAACTCGCAGGCTATATCTCCGATTTTGACCATCCAAACGCTGTTTTCACTCGTTTTATTGTTGTTTCAGGTTAATACCTTTATAATCAACCCATAATAGGCGCATATGGATAAGTATTAATGCTATTAATGGTACAATGAATATTTTAGTGACGGAAACGCCTCAAATATGTCAGCACAAGGGGACGTTTCCAATTTCCCCCATGCGCACTTGTTAGGTTAATCCGCTCGTATCACCAACTTGTGTGAATTGTCTGCTCCATCTTATGAGGTTGGTGTGCTTAAAACATTGAACACCGCTTCTAAGTGTACAGTTGGCTACTGTTACGACTGGCACAACGAAATAAACAAGGGCACTTAATATTGGACTAGAAGATAGGCTATATCTGCAACAACGGGTACGCTAATTCCAAACCCTCGAACTAACTATTAAGCCGGTGAACAAAACACTTAAACCCTCCAGAGTTAATCTACTGGATAACGGGTATCAATTAACTGGGTTTAGTGCACTTCTACAAAGGCTTTCCGGTGACGGCAAAGCCTACTCACAACAGGAGTACTTACGTTAATAAAATGCTCTCAAGTAATAACAATGCTTAAATAAACTATAAAAAGATTTAATAAAGGAGTATATGCTTACGTTAACTTTAGTGTGAGTCTGAACTCAACACTAAACTCTTCAATGCTCTATGAAAACACTGGAAGTCTAGTCCTACAGCAAACAGATATGGAATCTTCTGAAAACGTCTGATGCTCTAAGATGCTCGTCGAATATAGAACAGAAATAATGCAGGGGCAGGACACCAAAGCGTGTATCTTAAATACACCAACAAATAGGATACATATATATAAAACAAGGGAGTGCAACAACTCTGTGACAGCACTAATAACAGCCACTCAAAAACAGTACTTTCTTAGCCAAAGTAACAGCCAAACTGGGTTGTGCACTATGCATCAACCTAGGCTAAAATAATACGTGAATAAATTATTGCTAAAGCATACGCAGTTAAAGTTAATAAACACAATGCTGTCTTTCTTACTAATAAAGTCTAGCAGCGGCAAAAAAGGTACAGGAGCCTAGGCAGAGCGCAAGCATGCTCGTAGCCTACTGTCTCCCTTGAACAGATTTCCCTAATGTTATGTTAAGTGACTAGGAGGCTCTCTTGGTAAGTCCAGATCTCAAGTATCTGGTCTTACCCTGGCACTCCACAAAGGTCAACAAAATGAGGTAGCAAGCATACAAGCAAGAGTAGGCAAAAGCCCTTCGCTTGTATACTGCTTGTTACGACCGGGGCTACGAATAAAACAAGGGCACTTAAAGATTGGACTAGTAATAGGGCACTATGTAACAACGGTACACTAGATCCAAACCCTTGAACTTATATGCCGGCGAACAAAACACCTATACCCTCCAGAGTTAATCTGTGATAACGGGGTATCCTTAACTGGGCATAAATGTACTCTACTTCAGGCTAACCCACACTGGTATAGCCTGATAACACACAGGATGCAAGTTACGTTAAAATGCATAAACAAGAATCTAGGGAAAGATCAATTAAATCACTGCAAGATTTAATTCAATAAAAAGATGCTTTAATACAGTTACTCTAAACAACAATAAACCCTTCACTCCTATCTGAAAGAAAGTGAAGTATAGTCCTACAGCATAGACCTGGAAACTTCTGAAGAATGTCTGATGCTCAGAAGATGCTCGTATCTTAGATTATATAAATGCAGGAGGCAGGACACCACACGTGTAGACTGAATACACTAAAAGATAGGACATATAATGTTAACTGACACGAGAATACTATAAATGCGCAACGGTAGTAATGCTCGACACTAAAGAAATGCTTCCTCATCAACTAAACAGTCTGCTATGGTTGTGCAACTCAACAACAACCTAGACTAATAAATGCCATGAATAATAATGCATACATATCAAAGAGCTTATATTCTAACTAGTGTCTGCTAGGTGAATAAAGTCTAGCTGGGATATCAAGGTTAGGAAACTGTGGCTGAGTAAGACTGGCTCATAGCCTAGCGTTGTCCTTAAGGCGGTATGATTAAAGTTACGTTAATGACGGGGATGCTCTCTTGGTAGATCCAGATCTCAAGTATCTGGTTCTACCCTGGCGATCCCTCTAAAGTCAAGCAAAGAGGCAGCACTGTGTGACAAGGTAGTAGGCTAATGCCCTCTTACCACATGATACTGCACTCGAAAAAGGCACAACCAAAAAGGCAACCTAGGCTACCACAGAAACCGTCGAAGTCGTGTAGGTATAAGCGAACCGTACACACATCGCTGACAATCGACAACAGAAGCCTTATCCCAGTCTAGCATTAAATAACCCAGCAGAGCACTAAATCAATAATGGAGACACCCTGAGTTCTTAACCTCTACTAACTAAGAACCCTCAATCCTATTCTAAGTACATGTAAATATATCCGAGGACGGCGCATGTAATACAATGGGCCGGCTATGGAAACCGTATGCAGAACCCAAGGGGATAAGTAATTGAATAAAGGAGAGAAGCAATGGAAAAGGAAGAAGTTCAGAAAGAGA
This sequence comes from Paralithodes platypus, assembly GCA_032716605.1. NCBI lineage: Eukaryota > Metazoa > Arthropoda > Malacostraca > Decapoda > Lithodidae > Paralithodes > Paralithodes platypus. The sequence goes on from CM064561.1 coordinate 5,451,158, forward strand.
GACAGATTCTAAAGGGGCATGATCGGGAGAGAGTAAGCAAGGGATGTTAGATACATGCACACCAAGCCTGTCCTGAGGAAGGCAGCTCCTGTGAACCCTCGTGTAGGAGGTTAGTTACACAGGAGCCCGCAAAGGCGCGCTGGTCGGCCAATCACGAGCCGATACGTCACGAGGCAGCAGGCCCCTAGGACGCACCAAGAGCCACCAGCCAATCAAGGGCGTGGAAAAGCTCGCGCAAGGGAGGGAAAAACTCCTCCGGGAGGAGGAGGGAGGAGGGAGGCAACACTCACTACCCCCGCACTGCCCGCTCTCTCTCTCTCCTTAACTCAACACTACAATGCATCTTATATACTATTAATGATATAAAATATAAGGCATTGTCACAGACGAAAATAAAGACCTCTTCTATACTGCCCGTTACATGATGATTCACAAGAAAGAAAGTATAACATTGTAGATAGACTGTAGCCAAATTCATTGCCCTGGCGAGTGCAAGTGGCTAACGGGAAGCGATTCTGCCAACGCTAGTAGGCGTCACATGCTTCGCTCGCAAAGGAAAAATATGCACAAGGGTTACAGGCTACCTAGCTCTGTCGAAGTCGTACAGGCTCTGACTTGCCATATACATAACTCAGACAACGACCAAAGATACCCTCCACTGTGTAGCATTAAATAGTAGGAAAGAACAACCCAATAATTAGAAGCACCCAATACTATGATACTATGTGACTATGACTCTAATAATCCCTAAAGCTAGTGCAAAACATATATGTGAGAACTGGTGCTGGTAATACGACTAGCCGACTATGGAAGTCGTATGCAGAACCAGAAGGGATGGATAAATGAATAAAGATGAGAAGTATTGGAAAGAAGGAGTTCAGAGAGAGAAACCGCAGTAAAGAGGGTTAGATTGGGGACAGAATGCAAGGGACGTCTAGGACCAAGCACAACATACCAAGCTCTGAGGAGACACGCGGGAAGGAGCCCCCCACTACCTAGCTAAGACAGCGGCCTCCAATCGCAGATAACTACGTCATGAAGAGCAGGCGTCATATGACTCGCCAGGCCCGCCGGCCAATCACGAGCGGGTGGCACCGCCCAAGCGAGGAATACGCACGTACATACACACGCACATACTACCACCTCGCTGCTCCTTCTCGCTCTCTCTCCTTGCAATTCATACTACATATCTCTACATTGACTCTATCAATGATATAAAATACTTCCAAGTGTCACAGACAAGAATAAAGACAAACACTGATCTGTCTGTGACAACATGAACACTAAGAAAGAAAGAACATCGTTCTACGATTAATATAGCCCATTTCACTGCCCTGGCGAGTGCTAGCGAGTACAAGTACATTCTGGCAAGCTGGCCAGCGTAACACCCCGCCCAATATGTGGGACGTTTTAACCTCAGGTAAGCGCCACATCTGACCAGACAGAATGCCCATAAACCCCGCATCACCCAGCTACTCCCCAAGTTGTGAAAAACAAGGCACAATCACAAACATAAAAACACTTCATTATATAAAACAAAAAATCTACACAACACTTCCCCAAAATAATAGTATCACTTAACAATATTATGCTCAACGATTGGTGATGGGCTGGTCTATCAGAGTGAGAACTGAGCGATCTCTGCCATACCCATAGCTTACTCTGACTGTTCCTTTTACTTATATATTTTGTAGATATCAAGTGACGGCGTCTCTTCCGTGGATTGACCTCCCTATCTACCAAGATTTTTTTTTTTTTTTTTTTTTCTATATTCCAACTACTCCCTCTCGGGCATAGGCTGAGAGCCTGTACATTCCACCGCTCAACACGGTGAAGCCCGTGAGGTCTTGTTCCAGTCTGGGGAGTGAGACATGTGAAGCAACCATCATGGCTCGAAGCAGCTCCATCTCTGAAGCGGCCGGTTGCTTCGCTCAAGTGCTTCACTGTCTCACCCTCCAGACTCAGACCCTCACTCTCAGAACGCCACCTATTGAGCAGTGAACTCACTAGGCATTGTCCCCCTGTAACATATTTTGAATATGGGAATATTCATACAGTGTTATTTAATCAGGGAACAATGAGGGTATTTTTTTTGCATTTCGGTGGGCTTTGTGGTAATGCACTGATACTAGGTACAGCACAAATTCAATCCCAATAATATCTTCCCATTGACATATCGGGATTTGAACCCGGGTCCATTGGATTACCAATCCAGTGGCATGACCACTCCACCACACCTCCCCTAATTGGAATTGTGATTGGAAGCTAAAGCGTCACATTTTTCCTTTGCCCCTCAACTTTCTCTTCATAATTGCTGAGGGGCACAGGGCCCTGGGTGGGGCTTTGGTTTCCCGGGCGTTTCCGCACCCTCCTCAGCTCCCCGCCATGGAGTGGCTTCGGTCACCCAGGCTTTACTGTGGTCGGCACGGAAGGTTCTGTGGGGGTGCTCGGTTATGGCCTTGGCCTTGCTCGGGGCCTTGGGGCTGTTCGGCCAGGCAGCTTGGGGAACAACAACAACAACAACAATGCTCAACGAGCAAGCTTCACCAAGCCTAGCCTACTAAGACAAAAGCTCAGAATGTCTTAGATTCTTGCTGTAACATACTGCACTTATATACTATCAAAAAGAAAGAGTTTTTATGTGAGGTTTTTGTAATTTTTTAATTGTGTTTTTGGCGGCTTTGCACTACAGGGGTAAGCCTAATTTTTCTCCACTCAACCCAACACACCTGTGGTGATCTACCCTGGGTCCTCCACCCTAGACAAACAGTCAGCTATCACGTTGTCACAACCGGTAAAATGGCGAATGTCTAGGTTATACTCCTGCAACATTAAGGACCATCTGGTTAGCCTCATATTCCGGTTGTGGAACTGATTCAAAAACTTCAAAGGGTGGTGGTCAGTGTAGATCACCACGACTGGGCCAAAAGCGGGAACATACACCTCAAAGTGCCTGAGTGCCAGCACAATGGCCAGAAGCTCCTTCTCTACCACTGAATAGTTCTTTTGTGCCGAGTTGAACTTCTTGGAAAAGAAACTTACTGGGTGTTCCACACCTTCTGTGTCTGTTTGCAACAAGACAGCACCAGCCCCTACACCGCTAGCATCTGTCGCTAGCTGAAAAGGTCTTGAGAAGTCTGGGGCCCTGAGTATGGGGTGAGTGAACAAAAGATGCTTCACCAGTGAGAATGCTTTCTCACACTCAGGTGCCCACCCAAACTTTTTCGTCTTTGCAAGTAGGTCAGTCAGAGGAGCCATCACCGAGGAGTATCCGCGGATGAATCTGCGATAATACCCAATCATGCACAAGAACCTCATGATTTGTCGCTTGGTGGTCGGCCTGGGGAACTGGTTAATAGCCTGTATCTTGGTTTGGGGGGGGCACACCTGGCCTAACCCTACCACAAACCCTAAGTACTGCACAGTTGCCCGAACAAAATCGCATTTGCCCAGATTGACCACCAAATGATCCTCACTCAGCCTCCTGAACAATGCCCCGATGTGCTCGCAATGGCTTTCAAAGTCATCATTGTAGATTATTACATCATCTAGGTAAACGGTGCAGTTAGGGATCTCCGCCACTAACTCATTCATCAGGCATTGGAAGGTTGCAGGTGCATTCTTCAACCCATACGGCATAACGTTGCAACGGTAAGTGTTCCCATCCACCATAAACCCGCACACCAGCTTCGCCCGCTCAGACAACGGCACCTGACAGTAACCTTTGACAAGATCCACCTTGGTCAGGTAACGTGTACACCCGATCTTGCCAACACTGTCATCTACGTGGGGAAGAGGGTAGGCATTGGTGGGGGTTAAGCCATTCAACCGCCTGAAGTCAATGCAAAACCTGACCTTGCCGTCTGGTTTAGGCTGCAGAGTGACGGGAGATGTCCACCTAACCGCCCCTTTTTCTATCAGCCCCCACTCCAACATGTAGCCTAATTCCGCTCGGAGAGCCGGAAGTTTAATGGGAGGTACACGATAGGGCACTGATTTAAAGGGGGGGTGGTCTCCAACGTCTACATCGTGCACCGCATGAGTTGTGAGGCCTGGGTGCTCGGCAAAAACAGTGGGGTATAAACCGAACAGGTGCTAGATCGCTGCACGCTGTTGCTCAGGCAGGTGCTCAAGCGCTTCCATAGCCACCTGACTCGTGTTCCCCGCCCACTGATCCGCCGAGACATGACAATCCCAACTTTCCTCCACCTGTGTCTCACTGCCCCCCTCTCCTTCTCCACCTTGGCCACTGCAGACCAACACAGGGACAGTAGGCTGCTCAGGTGGGCGCCTCACGAACTCTTTTAACAGGTTCACATGACAGAGCTGATTTTTCTTCCGCCTATCCGGAGTAGTCACAAGGTAATCTAGGTCAGATAACTTCTTCACGACCTTGTAAGGACCGACATACTTGGCAGACAGGGGATGGCCTACTAAGGGCAATAAGACCAAAACCTCCTGTCCTACCACAAACTCCCGGAGCTTTGCTTTTATGTCATACCGATCCTTCATCAATTACCCACCAAATTTCTCCCTGCCAACTCCAGGCTTTTCAGCATCCTGTCTCTACTCTCGAGGACATACTTAAGTACAAAGGAGTACAAAGGAAATCAAGCAACAACAGTTCTAGTGACCCTTCTAGGTTGCTTGTCCTCCAAAACACTGAGGATCAAGTGTCCAAACAGTGGTTTAGAGTGGGTAAGGGAACATTGGAAAGGGAATTACTGCCCTGGAACTAATGTCCGTGGCAGGATTAGGAAGTTAGTAGAGGACAGAGGGGTTAGTAACTGAGGGGTGGATAAAATAAAGTTATTCATTTACAAACGCAGTCAGTCGCGGGTTTGATGAGAGATATTTGTCTAGGCGGAGTTTAAATGAATCAACTGTGATGCAGTCTATAACGTTTCGGGGAAGCCCATTCCACAAGTTGACAACTCGATTGAAGAAGAAATTCTTAGATTCGTGCGAGTTAAAAGATTTACCAATAATTTTGCAACCGTTTCCCCGCGTGTAATTAGATTGGTCGATAGTGAAGTACTTACTACAGTTCATATTGTCGATGCCTTTGATGATTTTGAACACTTGAATTAAGTCACCTCTTAATCTGCGCTGGGTTAAAGGAAATAGATTTAATTCTCTAAGACGCTCTTCGTATGGTTTGTTCTTTAGGCTAGGTATAATTTTGGTAACTCTACGTTGAACTCGTTCTAGCTTGTTTATATCTTTTTGGTAATAAGGGCACCAGGACTGAACGCAGTATTCCAGAAGAGGGCGGACTAAGGAATTGTAAAGGGTTAGGATAACTTCTGGGGATTTATGCTCAAATGACCTGCCTATAAAGCCAATTATTTTGTTTGCCTTCTTAACAACTTCTGAATATTGTTGACTCGGTTTTAGGTTACTCGATATTGTTACTCCCAGATCGGTTTCTCTGTTTACATTCTTAAGCTGAGTGCCATTCATCGAATAGTTTGCTTTCTCATTTAGGTATCCGATATGTAGTACTTTACATTTATCCGCATTGAAACTCATTTGCCAAATTTGGGCCCAACATGACAATTTATCTAGATTGTGTTGCATATCGTCAACTTGTTCTTTTGAGAGTACGCTATTTGCAATTTTTGTATCGTCAGCAAATTTTGAGACTGTACAGGTGAGACCCTCATCTATGTCGTTGATGTAAATTAGAAAGAGAATTGGTCCTAGTACCGATCCCTGGGGTACCCCGCTACTTACATTGGTCCATTTAGATGCCTTACCGTTTATCACTACCCTTTGCTTTCTGTTGCTGAGCCAATTTTCTATCCATTTCAACACACCGTCTTGTATTCCATGCGCTTTTAGTTTTAGCAGTAAACGTTTGTGGGGAACTTTGTCAAAGGCCTTTTGAAAATCAAGGTATATAATATCTATAGCTTTACTCTCATCGTAGAGGTTTTTTACGAAAGCCGTGTTGAGTATCTTTAAGTATGTTATTTTTCTCTCAGTGATTTACGAGTCTGTCTCGTATGACCGTTTCTAGCATTTTACATACAACTGAGGTTAAGCTAATTGGATGATAGTTACTGGGTAGGGATTTGCTGCCTTTTTTGAATATCGGTGTTACGTTGGCTAGCTTCCACTGATCAGGCATAGTTCCAGACTGTAAGGATTTATTGAATAGTAATGTCAGTGGTTTGGAGAGCTCATCCTTAGCTTCCTTTAGAACTCTAGGCGAGATTGTATCAGGTCCTGGCGTTTTATTTACCTTGAGTTTATCTAAACAATTTAATACTTCTCTCTCTGTAACAGTGATATTGCTTAGAACATCTGAATTATCAATCTGAATCGGCGATGGTGTAGGGATATCACTGAGGTCTTCTGTTGTAAAAACTGATGCAAAGAAGGTATTGAGGGCATTACTCATTTGTACTTCGTCTTTGGTGTATTCTCCATTTTCATCGACTAACGGTCCAACAGTTGAAGTAACTACTTTTTTCTTTCTGATATAACTATAGAATTCTTTTGGGTTTGTTTTACTTTGATTTGCAATATGTAACTCTAAGGTCTTTTTACTCTGCTTAATTAACTTTTTGGCTTTGCGTCGTAGCTCTACAAATTTCACCCGTTCTTCGTCATTTTGTGAGGATTTTAATCTATCATTAGCAAAATGTTTAGCAAGCAGGCAGTTTGAAATATCTTTATTCCACCATTTGGGCTTATTATTATGGCCTGGACGCCGTATTTTCGATGGTATGCAGTCTTGCACTGCTTTTAGGTAAGTGGTTTCGAATAACTTCCAAGATGTATTTATGTCATTATTGTTAATTAAAAAGCTGCAGTCAGTTTCTTTAAACATAGCTCTAAGTTTATGGAAGTTTGCTTTCTTGAAATTAGGGACTTTTTCGATGCTACTATTTGGTTCGTTACTAGTAAACTTTAAAGTGAAAGTTATCGTACGATGGTCGCTGTTACTGAATTCATCACCAACAATCAAATTCTCTATTAATTCTTCTTTTGTTGCAAGTACAATGTCAAGAATGTTATTACCACGGGTCGGCGTTCAAACAAATTGATAAAGCGAACTCTCTTGCAAGTTCGTATACAAGTCATGTCCGGAGTGTGAAGTAAGAGTATCGCCCCACTTGGTCACAGGTAAATTAAAGTCGCCAAAAATTACGGTGTCTTGTGAGTTACTTACATCTGCAATTTGTTCGTAAATTTCTCGGTCAGTTTGCACTGATTGAGCTGGAGGTCTGTATATTAACGCAAGTATTATTGTTGTACCTTTATTATTCTTTATTAGCACAAAAGATGTGTCGACGTTCACAATTTGAGGTTTTGACACGAGGGTCGGGTTAAGACTTTCTTTGATATAAAATAAAACGCCACCTCCATTTTTATTTATTCGGCTAAAGTAGAGAACATGGCGGCACAGTCCCTTCCCAGATCTCTCTTACCATGCTCAGAGGACCTCTAACCTGATGCCCGAAAACTAACTCGTTGGGGCTGAACCCAAGGCTCTCCCCAGGTACCTCTCGTGCCGGAAACAAAACGTACGGTAGCCCCAGGTCCCAATTCTTCCCATTCTCTAAACAGTAGCACCGCAACATGCTTTTCAAAGTGGAATGCCATCTTTCCAACACCCCTTGACTCTCTGGGTGATAAGCTGAAGAGACAACCGTATTGAGTCCATGTTGCTGCATGGTCTGTTTAAAGAGAGTGGACGTGAAATTTGACCCTTGGTACGACTGAATTTCCTGCGGGTACCCGTATCTCGAGCAATACAACAGCAAGTTTCGTACAACAGTCTTAGACTTGCCATTTCTCATAGGGTATGCATCAGGGTAGCGAGTGGAGACGTCCATGAGGGTTAGCAGAAATCTGTTCCCTGCACTTGTGGGAGGCAGAGGGCCTACCATGTCGATGACAACCTTGCTGAAGGGAGGACCGATAGCAGGCACTGGGTGCAACGGAGCCTTAGGTATGCTCTGGTACGGCTTTCCCACCCTCAGGTACACACATAGTCACCCAGGCCGAAACTTGGGCTTTAATGCCTGGCCACCAGAACAACCTAGACAACGAGGCCAACGTTTTACTCACACCCAAGTGACCTGCCAACGGAACATCGTGCGCCAACCGCAACAGGCTATCACGGCGCTTTTCAGGTACCACCAACTGGTCAACCACTCTTGCCCCACCATCCCAACTACGTCTGGGATCCAAAAAACGGCGATACAGGATTCCCCCAATATGAAAAAAATCTCCCGGCTTTGCATCCCCGTCCTCATCGAGTTCTATAGCCCCGTTCCCACAACTCTCAAGCCCAGGATCTTCTATTTGCAACCGACATATATCCGAGGGTGCCAACCTGTCCAAATTCTCCTGGAGCAACTTGTGGCCACCCCCGATACTGGGCTGCTCAAGCCTTGCCTGCTTCACCTGGGAACGTTTCTGTCGCGGAGTGCTAACACGCCCTACCATGTCACTAGGGGGGACAGGTTCTGGGGCCACTCCGGACCTCATAATTGGTGCAAGTACCGAGTCACCAAGGAGTGTCGCTGGGTCCAAACTCTCAACCCGACCACCAGCCTTGACTTTCTCCTTCCGACCCTTCCTCCGCGGGTCTGAAACCTGGGTACTAGGCTGTGACACCTGAGCGGACTAAGACCTGGTGACCGCATACGCCATCTGCGGCATCTGGCACCTCTCGAGCCACTCTTGCCCCTCCCTACTCGTGTCGGCCGCCCTCTCGGCAACGACTAAGGGTGGAACCTCGGAAATAGGCACCGCAAAGTCGTTACCGAGAAGGAGGTCGACCCCCTCAACTGGCAATTTCTCCACAACACCCACATCCAACTCCCGTGTCACACCGTCCACCTCAAGCTCCACTCTGACCAGCGGGTAAGACCGCATAGCATTGATGCCTTGAACCACCACAACCCGAGCAGCGTTAATAGGCTTGCCAGTGAAGTTCTTAATAAGTGTCTGGGAAGAGCCCGTATCACGCAGCAACTCAAGCCTATGCTCCACACCAGCCCACCTCACAGTGCCGTGCCCCCTATGACCACAAAAAACATCTCGGACGGGTGACGAGCCCTCCTGCTGGTTCTGCACCGACTGTGACTTCGCAACCGACTGTTTACCTCGGGCAAACGCGGAAGACCTCAAAGACACACCGATGTTGCTCACTAGTGACACCACTGCTGTAGGCAGTGTGCTCGGACATGACCGTGCAATATGCCCCTTCTTATGACACTTGAAACACTCCACTTCAATCTTGGACTTCCCCTGAGGTGGGTAAGGGCCCTGGCCTTTCTTTAACGGGAAGGGTTTCGACTTGGGATCAAAATTGGCACCAATACTCTTAAATGGGTAATTAGTTGTGTCATTAATTCGGGGGAGGGGAGTGGTACGCCCCTTGTTACCTGCCTCAGCTCTCTGTGCAGACCCGCACCCACGAATCAATGACAACCTGAGGTCAGCCAGCTCAGCCGCCTCCTGCAGAGCTTTAGGTTGCTTTTCTTTCAGGTTAAGAGTCAAGTCACTGCCAGTACATTTGAAAAATTGTTCTAACAACACTAATTGCTTCACTGCATCAAAAGTAGTTGCCTTCTCCGACCTTAACCAATTCTCAAACGCATCTGACAGCTATCTAGCGTGTTCCTGGAAAGTACTCTCCTTTCTCTTAGGAACAGCCCTAAACTTCAGCCTATAGGTCTCTGGCTGCAATTCATACGCCCTCAGGACAGCCTCTTTCAACGCCTCATAATTCACGCAGGAATCTAGGGCCAAAGCATCGTACGCCTTGAGTGCTTTCCCCGTCAATCGTGACGAAACAAGGGCTGCCCACTTCTCCTCGGGCAATTGGTGCTCCCGGCACTCTTTCTCAAAACGGAGAAAGAATTCTGTAACTCCTAACTCATCAAACACTGGAACCAACTTTAGTAGATGTGACAGGGACTGGTCATGGGGTCGACCCCCCTGGACGACCCGGTTCCTCGTCACCTCGACACAAGTTTTCTCTAGGTCAATATCAGCACAATACCTTGCCGACTCAGCCTGATACCTATACTTGAGCTCAGACTCTCGCTGCCTGAGCTCAGCCTCATGCTTTCGCTGCTCGAGCTCAGCCCTTCGCTGCTCGAGCTCAGCCCTCTGCTGCTCGAGCTCAGTCTGTTACTTAAGTTTGGCGAGCTCGAGCTGAAGCAACATCTCGGGGGACCAACTTTGAAGAGGGGGTGCTACTATTGGAGACCCACCCCGTGAGTCACCTAGAGGCATACCCAACCGCCAGCGGACATCGGCCTGCGGGAACGTACTCGGCTCCGGAACCCGAAGGGGGGGCCATGATAGGAGTTGAGTGGAAAGGGGGCTGGGACGAAGGTGCCCCAGCTCCCGCTCCACCCGAACCCCCATGCACCCCACCCAGCACACAGGTAACCAGCTCACTTCTCGACAAACCGCTAGTACCAGAAAGCCCTAAGACCGTGGCTATACACTGCAGTCCGTACCGGTCCAGCCCCGACACCCGGTCCGCCGTCACAGGCTCCTCCAAAAACCTCCGAGCATCCTCCTCATCGTTCACCACCTGAACGCCGTCTAACAACTCCACCTTCTCCACCTCCTCGCCTGTCTCTCGCACTGTGCCCTCACTATGCTCAGACCCGTCCAGTGACATGATGGAGTAAAAAAAAAAAAAATCCCAAGTCAAGACAAAAGTAGCCAAACTCTCGCATAGCTTTATTCACAAAAAATATTCGAAGATGTTTTTAAGTGCAATACTAGGTCACCAATAAACTCCAACAAGTTCCATATATCCTCAAAACAATGTCCACTGCCAACACTGCGAGAAATAAATTCTACCCCAAATGGCAATAAGATTTCTCCCAAAAAAACTGCAAGATTCAGTTCACTATATACTGGACTAAGGTCGCCATTTGTTACGACCGGCACAACGAAATAAACAAGGGCACTTAATATTGGACTAGAAGATAGGCTATATCTGCAACAACGGTTCGCTAATTCCAAACCCTCGAACTATTAAGCCGGTGAACAAAACACATCGTCTTCTCAACGATGCGGTGAAGGATTTTCGGAGAAGAAATCGACTCAGCACAGGACAACCAGGAAGGAGGACCGAAGACAGCGAGGGCGGCAACCTGCGAAGGAATTAAATGCTAATCTTGGATAAAGCTCCACCAACACGACCCAAATTCAAAACCGCCAGGGATAACGACCGAGGACCGATGTCAGCCATGAATGTAAATGTAGATCCGATCAGAACCAAAAATTTGATTAACCCGGGAGCTGCGGGGAGACTCTTAAGAGTTCCCCCGGCGCACTGCGGGAAGACTCTTAAGAGTCAGAGAAAATAAAAATCAACTTTTGACATCGAAAAAAAAATATTTTTTTATGTTTTTTTTTTTTTATTTTTTTATTTTTTTTTGGCCCCTGGGCCATGCAAAATCTCAGTCCTCTACCTCCCCTCCTTCCCCACTTTCCTCCTCTCCTTCAGTTATCACCTATTTTCTCTGTTATTCCCTTATTCTGAGGTATATTTTCGTGCTAACATTAGAAATCCGATTGGAGGGTGTGGTCATCACTGATAGCAAGCGAGTGCAAGAGAGAGAGAGAGAGTATCGATCGACTGTGTCTCAGTGGCCTTGGGGGAAATTGGCGGGAAAGCAGATTGCCTCACCCATACATTATACAACTCGCGGGCTATATCTCCGATTTTGACCATCCAAACGCTGTTTTCACTCGTTTTATTGTTGTTTCAGGTTAATACCTTTATAATCAACCCATAATAGGCGCATATGGATAAATATTAATGCTATTAATGGCACAATGAATATTTTAGTGACGGAAACACCTCAAATACGTCAGCACAGGGGGACGTTTCCAATTACCCCCATGCGCACTTCAGAGGTTAAAGAACGTTCTGTGAGTTCTAAAACCGCAACTTTAAAGGTTTTCTATGCAAACGCTCGTAGCATACGCAATAAATTTTCAGATTTAGAGGAACTAGTGTTTACTGAAAATTATGATGTGATTGGTATAACAGAATCTTGGCTCAATACAGTAGATAGAGACTTTTTAGCAGAGTATTCACTTCCCGGTTATGTAATGTTTGAGAAAAGCCGAATAAATAAAAATGGAGGTGGCATTTTATTTTATATCAAAGAAAGTCTTAACCCGACCCTCTTGTCAAAACCTCAAATTGTGAACGTCGACACATCTTTTGTGCTAATAAAGAATAATAAAGGTACAAAAATAATACTTGCATTAATATACAGACCTCCAGCTCAATCAGTGCAAACTGACCGAGAAATTTATGAACAAATTGCAATTGTGAGTAACTCACAAGATACCGTATTTTTTGGCGACTTTAATTTACCTGTGACCAAGTGGGGCGATACTCATACTTCACACTCCGGACATGACTTGTATACGAACTTGCAAGAGAGTTCGCTTTATCAATTTGTTCGAACACCGACCCGTGGTAATAACGTTCTTGACATTGTACTTGCAACAAAAGCAGAATTAATAGAGAATTTGAATGTTGGTGATGAATTCAGTAACAGCGACCATCGTACGATAACTTTCACTTTAAAGTTTACTAGTAACGAACCAAATAGTAGCATCGAAAAAGTCCCTAATTTCAAGAAAGCAAACTTTCATAAACTTAGAGCTATGTTTAAAGAAACTGACTGGAGCTTTTTAATTAACAATAACGACATAAATACATTTTGGAAGTTATTCGAAACCACTTACCTAAACGCAGTGCAAGACTGCATACCATCGAAAATACGGCGTCCAGGCCATAATAATAAGCCCAAATGGTGGAATAAAGATATTTCAAACTGCCTGCTTGCTAAAAAATTTGCTAATGATAGATTAAAATCCTCACAAAATGACGAAGAACGGGTGAAATTTGTAGAGCTACGACGCAAAGCCAAAAAGTTAATTAAGCAAAGTAAAAAGACCCTAGAGTTACATATTGTGAATCAAAGTAAAACAAACCCGAAAGAATTCTATAGTTATATCAGAAAGAAAAAAGTAGTTACTTCAACTGTTGGACCGTTAGTCGATGAAAATGGAGAATACACCAAAGACGAAGTACAAATGAGTAATGCCCTCAATACCTTCTTTGCATCAGTTTTTACAACAGAAGACCTCAGTGATATCCCTACACCATCGCCGATTCAGATTGATAATTCAGATGTTCTAAGCAATATCACCGTTACAGAGAGAGAAGTATTGAATTGTTTAGATAAACTCAAGGTAAATAAAACGCCTGGACCTGATACAATCTCGCCTAGAGTTCTAAAGGAAGCTAAGGATGAGCTCTCCAAACCACTGACATTACTATTCAATAAATCCTTGCAGTCTGGAACTATGCCTGATCAGTGGAAGATAGCCAACGTAACACCGATATTCAAAAAAGGCAGCAAATCCCTACCCAGTAACTATCGTCCAATTAGCTTAACCTCAGTTGAATGTAAAATGCTAGAAACGGTCATAAGAGACAGACTCGTAAATCACTTAGAGGAAAATAACATACTTAAAGATACTCAACACGGCTTTCGTAAAAAACGTTCCTGTTTAACAAACCTCTTTGACTTCTTCCACGATATCCTCAACCTCTACGATGAGAGTAAAGCTGTAGATATTATATACCTTGATTTTCAAAAGGCCTTTGACAAGTTCCCCACAAACGTTTACTGCTAAAACTAAAAGCGCATGGAATACAAGACGGTGTGTTGAAATGGATAGAAAATTGGGTCAGCGACAGAAAGAAAAGAGTAGTTATAAACGGTAAGGCATCTAAATGGACCAATGTAAGTAGCGGGGTACCCCAGGGATCGGTACTAGGACCAATTCTCTTTCTAATTTACATCAACGACATAGATGAGGGTCTCGCCTGTACAATCTCAAAATTTGCTGACGATACAAAAATTGCAAATAGCGTACTCTCAAAAGATCAAGTTGACGATATGCAACACAATCTAGATAAATTGTCACATTGGGCCCAAATTTGGCAAATGAGTTTCAATGCGGATAAATGTAAAGTACTACATATCGGATACCTAAATGAGAAAGCAAACTATTCGATGAATGGCACTCAGCTTAAGAATGTAAACAGAGAAACCGATCTGGGAGTAACAATATCGAGTAACCTAAAACCGAGTCAACAATGTTCAGAAGTTGTTAAGAAGGCAAACAAAATAATTGGCTTTATAGCCAGATCATTTGAGCATAAATCCAAAGAAGTTATCCTAACCCTTTACAATTCCTTAGTCCGCCCTCTTCTGGAATACTGCGTTCAATGCTGGTGCCCTTATTACCAAAAAGATATAAACAAGCTAGAACGAGTTCAACGTAGAGTTACCAAAATTATACCTAGCCTAAAGAACAAACCATACGAAGAGCGTCTTAGAGAATTAAATCTATTTCCTTTAACCCAGCGCAGATTAAGAGGTGACTTAATTCAAGTGTTCAAAATCATCAAAGGCATCGACAATATGAACTGTAGTAAGTACTTCACTATCGACCAATCTAATTACACGCGGGGAAACGGTTGCAAAATTATTGGTAAATCTTTTAACTCACACGAATCTAAGAATTTCTTCTTCAATCGAGTTGTCAACTTGTGGAATGGGCTTCCCCGAGACGTTATAGACTGCAGCACCATTAATTCATTTAAATTCCGCCTAGACAAATATCTCGCATCAAACCCGCGTCTGACTGTGTTTGTAAATGAATAACTTTATTTTATCCTCCCCTCAGTTACTAACCCATATGTCCCCTACTAACTTCCTAGTCCTGCCACGTTAGTAGCAGGGCAGTAGTTCCCTTTCCAATGTTCCCTTACCCACTCTAAACTACTGTTTGGACACTTGATCCTCAGTGTTTTGGAGGACAAGCAGCCTAGAAGGGTCACTAGATCTGTTGTTGCTTGATTTCCTTTGTACTCCTTTGTACTTAAGCCCTTCAGAGTTAATCTACTGGATAACGGGGTATCAATTAACTGGGTTTAGTGCACTTCTACAAAGGCTTTCCGGTGACGGCAAAGCCTACTCACAACAGGAGTACTTACGTTAATAAAATGCTCTCAAGTAATAACAATGCTTAAATAAACTATAACAAGATTTAATAAAGGAATATATGCTTACGTTAACTTTAGTGTGAGTCTGAACTCAACACTAAACTCTTCAATGCTCTATGAAAACACTGGAAGTCTAGTCCTACAGCAAACAGATATGGAATCTTCTGAAAACGTCTGATGCTCTAAGATGCTCGTCGAATATAGAACAGAAATAATGCAGGGGCAGGACACCAAAACGTGTATCTTAAATACACCAACAAGTAGGATACATATATATAAAACAAGGGAGTGCAACAACTCTGTGACAGCACTAATAACAGCCACTCAAAAACAGTACTTCCTTAGCCAAAGTAACAGCCAAACTGGGTTGTGCACTATGCATCAACCTAGGCTAAAATAATATGTGAATAATTGCTAAAGCATACGCAGTTAAAGTTAATAAACACAATGCTGACTTTCTTACTAATAAAGTCTAGCAGCAGCAAAAAAGGTACAAGGAGCCTAGGCAGAGCGCAAGCATGCTCGTAGCCTACTGTCTCCCTTGAAAAGATTTCCCTAATGTTACGTTAAGTGACTAGGAGGCTCTCTTGGTAGGTCCAGATCTCAAGTATCTGGTCTTACCCTGGCGCTCCACAAAGGTCAACAAAATGAGGTAGCAAGCATACAAGCAATAGTAGGCAAAAGCCCTTCGCTTGTATACTGCTATGCTCGCAAAGGAAAAATATGCACAAGGTTTACAGGCTACCTAGCTCCGTTGAAGTCGTACAGGCTCTGACTTGCCATATACATAACTCAGACAATGACCAAAGATACCCTCCATTAAATAGTAGGAAAGAACAACCCAATAATTAGAAGCACCCAATACTATGATACCATGTGACTATGACTCTAATAATCCCTAAAGCTAGTGCAAAACATATATGTGAGAACTGGTGCTGGTAATACGACTGGCCGACTATGGAAGTCGTATGCAGAACCAGAAGGGATGGATAAATGAATAAAGATGAGAAGTATGGGAAAGAAGGAGTTCAGAGAGAGAAACGGCAGTAAAGAGGGTTAGATTGGGGACAGAATGCAAGGGACATCTAGGACCAAGCACAACATACCAAGCTCTGAGGAGACACGCGGGAAGGAGCCCCCCACTACCTAGCTAAGACAGCGGCCTCCAATCACAGACAACTACGTCATGAAGAGCAGGCGTCATATGACGCGCCAGGCCTGCCGGCCAATCACGAGCGGGTGGCACCGCCTAAGCGAGGAATGCGCACGTACATACAAACGCACATACTACCACCTCGCTGCTCCTTCTCGCTCTCTCTCCTTGCAATTCACACTACATATCTTATAACTCTATCAATGATATAAAATACTTCCAAGTGAAGCTTGGATATTGCTGATACCAATTATTGATAAAAACATACTTGGTGCCGAGACATCACTTATTAGCGCGACTGTACTTTACGTTTAATCGACACCATGAATGTCAGTGTTGACGAAATGTGTACTGTCATTTTGTAAGTTGTGTAAGTTGCTATCCCCACTTCGTGAGAACATGAATAAATCTACAAAACCTTGGTTCACTTTTTGGGCGATTTTTGCATGTATTCATTATTTTTTTAGTTTCCTCCCTAGACCTCCATCAAATATATAAAAATATCCATCAGATCCGCCTTCTAGATTAATTTGTACATTTTTCGGTAGAAAAATTTTCCCGGCCGAAGGGCGGTTCTTCCAAGATTACAGACTCACTATCGTTCGCCAAGGGAAAAATCGATACCTAAATAGCATGAATGGTCTTAAAATCGACTTACTAATGTGGCAAACATCTTAACATCTGAAAACTAATGGGGCTAAACATGGTGGAGAAATAGGTCCAGGAAAGCGGCCTATCCCCCCCCTTAAAGTATTTTAGAGATCATTACCAAGTAGAAATATTTAATATGGAAGGAGTTACTGTTGAGTCGGTACCCTTAAAGAGGAGATGGGCAGTTTTTCTGGTCCCCCTTCTTCCTCAAGTTTAGCCCAATTAGTTTTCAGATTTTAAGACGTTCGGCCCTTTAGTTTGATGATTTTAAGACCTTTCGTCCCATTTCTTTTGTCAATATTAAGACTTTTCGTGTCATTTAGGTGTTGATTTTTTTCCTGGCGAGCTATAGCGAGCCTGAAATTTAAGAGGAACTGGCATTCGGCCAGGACATTTTTCTATCGAAAAATTTACAAAATCATCTTGAAGGAGGGTCTTGGGTGGGTGTTTTTATAAGCATGATGGAGGTCTAGGGAGGAAACTATAAAAACAAGTATAAAGATATATAAATGAGCAAATAAATACGCCCGTCCCCCCTTAAAGACACCACTGCTACATTCGCCACCGTCAATAAAAGCACCGGTTGCAGTAGGAGAGAACAGACATTGTCTTGGTATCACTATAATAGTCCATAAAGCCGGTATTACACGAGCGCTATTTCCCACAACATTTATCCTCAACACTGGTCTGGCAGCTTATGAGATCAACATTTATCAAATTCCTGTCATCTAAATTCATCTACCGTCAGTCTACTATCCGATATCAGTGCAAAATATTCATCTACCGTCAGTCTACTATCCGATATCAGTGCAAAATATTCCATAAATGTTGCCAGAAATTTTTTGATCATCGAATGTTGACTATGACATCTCTCGTGTGATACCGGCTTAACAGGCGTGGTTTGAGGGAAGATTTCTACTTGAGGGATTTTTCTGGACCCCTTTCTCCCTCTTGTTTAGCCCCATTGCTTTTGATATTTTAGACGTTCGCCCCAATAGTTTGGTGATTTTAAGAACTTTCGCTCAATTTCTGTCAAATTTAAAACCTTTCGTGTCATTTAAGTGTCGATTTTATCCTGGCGAGCGATAGCGAGCCTGTATTTTAAGAGGGACCGGCCTTCGGCCGGGACATTTTTCTACCGAAAAATGTACACATTCTCTTATCTTGAAATGGGAGCTACGGGATGTAATTTTAAGCTTGGTGGAGGTCTAGAAAACAAACTAAAAACCTCCCCATAAGTGTATCAAGTATCCTAGTCAGGAAATTAGAGCACAAACTTAACGTTATGTCAAAGGTACCCCTTCAATGAAATGGTTGATCCAATGATAAGTTAAATCCCTGCAGAATAAGCAGTGGTAGGCACTTCCTCGCCTTATGTCAGCAAGCTAGAGAGGTGACAAGTCTTTATTAAGCCGGTAACACACAAGCTCTTTTTCGCTCAACATTTATCCTCAACACTGGTCTGTCAGCTTATGACGTCATCATGTAAAATATTTCGGTTGCCTAAAATCATCTACTATCAGTCTAGTTACCGATACCAGGACAACATATTCCCTAAATGTTGCCAGACAAATTTTGATGATCGAATGTTGACTAACCAAAGCTCTCGTGTGATACCGTCTTAACGCTACAACACCTGATCCTTGCACCTACCTCCATGATGCTGTTGTCTGTAGTGTTAGAGTGAGGGACAGTAGTGTAAGGGAAGAGGTGACAAGTCTTTATAACGCTACAACACCTGATCCTTGCACCTACCTCCATGACGCTGTTGTCTGTAGTGTTAGAGTGAGGGACGGTAGTTTAAGGGAAGAGGTGACAAGTCTTTATAACGCTGCAACACCTGATCCTTGCACCTACCTCCATGATGCTGTTGTCTGTAGTGTTAGAGTGAAGGACAGTAGTTTAAGGGAAGAGGTGACAAGTCTTTATAACGCTACAACACCTGATCCTTGCACCTACCTCCATGATGCTGTTGTCTGTAGTGTTAGAGTGAGAGACAGTAGTGTAAGGGAAGAGGTGACAAGTCTTTATAACGCTACAACACCTGATCCTTGCACCTACCTCCATGATGCTGTTGTCTGTAGTGTTAGAGTGAGGGACAGTAGTGTAAGGGAAGAGGTGACAAATCTTTATAACGCTACAACACCTGATCCTTGCACCTACCTCCATGATGCTGTTGTCTGTAGTGTTAGAGTGAGGGACAGTATAGTTTAAGGCAAGAAGGGTCATTTTTCTTGACCCCCTTTCACCCTCGTTTAGCCCCATTAGTTTTCTGATTCTAAGATGTTTGCCCCATTAGTTTGTCGATTTTAAGACTTTTTGCCCTATTTCTTTGTCAATATTAAGACCTTTCGTGCCATCTAGGTGTCGATTCTTTCCTGGCGAGCGAAAGCGAGCCTGTAATTTTAGGAGCAAACGGCCTTCGGCCGATACATTTTTCTATCGAAAAATGTACAAATTTATCTTGAAAGTGGGTCTACTGTAGGTGGTGTTTTTAAGCTTGATGGAGGTCTAGCGAGGAAACTCAAAAATATATAAATAAATCAATATATAGATCGAAAAACAAGCACTATCCCCTTAAAGCTCTGCAGAATAATATAGTGGTAGGCACTTCCACACCTTATGTTACCAAGCTAGAGGGAAGGCGAGTCATTACACCGCTTTAACACCAGAACCTGCACCTACCTCCATGATGTTGTCTGTACCGTCAGAGTGGGAGACAGTAGTTTAAGGGCAGATGGGTAGTTTAACACCAGAACCTGCACCTACCTCCATGATGTTGTCTGTACCGTCAGAGTGGGAGACAGTAGTTTAAGGGAAGATGGGTCGTTTAACACCAGAACCTGCACCTACCTCCATGATGTTGTCTGTACCGTCAGAGTGGGAGACAGTAGTTTAAGGAAGATGGGTCGTTTAACACCAGAACCTGCACCTACCTCCATGATGTTGTCTGTACCGTCAGAGTGGGAGACAGTAGTTTAAGGGAAGATGGGTCGTTTAACACCAGAACCTGCACCTACCTCCATGATGTTGTCTGTACCGTCAGAGTGGGAGACAGTAGTTTAAGGGAAGATGGGTCATTTAACACCAGAACCTGCACCTACCTCCATGATGTTGTCTGTACCGTCGGAGTGGGAGACAGTATGTTAAGGGAAGATGGGTCGTTTTTCTAGACCCCCTTCTCCTTCATGTTTAGCACCATTAGTTTTCAGATTTTAAGATGTTTGCCCCCATTAGTTTGGCAATTTTAAGACTTTTCGCCTCATTTCTTTGTCAATATTGAGATCTTTCCTGTTTTTTAGGTGTTGATTTGTTTTCCTGGCGAGCGATAGCGAGCATGTAATTCTAGGAGCAACCGGCCTTCGGCCAGGACATTTTTTCTACCGAAAAATGTACAAATTGATCTTGAAAACGGATCTTGGGGGGTTTGATTTAAAGCTTGATGGAGGCCTAAGGAACAAACTAAAAGCCTCCCCTTAAATCCCGACATCCCCAAGCTAGCGGAAATGCGAGTCATCACACCGCTTTAACACCAGAACCTGCACCTACCTCCATGATTTTGTCTGTGAGAGTCCGTCAGAATGAGAGACAGTAGTTTTACCAAGCTAGCGGAAAGGCGAGTCATTACACCGCTTTAACACCAGAACCTGCACCTACCTCCATGATGTTGTCTGTACCGTCAGAATATAGTGGTAGGCACTTCCACACCTTATGTTACCAAGCTAGCGGAAAGGCGAGTCATTACACCGCTTTAACACCAGAACCTGCACCTACCTCCATGATGTTGTCTATACCGTCAGAATATAGTGGTAGGCACTTCCACACCTTATGTTACCAAGCTAGCGGAAAGGCGAGTCATTGCACCGCTTTAACACCAGAACCTGCCCCTACCTCCATGATGTTGTCTGTACCGTCAGAATATAGTGGTAGGCACTTCCACACCTTATGTTACCAAGGTAGCGGAAAGGCGAGTCATTACACCGCTTTAACACCAAAACCTGCACCTACCTCCATGATGTTGTCTGTACCGTCAGAATATAGTGGTAGGCACTTCCACACCTTATGTTACCAAGCTAGCAGAAAGGCGAGTCATTACACCGCTTTAACACCAGAACCTGCACCTACCTCCATGATGTTGTCTATACCGTCAGAATATAGTGGTAGGTACTTCCACACCTTATGTTACCAAGCTAGCGGAAAGGCGAGTCATTGCACCGCTTTAACACCAGAACCTGCCCCTACCTCCATGATGTTGTCTGTACCATCAGAATATAGTGGTAGGCACTTCCACACCTTATGTTACCAAGCTAGCGGAAAGGCGAGTCATTACACCGCTTTAACACCAGAACCTGCACCTATCTCCATGATGTTGTCTGTACCATCAGAATATAGTGGTAGGCACTTCCACACCTTATGTTACCAAGGTAGCGGAAAGGCGAGTCATTACACCGCTTTAACACCAGAACCTGCACCTACCTCCATGATGTTGTCTGTGAGAGTCCATCAGAATGAGAGACAGTAGTTTGTTACCAAGCTAGCGGAAAGGCGAGTCATCACACCGCTTTAACACCAGAACCTGCACCTACCTCCATGATGTTGTCTGTGAGAGTCCGTCAGAATGAGAGACAGTAGTTTATGTTACCAAGCTAGCGGAAAGGCGAGTCATCACACCTCTTTAACACCAGAACCTGCACCTACCTCCATGATGTTGTCTGTGAGAGTCCATCAGAATGAGAGACAGTAGTTTGTTACCAAGCTAGCGGAAAGGCGAGTCATCACACCGCTTTAACACCAGAACCTGCACCTACCTCCATGATGTTGTCTGTGAGAGTCCGTCAGAATGAGAGACAATAGTTTATGTTACCAAGCTAGCGGAAAGGCGAGTCATCACACCGCTTTAACACCAGAACCTGCACCTACCTCCATGTTGTTGTCTGTGAGAGTCCGTCAGAATGAGAGACAGTAGTTTTACCTACAACCATGATGACAGTTAAGGGGGTAGTGCTTGCTTTTTGGTCTATATATTTATTTATTAATGTATTTTTGTGTTTCCTCGCTAAGCCTCCATCAAGCTTAGAAAACACCCCCAGACTCCTCTCAAGATAAATGTGTACATCTTTTGGTAGAAAAATGTACCGGCTGAAGGCCGGTTCCTTCTAAAAATAGATATTCGCTATCGCTCGTCAGGAAAAAATGGACAGCTAAAGGGCACGAAAGGTTTTAATGTTGATAAAAACAAAAAATGAGGTGAAAGGTCCCAAAATTACCAAACTAACGGAACGAACGTCTTAAAACCTCAAAACTAATATGATAAACATGAGTAAGAAGGGGGTCCAGAAAAAGCAAGTACTACCTCCTTAATAGTAGTCAAGGATACTATACGTAGCACCAATGAACTTGACAATAGTCTTGACTCCTTCACTTCTTATAACTAGTACTACCTCCTTAATAGTAGTCAAGGATACTATACGTAGCACCAATGAACTTGACAATAGTCTTGACTCCTTCACTTCTTATAACTAGTACTACCTCCTTAATAGTAGTCAAGGATACTATACGTAGCACCAATGAACTTGACAATAGTCTTGACTCCTTCACTTCTTATAACTAGTACTACCTCCTTAATAGTAGTCAAGGATACTATACGTAGCACCAATGAACTTGACAATAGTCTTGACTCCTTCACTTCTTATAACTAGTACTACCTCCTTAATAGTAGTCAAGGATACTATACGTAGCACCAATGAACTTGACAATAGTCTTGACTCCTTCACTTCTTATAACTAGTACTACCTCCTTAATAGTAGTCAAGGATACTATACGTAGCACCAATGAACTTGACAATAGTCTTGACTCCTTCACTTCTTATAACTAGTACTACCTCCTTAATAGTAGTCAAGGATACTATACGTAGCACCAATGAACTTGACAATAGTCTTGACTCCTTCACTTCTTATAACTAGTACTACCTCCTTAATAGTAGTCAAGGATACTATACGTAGCACCAATGAACTTGACCCTCTCACGTTCTTGACGCACTTTTGAGCCTATTAGGGATACTTTAAAGCCTTTGTTACCACTAGGGGTATTTAGAAACCTTTAGTTTAGTTACTTTAACCTCTGCAGTTGTCTTTGAGTTAGGTGAGGGCAGAAAACTAATTTTGGAGAGGTAATTATAAGAGTGAGATAACTTTATTTATTATTGCTAATCTGGCAACCTCTGCGTCATATGGTCGTGAGAGGGTTAAATGTTTTTGACAGCAGACTAAATTTGTACATTTTTCGATAGAAAAATGTCTCCGGCGAAGCCGGATTTCTTAATATAATGCTGGCTCGCTATCACTCGCCAGGAAGAAATCGACACCTAGATGGGGATAAACGTCCTAAAATAGTTGGCTGAATGGGGCCGAATGGATACAAGCCAGAGAAAGAGAGAAAAGGAGAGAAATAAAAAAACAAATCAGGTCAACCCCCTTAGGTCGCTGGTCTCCCTGGTCCACCTTCCCCTCTGTGCTCCTCTCAACCACTTACCCTTCCACCACCACCACTACCCCTACTAATGGTCACAGGTCAGGTTAATGCTGAACCTTAATGGAGTTCAGTCTGTTTCATCATCCATTACCTGTTAAAGGGACAAGTATATATGTACAATTGTACAGCATATATATAATATATATATATATATATATATATATATATATATATATATATATATATATATATATATATATATATATATATGTATATATTAGTGTAGCCAGGGAGGATATTTTCTTTCAGGCAGGTGAGATTAAAATAATAGGCACAGTTTGCATTATTGAGTTTTTTATTGATACTCTCAATTTTTCGTATAGTTTTTCTGGTATTTTCAGGAAGTTGGTAAAGGATGTTTGCAAATGGATCCGACGTTTCAATGGGCGCAGCCATCATTATCAAGGAGAAGTGAAGTTAGAAGGTGATAAGTCGAGTTTATATAGGCGATACAAGATCAAGAGAGGGATTATTGTGTGCTAGCTGCACGCTGGTTGGCTAACCTAAGACTAGCTCTGGTAGGCTGGCCGGATGCAGGAGTGGGCGGGGCCTCTGCGTCGTTCGTCTGCGTGTGTGGAGGGGGCATTCCTGGGGGCATCATGGGGGGCCTCGCTGTGGAAGGGCGTGCCGAGGGTAGGATCTGGCTGTATTCCGCTTGTGTGTTTAAAGTAGGTTGGTATGTTTGTATATATATAGCTTCAAGAATGAATAGGCGGCGTGAGTCTATTTCTTTATCAAGAATAGAGGTGTGTTTATCTAAGTCGGGTCTGGTGAGTTTCTGATGGTGTGGGGATGTGTGGTAGTGGTCCTTGATAGCTCCGGCTTGAAGGTGGAAGGTAAGGCAACGTGACAGACGAGTCCTTGTCAAACCGACATAAGTGTGAGGTCCACAGTCCTCACTGTTACAGGTGTGTCAGTATATGACATGGTCCTCTTGTGACGGTTTCTTAGCGGTAGCCGGGCTGTTGCGAATGACTAGTTGTGATGTTTTCCTCGATTTGTAGTATATGGTGAGTTTATGGTGTTGGTCAGGGTTCGTAGTTTTAACGTTGTTGCTGATAATGTCTCTCATTATGTTTTCGTCTGTCTTGTGATCTGAGGACATGTGGTTTTTATAGTAAATGTTTATGTATTCAGTGTTTGTATTCGTAGGCATGTCGTTTTTGTACCATGTTTCAAGGTGTTTGTTGATGGTGTGGGCGATGTCCGAGTTACTGTACCCATTGTTTACAAGCACCTGGGTGAGCCTCTCGAGTTCCTTGTGAGTGTCTCGCCAGGAGGTGCAGTGTGATAGGGCTCTCCTGACGTAGGCGGCGATGGTGGATCGTAAATATCGCTGGGGGCATTGACTTTCGCCGTTGAGACATAATCCGTTGTTGGTGGGTTTGGTGTAGACAGTGGTGGTAAAGCCTGAGGTGTTGTTGTTTACGAGGACATCAAGGAAGGGGAGATGACCGTTAGAGGACTCCTCGAAGGTGAAGTTTAGCCTGGAAGAGGCGATGAATCGTTGTTGATGGCCAGCCTGGTCATCCACGACAAAGATGAATACCTGCAGAAGATGGACCACATCCTAAGCGACTCTACAAAATTCCGGAAAATCACCCGTAACCCCACCGAGGAAATAAAGCGGAAAACCAACACCACCATCACCGCCATTAACGCAAAGACAGGAGGGATCCACCTTAAAAAACTCATCGGTGACTTCTCCCCTGGGTATGCTTACGGCACAGTAAAAACCCACAAACCAGGTAACCCCCTTCGCCCCATCATCTCCCAGATCCCTACCGCCACCTACCAAATTGCCAAAACTTTGAACAAACTTCTGACTCCCTACACCCCCAGCCAGTACAGTCTTTCCTCGTCAGCTGACTTCCTGGAGATTTTAAGAGATGCCTCCTCTACTGACGACCATATCATCGCCTCCCTAGATGTAGAAAGTCTCTTTACCAACGTGCCTGTGGACCGCACCATTGAGCTCATCCTACATCGAGTGTACCACTGCCCAGACAACACGCCCTTAGACCTCCCAGAAACAGCCATGAAGACGTTGTTGGAAATATGCACCAAAGAGGCGCCCTTCACCTGCCCGCGTGGTGACATGTATCAGCAGATTCATGGTGTGGCAATGGGCAGTCCCCTAGGAGTCCTCTTTGCCAATTTGTACATGGGCACCATCGAAGAAGAGCTCCTGACTACCAACCGCCCCTCCGTCTACTGCAGATATGTGGACGACATCTTCGTGCGTGTGAAGGACCCACAGGAGCTACGTGACCTTCAACAACGATTCATCGCCTCTTCCAGGCTAAACTTCACCTTCGAGGAGTCCTCTAACGGTCATCTCCCCTTCCTTGATGTCCTCGTAAACAACAACAACACCTCAGGCTTTACCACCACTGTCTACACCAAACCCACCAACAACGGATTATGTCTCAACGGCGAAAGTGAATGCCCCCAGCGATATTTACGATCCACCATCGCCGCCTACGTCAGGAGAGC
The DNA here is from genome assembly GCA_032716605.1 of Paralithodes platypus. Classification (NCBI taxonomy): domain Eukaryota; kingdom Metazoa; phylum Arthropoda; class Malacostraca; order Decapoda; family Lithodidae; genus Paralithodes; species Paralithodes platypus. The sequence continues at coordinate 5,477,080 of CM064561.1, forward strand.
CCTATCACACTGCACCTCCTGGCGAGACACTCACAAGGAACTCGAGAGGCTCACTCAGGTGCTTGTAAACAATGGGTACAGGTAACTCGGATATCGCCCACACCATCAACAAACACCTTGAAACATGGTACAAAAACGACATGCCTACTAATACAAACACTGAATACATAAAAATTTACTATAAAAAACACATGTCCTCAGATCACAAGACAGACGAAAACATAATGAGAGACATTATCAGCAACAATGTTAAAACTACGAACCCTGACCAACACCATAAACTCACCATATACTACAAATCGAGGAAAACATCACAACTAGTCATTCGCAACAGCCCGGCTACCGCTAAGAAACCGTCACAAGAGGACCATGTCATATACCGACACACCTGTAACAGTGAGGACTGTGGACCTCACACTTATGTCGGTTTGACAAGGACTCGTCTGTCACGTCGCCTTACCTTCCACCTTCAAGCCGGAGCTATCAAGGACCACTACCACACATTCCCACACCATCAGAAACTCACCAGACCCGACTTAGATAAACACACCTCTATTCTTGATAAAAAAATAGACTCACGCTGCCTATTCATTCTTGAAGCTATATATATACAAACATACCAACCTACTTTAAACACACAAGCGGAATACAGCCAGATCCTACCCTCGGCATGCCCTTCCACAGCGAGGCCCCCCATGATGCCCCCAGGAATGCCCCCTCCACACACGCAGACGAACGACGCAGAGGCCCCGCCCACTCCTGCGTCCGGCCAGCCTACCAGAGCTAGTCTTAGGTTAGCCAACCAGCGTGCAGCTAGCACACAATAATCCCTCTCTTGATCTTGTATCGCCTATATAAACTCGACTTATCACCTTCTAACTTCACTTCTCATTGATAATGATGGCTGCGCCCATTGAAACGTCAGAACCATTTGCAAACCTCCCTTACCAACTTCCTGAAAATACCAGAAAAACTATACGAAAAATTGAGTATCCATAAAAAACTCAATAATGCAAACTGTGCCTATTATTTTAATCTTACCTGCCTGAAAGAAAATATATATATATATATATATATATTTTTTTTTTTTTTTTTTTTTCTTTTTCTATGTGATTGAGGGAGGCAAAAGGCATAACTGCCTATAGCGAGTGCCTCCCCCATAGTTGAAAGAGTGACAGGGCCAAAATCAAGGGACGTTCGAGCCAAAATGCCTGGACACACGGAGTTTGAAGCAATTTAAGTCATAGGAAGAGGGAAAGACTGATTCTGGGAGAGAGTTCCAGAGCTCAGCTGTTGAGTAGAAGAAAGTTTGAGAGTAACGTTTCACTCTTGGGTTGGAGAGTTGCACAGAGTAGGGGTGGGATTGAGTTGCAAGACGGGTACCACGTGCCCTACGTAAAGGAGGTGGTATGCACTGGGATAGCTCTGAGGAACACTGATTATTAGTAGCGATAGAATAGCGAGAGAGATGCAACATTGCGGCGGAGAGAGAGAGATTGCAGAGAGTTGGTGAGTGGACGGGAGTTAATGATACGAAAGGCCTTCCTTTCAACTTTGTCTAGGAGAGCGGTGTGAGAGGAACCTCCCCACACATGTGAACAATACTCAATACAAGGGCGCACTATGCCCCTGTACAGAGCAAGAAGCTGTGCAGGGGAAAAGAACCCCCTAAGGCGGTTGAGCACACCCAGCTTCTGGGAGGCTGCCTTAGCAAGACTGGTAATATGGTCCTTCCAAATGAGAGCAGAAGAAAAAGAGACACCAAGAATATTGAGAGAAGATGAAGGGTTGATTTTTGTATTTTATATATACCTTAGATATATATTTTAACACTATGCTTCCTTGTGAAAATTAAATACGTCCCAATTCAGGAATAATCTATATTGACTACCACGAGACCACTTCACACTGAATTATTTATCAACTAATGTTTAAGTAACCCCTTCTGTACAAGCGCGTCTTTGTAAGCATAGTCTAGCTATATTTAGACGACTTTGTGCAGTTTAAGAAGGATCTGTGGTAGTAAAAAGGGTTAAGATAGATAGTTCGAAGCCTGTTAATTGCTGGAGGCCGTTTTTAAACAACTAAATGAAATCGTCTAATAGTAGGCATAATAAAGTAATAAAGACGTCGCCGGTACAGAAGGGGTTAATGCCAATCGGTGAAATCACACGGTAAACTATATTATTGTATTTGTTATTTTCCCCGTGACTACGGAAAATATGTGTACCGTAGATTCCGAATGTACTCGGGTTTAATATGCAGGCTGAATCCTTTTCTCAGCCTACATGGTTCACTTGTTGGTAGATTTTTGTCATATATTTAATATGTTCTAGTTTCCTCCATAGACCCCCATCAAACTTAGAAGAAAAAAAAAACAGGATCCCCTTCAAGATATATTTTTACATTTTTCGGTAGAAAAATTTCCCGGTCGAAGGCTGGTTTCTCCTAGATTACAGGCTCGCTATCGCTCGCCAAGACAAAATATCGAAACCTAAATGACACGAAAAGTCTTGATATTGACAAAGAAAAGGGGCGAAAGGTCTTAAAATCGCCAAACTAATGGGTCGAACGTCTTCAAATCTGAAAACTAAAGAGGCTAATCATAACAACATCAGAAAACGCCATACATTATTAGTACCAGCATTGCTTAATTTGGCGATTTTATTCAATGATTATTTATTTTGCTTTCTGAAACTACATAATATGGCCCTGTGTTCATAATGATGTCTTTGAATTACATAAACTACATAATATGGCCCTGTGTTCATAATGATGTCTTTGAATTACATAAACTACATAATATGGCCCTGTGTTCATAATGATGTCTTTGAATTACATAAACTACATAATATGGCCCTGTGTTCATAATAATGTCTTTGAATTACATAAACTACATAATATGGCCCTGTGTTCATTATGATGTCTTTGAATTGTCGTAATTTAATGATAGACAATTATTTCGTAAATTGACTCCATTATGAAAATTACTAATATAAGTATGCAGATTATAAAACACATTGGCCATTTAATTATACTATGATCAGTTAATTTATTCCGTGGCGATTGTTCTATTCCTGCATCTATGTATATTTTATCTGTTATTATTTGATCTTCTATTTTATCTATTTTATTTTATCTATTATAGTTTGTCTATTTTATCTATTCTATTTTATCTTTTATCTTCTATTTATCAATTATATTTTATCTATTATATTTATTCCATTTTGTCTATTTGATCTATTATATTTGTTCTATTTTATCTTGTTTTATATAGATCATCTATTTTACCTTCTATTATATCTATTATATTTGTTCTATGTGTATCTATTCTCTTTTATCTATTCTAATTTATCTATTATATTTTTCTATCTAGGTCTAGGGAGGAAACTAGACAAATAATGAATACATGCAAAAATCGCCCAAAAAGTGAACCATCTCCCCTTAAGGAGAGGGGAAATCCTACTTGGAGGATGTATTTCAATTCATACACATGTCATAGGATCCATATTCCAGGCTACCATACGGGGAATTTTACAAGTACCCCCCACGCAGCAACTTGTGTTTTAGTGATTCCATATAATTCTCGCCCAGCCAAGCACGAGTTATTAATATCAAGTATATATATTTTTTCTCTGTTGTGTTGTCCCTATTCTGGCTCTGTCTTGATCCCCCCCCCCCCACCCCCCAAAAAAAAGGGGGAAAAGTGGGGATTTGGCCTGAGTATATACTGTAGAATAGAATAGAATAGAATATCTCACAAATACACGTGAGCTAATGTATGTTTATATACTCCCAGCTAGACTCGAACCACCGACAGTCAGGACGAGTGTCCATGCTTTAATTCACTACACCACGGCGTGAAAAGGATACTTTATCTTTTCCTATTTGTATTAACCTCTTCCGTACCGGGATGTATTTTTAAGTTTATACTGGCTACTATTAGACGATGTTGTTTAGTTTATAGTGGGCCTCCAACAATTAAAAAGCCTTGAAATATCTCACTTAACCCATTTTACTATCACAGATCCTTCATAAACTACATACAATTGTCTAAACATAGCTAGCATTTTATGAAAATTACGTCACCGGTACTGAAGGGGTTAAGGAGAAGGGAAATGCTACTTGGAGAATGTATGTTTCAAAATATCATACACAAGTCGTAGGATCCATATGCCAGGATACCATACAGGATTTTTTACAAGTACCCCCAGGAGTCGCGAGTATCAGAACAGATTTGGCTTGATTCCGGGTAAAAGCATACATAGTATGAGATTCTGAGTTTAAAGGTGATGGCACCGGTTGAATGCTTCCTCCTGCACACACTCTCTCTCTCCCCCCTATTATGTCCAACTTTCTAACACAAGAGTGAACAGATTTTCCCAGTCCTTAATCTACGTAACAATTAAGCTCTGGAACTCTCTCCCTCAATGTTTATTTCCCTCATACTATGACTTAAGCTGCTTCAAGCTCCGTATGTCCAGGCACTTCAACTCTTATGTACCTTGAATTTAGCTCCCTATCACACTTTCAGCGTTAGGGAAGACACTTGTTACAGGCAGCATTGCGTTTTGTCTCTATACACATAGGACAAAATTAGAGAAAAACAAAATATATATATATACTGTATATATATATATAATAGTCCATCAGGCGCCTGGCCCGGGGAGACGATTAATATGAAGGATGTGCCTGGAAGTGTGGTGGGAGGGCTTGTGGCTTTGGCTCCGCTGCATGTCTGCCTGCCGAGATCGGAACCTCTCCGGGTGGTCAGGGGCCGGGGGAGTGCTGGAGCGACCTTGGTAACCCTGGTCTCTGGGTCTTCTCCTGGGTGACCTGGATGTGTGAGAGTTTGTGTTTTTTATCTGTGTTTATTGTTTTTGTTTTATGTTGTTTTTGTGTTTTCCCTGTTCTTGCTCTGTCTTGAGTCAGCTACCCCCAAAATGGGGATTGGGCCTGAGCATATAGATAGATAGATATATATATACAGTATATAATATATATATATATTCTGACATACGGAGCCCTGTATGTTAATTTAAGAGTTAGAATTGGAGTTGAAGGAGTGTCAAACTACCCAAGCGGCGAAGCAGACTAGCGAGCGAACTAGCGAGTGGGAAACCAGCTCGCCCGCATACCAGAAAACAAGCCTTCACACCTGCGTGCGTCATAGGGGACCCTGCAAACTACTTTGATGACCCGACGCTATGACGTATGATCGACGCCAGGAGACTCCATTGGTCCACGCACCTGTTATGCAACTCGAGGAGCTATGATAGGAGCGCGCACCATCACTCGCCTCCTGATTCGTTCCTACACCATCATTGTTCAGTATATAAGACCCGAGTTGTGGGCATTCAAATCAGTCTCATTTGGAGTTGGGGAAGGTGAACTTGCAGCTGGAGGAAGCCGGGGTGAAGTATTATAATGGGTTTGTGACTGTCAGTCAGATTATATAAGTGTGTGTTAAGTGTGTTCGGTGTAAACACTTACGTTATGTTTTTTTTTTTTTTTTTGAGACAATGAACGGAGGAAGGAAAAACACAGATAAAACAAAAAGGTCCATGTGCCTAAAGGCATCCTCCATTCATAAAATGTTTGTAACAACTGGATTTAAACATTTGTAGATTGTAAGTTTGTGGAAAGCAATTCGAGGGAAGTGAATTCAAAAGAGTAGTAGTTCTAGGGATAAATGAATTTTGATAAACAGAAGTTCTGCATTGTGGAGGAGAAAGTGTAAATTCATGGGCGCTCTCAGCTGCCCTAGTTCTACGGGGAAAGATGTGGAGAGGCGGCACAATTGAAGCAAGTTCCTCGGAACAATTGCTGTGAAAATATCTGTAGAATAATGCAAGGGATGCAACGTTTCTTCGTATGGATAATGTAGGAAGGTCCTGTATGATTGCAGGGTTATTGATTAATCTAATAGCTTTATTTTGAATTTTGTCCAACTGCCTCAATGCAACCACTCCACTTCCACTTCACAGAGGTGAACAGTAATCCATCTGAGAACGCACATGACTTTCATATATTACGGCCAACTGCTCGTCAGTGAAGAATTCTCGAACTCTGTACAGGAGTCCCAGTTTTTTAGAGGCATTCTTAGCAATGCTTCTAACATAATGTGTCCAGCTCAAGTTAGTAGTTAACCCTCCAGCCCCGGGGGCTATAGCTTGCGACTGTGCTCCGGTACCGGGTGTTTTGACGATCTTTGGCCTATGTTAACTACTCTGTAAGTCAATGAATATGTCATGTAATGTTGTGAATAAAAAAGAATAATGTTCCACAAACCTTCCTCTGTCGAATGGCGTTGAGTAGAGGTCTCTAGCCCCTCTGGTTGCATAATGGTGAGCGCGGGAAGACGAGTGTTTTTCGGCGGCAAATTCTTCCCGCGTTCGGACGCGTCGCCTCGGCCATGGCTACGACGCACCTAGCCGCTCGCCGCGCCAAAGTATTTATCTCCCTTAGACGATTTTAGTGTTTGATATTGAGAATGTGATGTTTATTTGATATTTTCTAGTTATTTTGAGGCCAATTATATAAAATATGTTTATTAGGGTATCACTATCACTGATATTGCTAATTTTCACTCGATACCGTACATTTTATTAGTAATTGAGGTAGCTTATTGTTGTATTAGGCACTGATTATTCGTTATCACAGGTGTTTATTATACTTTGGCCATCAAATATTAGGTCTTGTGTCACTTTCACTTTGACAAATATGCTTTAGAGAGTGTCACTGTCACTGATAATGCTCATTTTCACTCGATACCGTACATTTTATTAGTAATTGAGGTAGGTTATTGTTGTATTAGGCACTGATTATTCGTTATCACAGGTGTTTATTATACTTTGGCCATCAAATATTAGGTCTTGTTGTGTCACTTTCACTTTGACAAATATGCTTTAGAGAGTGTCACTGTCACTGATAATGCTCATTTTCACTCGATACCGTACATTTTATTAGTAATTGAGGTAGGTTATTGTTGTATTAGGCACTGATTATTCGTTATCACAGGTGTTTATTATACTTTGGCCATCAAATATTAGGTCTTGTGTCACTTTCACTTAGTTATATGATTTGTAAACGATTTATATACAATTTATTGTCTTTTTTCACTGATTTATATATTTCTATAGGTTCTAATCATATGAATGTCACTTGGTATATACATATGTGTCACTTTCACATATTATTATGGTGTAATTGTATTTGTATCAATGTTCTCATAATACATGACTTTTGTATTACAATACATTGGTTTTCTTCCACTTTTTGCCTATATATAATTATAGTGTACATATTGTCATTTTATTTGGCAATTTCAGTATGATTATTAGAACTCCAGCTTGGAGTGGTAATCAAAGAAGCAATCTACAGCACAGAGTGCCACCTTGCACTCCACACACTCCAGGGTTGACTTTTTACCTGACCTCGGCTTCACCCTGCTGTTGTAGCAGACATGGCACCGCTTCTGCTGTGTTCTTCCGGATTCATTCTGAGGCAGGGAACCAAGCCTGTGCCTAGTCAAGTATTGAGCAGACTGCAAGCGGTCAATAACGGCGGGCCCAGGATGTGCCACTGCCCTCTGTGGCATAGCATACTTCTCCAGGAGCTCCGTCAACACCTGCTCTTGGAACCTCCGCAGGCTATTGAACTTCATGGGTGTGCTCACATTCCGAAGCTTGTATATGTTGTAGGCATTCAGAACTGACATGTCCACCATATGCAGAAAGAACTTTTTGTACCATCTGCACGAGGTACGCAGGCAGTCAATGAAGCCTATCTGCATGTCGGACTTGTCCACCAGCCTCATGTTGATGTTGTAGTCCAGGACTACATCGGGCTTGGTCACCCTGGCCTGGGTGCGGCGATCCACCTTGCCAGTCTCCACCATTTCCCCCTTGTGGATGGTGGTCAGGAGGTTGACCTTCCGCTGGTCGTGCCAGTGGATAGCCAGAATGGGCCCCGACTTCTTCTTGAACACATCACCTTTTTTGGTCTTTGGAGGGAAAGGTGGCATGCCCTTCCTTTTCCCTCGTACTGTGCCTACAGTCCCCGTCTTGCGCTCATGCAGGTACTGTGAGAGAGTGGGGGACGTGTAATAATTGTCCGTGTAGAGGACGTGATTCTTATGAAAGTAGCGGTCCATCATGGCTTGCACCACTGCTCCGCCAAAGCCAATGAGGGGGTCCACAAGCAAGTCCCCTTCCTTCCCACTGTAGACCAGGAAGTCCAGGACATAGCCAGTTTGGCAGTCGCACAGCACAAAGAATTTTATGCCAAAGCGATGTCTTTTTGAGGGGATGTACTGCCGGAAGCTGAGTTTTCCCCGGAACAGCACAAGAGACTCGTCAATGACGACCTTGCGGAAGGGCTTGAAGTAGGAGGTGAAGCGTTCTCGCATCATCTCATACAACGTCCTAATCTTCCACAGCTTGTCTGGGAGGTGGACGTCAAGGTTGGTGACAAGATGGAGCGCTGCGAGGATATCAAGGTACCGGTCGCGAGACATATATTTCCCGAAGGCAGGGGTGGATATCAGATCATTGGTGATCCAATAGTCAGGCAACCTATGCTTCTTGACATGAGGCATTAGCATGGTGAGTGCCAGGAACACCATGAACTCTTTATGAGTCACTGGGGTCCACTGCCTCATGTGGCCCTTGGTCACCTTTCCCAAAAAGTGGACCTGGAATTGGTGCTGCTTATTTATCTCTTTGACAACATAGCCTACCACCTCCTCATCAAAGAAGGCCTCAAACAGTTCGTGTGGTGGAGCATTGGGGCCTGCAGGAAAATTGGGGGTAACGCCTGAACCCTCCAGTACCTCATCAAAAGCTGGCACATCAGGGTTGTATGCATCCTCATCAACTACGTCTTGCCACTGAAAAACGTAGAATGGGTCTTGTCTACGCTGACGAGGAGCTCCAGCTGGTGGCCCAGCACGCCCACGGCCAACTCGGGAGGCGCGCGCCCTAGGGCGGCGAGGGCGGCGGCCAGGGCGGTGGGCAGCACGACGGGCAGCACGACGCCGGGCCAAGCGGATGGGTCGAGGGTCGTCGATGTCCATATAGTCATCGTCAGAGTGGTCATCTTGCCCTGACGGTGGACCTATGTAATCATGGCCAGAGTCTTCAGAGAGGTGCCCTTCATCATCAGTGGCCCCCACATAATCTGGCGGGGAACCAGTGATGCGTGGGCGGCGTGCGGGTGGGCGAGGTGGGGAAGGAGTGGCAGGTGAGGCTGTGTCCCCCCGAGGTCCCGGGCTCCTTGGCCTGCGACGAGTGACAGAAAGCAATGTTTCACTGTCACTAGGGCCAGGTATTGGTGATGCGAGCTCAAAGACTTCTTCAGGAAGACATGTTGAAGGCGGGAGAGGTGGGGAGGACCGTGGGGAAAGTTGCGGGAACGTATGGCTGGGGCGGGCCGGGGTGGACGCCGCGGGAGCCTCGAACAAAACTCTCTTACTTTTCTTAATTTTCTTGGTATATTTCCTACCTTTCCCCTTTTCGGCAGCAGTATGTCTCCTGTCGGGGGACCTAGGAGGCAAATAGGCCGAAAGTGTGGGGTCCTCAACCCTTGGCAATGGTGGGGGTGGTGGGGAAGAATGCGGGGCATCCGGGTCATCTTGGGTGGCGTGGGTAGATAAGGGAGACAATGGCGGACGAGAAGGGTCACCACGCTGACCCTCACTCACAGCCTCATCCTCACCAAGTAGTTTTGCTTGTTCCCTAGCTGCCGCGGCCGCCTTCTCAAGTATTTTCTGCTTATACAAATGTAGCTTGAAAGGCGATTTACCAGGGGAAGGGCTTGGCGTCGTGTCACTTAAGCGAAATTTGGTGAGTGACCTTGAACTCTCCCACTCGCTCACTCTCTCAAGTTCACTGTCTTTAGGTAAACCAGCTTCCTCAACAACTGGTACATCACCTTCATCACTCTCATCACTGTCATGTTCTCTCGCAAATCCCAGGAATTGCTCTTCTTTATCACTCTCATGGCCATAATCACTCGACTTATAATTACTGGAGTCGTCACTGACTTCATCATCAACATTATGCTTGGCATCAGCTCGCTCATAAAGTCTCAATGTCGTCTCAATACCTCCGGGAGATAACACATTTAGGCGATGGCGTCGGGGTAAGGCGCGACGAACAAGCAAGGGCGTCGTAGGAAGCACGGTATCGGACACAGCGGAATCACTATTTGGCGTACTGTCCATGATGGCGTCGGGGTAGATACTGTTGCTGTGGCGGAGTTTACGCCTGGTGGCGCCACCTACCGTCCCACGATACCGAAAATGTACGCGCGGCATTCGAAAGCACGCATGCAAGCAATGGGCGTTCAAGAGCCCTTCCGGGTTGCGCGGGCCGAGGTTGTTATGGGCGTTCAAGAGCCCATCCGGGTTGGAGGGGTTAATGTTACACCGAGAATGTCAATACTAGGGGAAGTGGGAATATTTACATCATTAAAAAATATATGGGAGTCAGTGAGATTCTGTCGGTTAGAAAATTGAATGTACTTGGTTTTCTGTGCATTAAAGGAAACTAGATTCTTTTGTCCCCATTCTTCAATTCTAGAAAGGTCCTGGTTCAGAGAAATTGCAGTGCTTATTTTTGAATTTATAAGATCGGGTTGGGTGAAAGAATTGGTAAATGTGAAGGAACTGTGGAGTGTTGAGTCATCTGCATAGGAATGTATTGGATTATGAGTGGTAGATATGAGATCATTGATATGAATGAGGAACAGAGTTGGGGCCAAAACTGATCCCTGGGGAACACCAGCATTTATTGAGTGAAATTGAGAATAAAGGCCATCTACCATTACACATATTTTTCTGTTATGAAGATAAGAAGAAATTAGTGGAACTAATGATGCAAGGCCGTAGTGTGACATCTTCGACAATAAGGATTGATGCCAGACTCTATCAAATGCCTTTGATATATCCAGTGCTATTGTATGTGTTTCACCATGTTGGTCTGTAGCTTGGTTGATTTGATGCGTAAGAAGGCAAAGAATGTCTGCAGTTGATCGACATCGTCTAAAACCATATTGCCTATTACTGATTAATTTATTATTCTCAAGATGCTTAATTATGTGATTATTTAATATAATTTCAAAGACTTTACCAAGAGTGGAAGTTATAGCTATTGGTCTGTAGTTTGATTGATCTGAAGAGACACCTTTTTTAGAAACTGGATGGATGTTTGCTTCTTTCCAGGGTACTGGGAAGCATGAGGTATGAGTACATAGACGGAAATTTTTTGCCAATACAGGAGCGAGCACCAAGGAGCAATTCTTAAGTACTATTGGAGGAATTTCATCTGGACCAGGAGCCTTATCTACTGAGAGATTCTGCAAAATAGTTTTGACATGTCTGGTGTGGATCTTAAGTGAGGGAATTTCAGGCGAATTAAAATTAAGTACAGGGACATCTTGATTTATTTCATCTAAGGTTGAGTTGGTGGAGAAAATATCCGCAAGAAGGTTAGCTTTACCTCGTGGGTCACTTACAAGATTGCCAGTCAGAGATTTTAATGGTGAAATGGATGAAGCAGTTGTGAAGTTGGATTTGAATGAGTTAAGAGTAGACCAAAATATTTTGTTATCATTTGGATTATTTAGAAGTTTATTTGCCTGCTTGTGGAGAAAGTTTGATTTAGTTAGGTTTAATACAGTTTTGGCATAATTTCTGATGTTTCTAAAGTAATTAAAGGCTTCATGTGTTTTTGATCTTGTGTATGCATTGTAGGCTATTGCTTTTTGTTCAGTTACTCTAGCACAATTATGGTCAAACCATTTAGGTGAATTAGATCTTTTAATGTACTTTTGATGAGGAATAAAAGTTTCCATTCCAATTTTTACAAAATCTTGTATGTGGCTCAAGGTGGAGTGTGCATCATTAGAAAAGAAAGAGGTCCAGGGAATATCAATAAAGAAACCTTGAAGACCCTCCCAGTCTGCCCTATCGTAATGCAGTGATGTAATGGTTAGTGATGGTTAGTAATGGTTAGTGAGATATGTGATTGGGAATTAACGTTAACGCTACTATTTATGTACTTAACTATTTGATTGGGAATTAACGTTAACGCTACTATTCTGTACTTAACTATTTGATTGGGAATTAACGTTAACGCTATTATTATGTACTTAACTATTTTAGTTGACTAACTTGTGGACTAAAGCAACTCTTTAAGTAATTGGGTTATGATGAAAGTAATACTATTGTTTTATATTAATACTTAAGAGTTCTTTCATTTTCTTTTAATTAAGCTTACATTGCTTAACGGTGCTTAGTACGGTGATGCTATTGTCTCATATTAGTAATATCGCCTTAGACTAACATGGCTGTGTTAATATTACTTCTAGTGATTTCCTAAGCTGAAGAAAATTCTTTTAGCTTCAAAATATTATTTTTGCTTTTCATATTATTTGAGTGAGACCTGAATCGAATCTATGAAGCGATCCTGTAACTTAATTTACTCATAATCAAACCTCAATGTTACGTGGTTAAGAAATACATTTAACTAATTATTAAATATATATCTAACTTTTTATGTGACTTTGATATAAATCCTGATGATAATAATAATATAATACTGTTAACGTAAGACAAGAACCAAGAATAATTACATTAAATATAAATTAAAGGACATAGAAGAAAACTATCTATTCATTTCAAAAAGGGTAAGAGACAGAAATATTCTTACTTTAATATTTATCTTTCAAGACTTTTTATAGAATTAATAGTCCTTCTTTAGATATAACTTCTTCGGTTCATAACCATAGCCTACTAAGCTTCGGTGGGCGGGTGCCCAACCCCGAAAAAGGGTTGAAATAGGGGAGCTATCCCCCCGCCAAAGGCGGCTTTCTAGGGCCTTTCCTAGCTGATGCTGAGAGGATTGGGTTCTAGTCATGTGGTGATGGGCTGGTCTATCAGAGTGAGAACTGAGCAATCTCTGCCATATCCATAGCTTACTCTGACTGTTCCTTTTACTTATATATTTTCTAGATCTCAAGTGACGGCGTCTCTAACGTGGATTGACCTCCCAATCTACCAAGATTGGAAGCCAAAGCGTCACATTTTTCCCTTGCCCCTCAACTTTCTCTTCATAATTGCTGAGGGACACAGGGCCCTGGGTGGGGCTTTGGTTTCCCGGGCATTTCCGCACCCTCCTCAGCTCCCCGCCATGGAGTGGCTTCGGTCACCCAGGCTTTATTGTGGTCGACGGGGAGGGTTCTGTGGGGGCGCTCGGTTATGGCCTTGGCCTTGCTCGGGGCCTTGGGGCTGTTCGGCCAGGCAGCTTGGGGAACAACAACAACAACAACAACTAAGCTTCGGTTAAATAATAATTCTTTATAAATACTCCATGACTTTAATTAGTTTCAGTATTTTTTCATAATTAAAGAGTATCAGTCAATAAAGGATACTAAGTCCTAAGATCCAAAAGGAAAGGAAGCAACAACATAAAATAATTTTATTAGATTTTACTTTTGTTTTGCCTTCAGCTGACTGATACCTTAATATATATCTCTGTGCTATCTAGATTCATCAAGTTAACCACTTGAGGATCAAGATACGTAACAGAAGAGTGGCGACCTCGCCAGGATTCGTTTCTTACAGTTTCACTCAGTTTCATTACCGTTTCACTACTTAAAAATCAAATATTAATCATGCCTCATCTAATTAATGACGAAGATGCTCGAGTTTTCATAGAATCAGAACCCACAGCCCCTGATATTGACTGTCTGTCAACATCCGAACTGAAAGTGCTTGCCTCACACCTCCAATTAACTGTCTCAAACATGTCTAAAGTAGAGGTGGCTCAGACCATAAAAACCCACCAGTTCCCTGTAGAAGGCGGGGAGGGTGACGGAGCAGTTGGTGGGATCTCGAGTAAACTTAGCCAACTTGATGAACAATTGCCACCTGGTTTGACTGGTGATCAAGTACTGGAACTAGCCAGAATAAAGACTGAACAAGCCAGACTAAATGTCGAACTAGAACTAGCCAGAATAAATGCCAGAGCAACGACCGAACAATATGAATATCAATATCGTACGGCTCAAATAAATGTCAACACAAATGCTCCCTTAATTGCTCCCCCTCTGGGATTGACTATGACTAGTGTCATTCCACCTTTCACTGAGGATAATGTGCAGGATTTCTTTGTTTTGTTTGAGGAAGTTGCTGGAGGTATGAAGTGGACAAGAGATCAATGGCCTTTTATGTTACAAACCGTTTTGACAGGGCAGGCTCGAGCCACATATTTGTCAGAAGTAGCAGAAGTTAGGCAGGATTATGACAATCTCAAAGAAGCTATCTTAAAAACCTATCAATTGCAGCCTGAGGCTTACAGGCAATCTTTCCGTAAAAAACAAAAGAAAGTAGAAGAAACTCATAAGGTATTTGCCAGGACCATGACTAAAACTTTCAATCATTGGGTCAAGAGTAAGAAAGTTACAAGCTACAACGATCTGAAGGAGTTGGTCCTGTTAGAAAATTTCCTATGGAAAATTGATTCTTCTGTATCCTATCATTTAAAGGGGAAAAAGGTAGATTGTCTTGCCGACGCCGCTGACATGGCTGACACATACGTGCTCAACAACAAATTTCGTGGAAAGAAGCCCTACGATAATTCTAGTTCTAATTTTAAGTATCCCAATCACAAATCTGACAGACCCTGTCACAAGCCTATAACGTCTTCCCCAGCTAGCCAAAATAGAATTGTTCCCCCAACTAAAAATACGACTCAGGGCAATGGTAACAGAGGTGGGCCCCAAAGTAATAGTAATGCTCAAAGAGGGAACGTTCCCGTATCCCCTAAAGTATGTACTTTTAGTGGCATGATAGGCCACCTAGCTTATCAGTGCTGGGCCAAGGAGAAAACCGAGAGATCGGGGCAGACAGTTGCCGCCGTATCTCAAATTCCATATGTGCCTTTAATGCAGGACTCCCGACAGAAGGAGTACCTAGCACCAAAAATTCCTTTAATGCAGGACTCCCGACAGAAGGAGTACCTAGCACCAAAAGTTCCTTTAATACAGGACTCCCGACAGAAGGAGTACCTAGCAGCTAACGTAAATCATCTAGACAGGGGTGTAGTAGCATGTGTGGTGCAACCCACTAGTGTTAAGGCAATAATAATTTCACAATCAGTGCAGGACAGTTACCGTCCCTTTATTTCATCTGGCAACGTGAGATTAAATGGTTGTATGCATGAGGTAAAAATTCTGAGAGACACAGGTTCTACTAGCACCCTCATGGTGAATCCTTACACTGAATGCCCACCTGGCGAACCAGTTGTAATGAGAGGTGCTGGAGGCCAATTTTATGCACACTTGGTAAAAGGCGAAATTGAATGTGAGTTACTACAGGGTGAGGCCACCATAGCTTTGTGTAGGTCCCAAGATATCCCTGTGCCTGGGGTAACACTCCTTTTGGGGAATGATGTAGCAGGTGAGAAGGTCCGACCAGACCCCATTTTGTTACTTTCCCCTGTTAACGAGCCACTAACCGGTGAGCTCGAAAAGGAGATGCCAACAGTTTTCCCTGTGTGTGCTGTAACACGTTCAATGTCTCAAGTAGCAGTTCCCTCAGACCGAAATGTACCGAATGTAAGAGTTGATGAAAGGGATGATGAGAGTGTGAATGCCGCTCCAACTGTGCCTGATGATGTGACTGAGGTGGATTTATCCGACACCTTTATGGCTCATCTTGACCCTAACGATGACCATGAAACCCCTCCAAATTGTCCTAGTGGCCTGGTAGAGCTACAGAGAGATGATAGTGAATGCAAGGAGTTAGCTGCCAGGTCCGTGAGTGAAGAGGAATGTGAGAAGAAGGGTGGTGAATGTTTCTACCTCAAAGGAGTATTGTGGCGTAGATGGAGACAGCCACACAGACCAATCGATGACGGGGCTTGGGACGTCCAGCAAGTAGTAGTCCCCAAACCTTGTCGTAGAGATATCATGGAAATGGCACATTGTATACCATTGGCAGGACACCTAGGTGTGAGAAAAACTCTTAGACAGAATCAGAGCCCACTTTTACAGGCCAGGAATGCGTGCAGATGTAGTGGAGTTTTGTAGAGTGTGTCACACTTGCCAGATGACAGGAAAACCCAATCAGAAGGTGCCTGTACATCCTCTGGTGCCCTTGCCCGTTTTCGAGAATCCTTTTACTCGGGTGGTAGTGGACATTGTAGGCCCATTGCCTAAGACTTCCCAAGGTAACATTTATTTATTAACTATTATGGACATGGCAACTCGCTACCCAGAGGCTATACCCTTAAGGACTACCTCTGCTCCAACTGTCATCAAGGAACTGCTCAAATTCTTCACCAGAATGGGTTTCCCCCATGAGGTACAAAGTGATCAAGGAACTAATTTTACCTCAAACATTTTTCAGCAGTCCCTGAAGGAGTTGGGTATCGAGCATGTTAAGTCTAGCACCTACCACCCAGAGAGTCAAGGGGTTCTCGAACGATATCATCAGACATTAAAGGGAATGTTACGTAAATATTGTACAGAGACCGGAGTTGAGTGGGATAAGGGGGTACCTTTTCTTTTATTTGCTACTCGTGAGGTTCCAACTGAATCCCTGGGTTTTTCCCCTAATGAGCTAGTTTTCGGTCACCAGGTAAGAGGTCCTTTGCAACTATTGCAGGATAGCCTAGTTGGCCAGGAGGGGAACCAAAACCTCCTCAAGTATGTTTCAGATTTCAAAACCCGGCTGAGATCCTCATGTGAGTTTGCCGCTCAAAACTTGACAGTGGCTAAAAGCTCCATGAAGAAATGGTATGACAGAAAAGCCCGTGAGAGGGAGTTTCAGCCCGGTGATGAGGTTTTGGTCCTGCTCCCCCTTTTTGGCCAACCTTTATCTGCCAAGTTCAGGGGCCCATATAAGATCATTCGGAGGGTGAGCATTACCGATTATCTAGTAACTACCCCAGACAGGAGAAAGCCCACGCAAGTATTCCATATAAATATGTTGAAACCCTACCATAGGTCCCCTGATTCCTCTCCTCCAGATTCTCCCACTGTGGCAGTGAATGTCAGGACCTGTGGACAGCCTGGTGCGGACAAAGTCTTCAGTTCTCTTACTGACCCGCAACAGACTGTTCCAGAGCCTGAAGGTATCCATGCAGACTTTGACTTGTCATGTAGCCTATCCAACTTAAAGTATAATTCAGTAGATTGGGGGGAATTACCATCTAAACTATGTCATCTTCCCTCTGATCAAGCGAACCAACTAATCTCTGTTTTACCTCAGTCTCCCAGTGTGTTCCATGATACTCCAGGGCTCACTTCTTTGGCCGTGCACGACATCGACGTAGGGGATGCAACTCCCATTAAACTATCCCCCTACCGTGTCTCGCCACAACGCAGGAGTATACTGCAGGTCGAGCTTGACTTTATGTTATCTAACGAGCTGATCACAAGGGCCTTAAGCCAGTGGAGTAGTCCGGTCATACTTGTGCCAAAGCCAGACGGGAGCCATAGGTTATGTATGGACTATAGGCAAGTTAATGCTGTCACAAAGAACGATACCTACCCACTGCCACGGATCAAAGATTGCATTTACCAGGTTGGCCTCATACAGCAGTAAGTTTAATTTAATGAGAGGATTTTGGCAATTAGCTCTCCCTTGTAGCGAGGTAAATATCATGCTTTAGTAGTGCGCTGTCAAGCCTTCAGCTGTGAGATGCCTTGCAGTTCGAATAACGCTCTAGCTACGTTCCGGCTATGTTCTGATGTGGTACCTGGAGACGTTGCCTACTTTGGGTGATATCCTTATTATATCCTCATTATACTCTTGCTGTTGCCAATCTGGTGGTGAATCTATTTATGTATTATGTTAAATATTATGTACTATACTCCTTAAACTCTTTTCTAGGGGGGAGGTCTGATATACGGAGCCCTGTATGTTAATTTAACCCGTTGAGCCCCGGCTAGTTATAATATTTTGTTCACCCCAGTCCCAAGCCATTTTCACTTCTTATTTTTGTTTGCTAAAATGGAAGACAAGGATGAGAAATTAAAAAAAAACAAAAAAAAATCACCTCGGATATTTTTTTTTTTTGGGGGGGGGGGGCCTCAACAAAATTTGTTGAACCAAAATGGAAGAGAATGGTGAGAAATGAAGAACAAAATAAAAACAAAATCACCTTGGTCATTTAGGGGGCGGGGGGGTGGGGGGGGGTGGGGGGGGTCGAAAGTTCGTCTCCCCCGCATGACCACCCGCCCGGGAGCACTAGGGTGAAAACTGAGTACGGCATTGTACGGCATACATCCTAAGGAGTGTCTCACATAAATCTCAAGCCTCTAGCTCCCATACGACCGGAGTAATGAAGGTTCAAAGCACGTGATGCGTCGCTGGGAGTTGGTGATCAAACACTGCCGACGCATCACGTGCGACGCTGGGTCTCACTGGGTTAAGAGTTAGAATTAGAGTTGAAGGAGTGTCAAACTACCCAAGCGGCGAAGCAGACTAGCGAGCGAACTAGCGATTGGGAAACCAGCTCGCCCGCATACCAGCAAACAAGCCTTCACACCTGCGTGCGTCATAGGGGACCCTGCAAACTACTTTGATGACCCGACGCTATGACGTATGATCGACGCCAGGAGACTCCATTGGTCCACGCACCTGTTATGCAACTCGAGGAGCTATGATAGGAGCGCGCACCATCACTCGCCTCTTGATTCGTTCCTACACCATCATTGAATGTTATGTTGGTTAGTGAGATATGTGATTGTGAATTAACGTTAACGCTACTATTCTGTACTTAACTATTTGATTGGGAATTAACGTTAACGCTATTATTATGTACTTAACTATTTTAGTTGACTAACTTGTGGACTAAAGCAACTCTTTAAGTAATTGGGTTATGATGAAAGTAATACTATTGTTTTATATTAATACTTAAGAGTTCTTTCATTTTCTTTTAATTAAGCTTACATTGCTTAACGGTGCTTAGTACGGTAATGCTATTGTCTCATATTAGTAATATCGCCTTAGACTAACATGGATGTGTTAATATTACTTCTAGTGATTTCCTAAGCTGAAGAAAATTCTTTTAGTTTCAAAATATTATTTTTGCTTTTCATATTATTTGAGTGAGACCTGAATCGAATCTATGAAGCGATCCTGTAACTTAATTTACTCATAATCAAACCTCAATGTCACGTGGTTAAGAAATACATTTAACTAATTATTAAATATATATCTAACTTTTTATGTGACTTTGATATAAATCCTGATGATAATAATAATATAATACTGTTAACGTAAGACAAGAACCAAGAATAATTACATTAAATATAAATTAAAGGGCATATAAGAAAACTATCTATTCATTTCAAAAAGGGTAAGAGACAGAAATATTCTTACTTTAATATATATCTTTCAAGACTTTTTATAGAATTAATAGTCCTTCTTTAGATATAACTTCTTCGGTTCATAACCATAGCCTACTAAGCTTCGGTTAAATAATAATTCTTTATAAATACTACATGACTTTAATTAGTTTCAGTATTTTTTCATAATTAAAGAGTATCAGTCAATAAAGGATACTAAGTCCTAAGATCCAAAAGGAAAGGAAGCAACAACAGGAAATAATTTTATTAGATTTTACTTTTGTTTTGCCTTCAGCTGACTGATACCTTAATATATATCTCTGTGCTATCTAGATTCATCAAGTTAACCACTTGAGGATCAAGATACGTAACAATATATATATATATATATATAATATATATATATATATACAATATTGTACGCCTCCCGGCGTTAGCAGAATGGTTGCGTGGGGCATTGCAACTCGCTAGCGCTCGCCAGGATGGGGGGATGGGCTACAGTTGTCCTAGAATGATCTGCTTTCTTTTATTAGTGTCGTGTTGCCACAGACAGTCTAGAAATGGTATTTGTTTTGGTCTGTGACCGCGCCTTATATTTTATATTCGCTATAATATAAATGTTGCTTGTGTGGGAGGCGAGCGAGAGCGAGTGAGGGAGTACACCTGGCAGCGGGGGGTGAGCTGTGACGCGGCTCGCTTGAGCGCTGACGGCGTTGGCGGCCGGGTGGTCAACTAGTCCCTTCCCGTCGCGGCCTCATGTTTTTTACCAAGCTCAGAGCTTGCCTGACACGCGTATCGTCTACATCCTTTGCAATTCTGTCCCCCCATACTCGCCACTTTGCATACTATTTATCTCTCTCGACTTCTCCTTTCTCATGCTCTAAGCTTTATTAAACTCAACATCCCTTCTGGTTTCAGCATAGACGTTCACCGTTGGCCAGTCGTATTGTACGTGAAGCTCTCAGATATTTCCATGTATTAGGCTTTAATGAGGTTTGGAGAGACGGACTTTTCCGTGTGTGTCCTCTCTCGGGAAGGTTGTAGACCGGTATATGTCTCCCTGGCAAGGTGTTGAATGATTCTGCTGGGTTATTTAAAGCTAGACTGGGGGTAAGGTTACTGTGTCGTTGTCTCCGATGTGTGCAGTGTTAGCTAAGCCCTGCACGACATCGACAGGTACTGTGGGAGCCTAAGTTGTCTTCGGGTGGGTTTACCTTGCGAGCACAGCGCTGTGGTGTGAGAGGGCCATAGCCTATCCCTCACAACATAGTGCTGCCTCTTTGTGATGACTTCTGAGGGATCGCCAGGATAGAACTAGGTACTAGAGACCTAGATTTATCAAGAGAGCATCCCCGTCATATAACATAATCTTCATTATACCACCTTCGGACAACGTTAGGCTACAAGCCGCATGCTCACCCATTGTTGCCCTGCCTTGATACCCCAGCTAGACTTTATTAACTAAGCAGACACTGGTTAGAGATAAGCTCCATTATTATATGTATGCCACATTATTATTCACTGCACTTTTGAGCCGAGGTTGTTGTTGAGTTGCACAACCCTAGTAGGCTGTTGCGTTGTGTCGCGAAGCATTTCTTTAGTTGTCGAGCATTACTACCTTTGCGCAGTCTTTATTATTCGCCTGCCTATTATTACTATATGTCCTAGCATTTATTGTGACCCGTATTCTGCATTATAATTGTTCAAGATTCTTTACGAACATCTTCCCAGCATCAGACTTATTTCAGAAGTTTCCAGTTGATGTTGCAGGACTAGCATTGCACTTTCTTTAATACAGGAGTGCCAGTTATTTAGTATCTACCGTAACGTTAATTAATCACGTTACTTATCTTTTCTTTGTGTAACCTAAACGAGTAATCTTTTACTGTTTGAGAATAGGCTGTTTCATCGAGCGTCAGCCTAGTGTGTGTGCACCAGTTACCGAGTCATAGGATACCTCGTGGTCCAGGCACGACTCAGGGCGGTAATGGTGTTTTGTTTTCCAGTGTTTAAGGCAGGGGTTGGATCTAGTGTTACCGTTGTTGCATTTTGCCATTATCTAGTCCAATGTTGAAGAGCCCTGTGTCTTTGAGAACCTGGATCGTAACAAATGGCGACCTAGCTCAGGATCTTGTGAACTAAGAGATAATTGCAGGATTGTTGTGGTCATTTGTTTTATTGAGGAATATAGTGGGCACATTAATTTTTTTTTGGCAAAGTAGTATAGCACTTGAGAGTCTTCAGACATTTTTGGCAAGTGAATAGTGCTACATAAGAGTTTGGGGTACTTCTTTTCTGAATATTGTGGTGAGAAATTTTTGTGAGCATCATGTCTTATACCGGATCAGAGGAGAATGGAGACACAGTACGTAATGTCGAAACTGAGGAACAGCAGCATGATGAAAGGGTTAATCGGGTGAACTGTGAGGAGGATGCTAGGATATTTTTGCAATGGCCTGTTACTGCCAAGCGGTTGGAGGGTATGGATCGGTACGGTCTTCAATGCCTGGCCACAGCTATCGGTCATGCGGTTACTAGCAGCATGACCAAGGATAACTTGATAACGTGTGTACTAGGCAGGGTGACTGGTGAGCGAGATGGGTTGAGTGCTCAGAGCCCTTCGGCCATGCTTCCCCTACACTCGACTCCCAGCCATCCCAGTAGTTTGCCGACCCCGGGTACGCTTCCGCAGTTGGGTGGTGACTGACAGGGTTGGGTTGCCCCTGGGGGGACCACCGGTAATTTCAAACATTGTAGCACCTTCACCTCCTCAAGGGTTAACTCCAGAATTATTGCTTCAGCTCGAATTAGCTAAGATCCAGCAGCAAAAAGAATTAGCCAAGATAGAAGAGAGAAAAACTATCAGTCAGCAGTCTCAGCACATAGAGCTAGCAAAAATCCAAGCGGATTTAGAGTCGACTAGGTACTGTGCCGACATGGACGTAGAGAAGTCGCGAGTAGAGGCAACGGGACAGCGACTTGGGGCTGGTAACCGTGTTCATGAGCAGTCTCTCTCGCACTTATTGAAACTGGTTCCGGTGTTTGATGAGAGTGGTGTAACAGAATTTTTCACACGCTTTGAGAAGAAGTGCCAGGAACACCAGTGGCCAGAGAATAAATGGGCAGCACTTGTATCCTCTAGATTAATAGGCAAGGATCTTAAAGCCTACGATGCGTTGCCTATAGAGTCTTGTATTATCTATGAGGAACTCAAGGAGGCTGTCCTGAGAGCATACGAACTACACCCAGCGACGTACAGGTTGAAGTTCCGGGGTGTTACCAAGGGTCGGGAGAGCACCTTTTTGGAGCATGCCCGGGAGCTGTCCGATGCTTTTGGGAATTGGCTGAGGTCGGAGAAAGCTACTACGTTTGACGACGTTAAACAGTTGGTGCTTTTAGAGCAGTTTTTCAAATGCACGGGCGGCGACCTGACGTTAAACCTTAAAGAAAACCAACCAAAAACTCTACAGGAGGCAGCTGAGATGGCTGACCTCCGGCTATCACTAATTCGTGGGTGCGGGTCTGCCCAGCATAGTGAGGCAGGTAACAAGGGGCGTGACGCCCCACCCCCCCGAGTTAGTGATATACCTTATGCAAACAAGTACAAGAGCCATGATACCAAGACTGACCACAAGACTAGCACCGTCCCATTTAAGAAGGGGCCGGGCCCTTCCCAGTACCAAAGGGAAGCCCAAAGGGGAGTTGGAGTGTTTTCATTGTCATAAAAAGGGGCACTTTGCAAGAGTCTGTCCTAGCAAACCACCTACAGCAGCTGTATCTTTGGCCTGCAACATTGGTGTGTCTCCGAAGTCATCTGAGTTTGGCCGGGGCAGTTCGTCAGAGGCTGAGGCACAGCCAATGCAGAAGCTCCTGGGAGGCTCGAACCCTGCTCAGGATGTTTTTTGCGACCATAGAGGGCGGGGTTGCGTGATGTGGGCGGGGCGCAAGCATGGAGTAGAGGTCTTGCGTGATACAGGTGCTTCCCAGACTCTGATGAAAAACTTGACTGGCTACCCTATAAACGCGGCTCGGGTGGTGGTGGTGCAGGGTATTAATGCAACTCGGTCATACCCGCTGGTGCGGTTGGAGTTGGAGGTGGATGGTGTGGCACGTGAATTGGATGTCGGGATTGTGGAGAAACTGCCAGTGGAGGGCGTCGACCTTCTTCTCGGCAACGACTTTGCAATGCCCGCTTCTGAGGTTCTACCCTTAGTCATTGCCGAGAGGCCGGCCGACGTGAGTAGGGAAGAGCAAGAGTGGGTCGAGCGGTGCCAGACACAACCCATGGCGTGTGTTGTCACCCGAGCTTGGGCAGCTAAAGTGTCACAGCCTAGTCCTCCGTCTTCAGACCAGCGGAGGAACGATCAACAGGAGGAGGCTAAAGCTGGAGTTGGTTTTAAGAGTTTTGACTCGGCGGCTCTCCTGGGTGATTCAGTATTAGCACCATTACTTAATTCTGGAGTAGCCCCTGGGCCTGTCATCGAGAGTGACGAGGCTGGGCATGACGAGTCTCCACGACAGCAACTTTATGTACATCGAGAGAGACAGAGGGAGCAGCCGAGTATCGGGGAAGGTCATGCATTGCTCCGGGAGCAGTTAGATCGCTTGGCACCCTCAGATATACGTCGGTTGCAACTAGAGGACCCTGAGCTCCAAACGTGTACTAATGGAGCTGTAGAGCTCGACGAGGACGGCGATGCACAGCCAGGAGATTTTTTTTATTTAGAAGGCATCCTCTATAGGCGTTTTCAAGACCCTAAACGTACTTGGCAAGAGGGGTCCGGAGTAGTGGACCAGTTGGTGGTGCCACGGGAGTGCAGGGATAGCCTACTGAGGTTGGCGCATGACATACCACTGGCAGGACATCTAGGGGTGAGAAAAACTGTGGCAGCTTTAGAAAAATTGTTTTGGTGGCCGGGGTTGAAGGGGCAGGTGGTATCCTGGATAGCAAGGTGTCATACGTGCCAGAGGGTTGGAAAACCTAACCAAACAATTCCGAGAGCCCCGTTGCACCCCATTCCTGTCAGTGGACTGCCCTTCAGTAAGGTCATCATTGATATGGTCGGACCCCTACCCCCTACTAGTGCCGGTAATAAATTTCTATTAACTATCATGGATGTGGCCACTCGTTATCCTGATGCATATCCAATGAGAAATGGCACGGCGAAAACTGTTGTCCGGAACCTGCTCTTGTATTGCTCGCGGTATGGTTACCCGCAAGAGGTGCAATCGGACCAAGGCTCTAATTTTACATCTAATCTGTTCAAACAAACTATGATTCAGCATGGCATCACCACTGTCGTCTCTTCTGTGTATCACCCGGAGAGTCAAGGGGTGTTGGAGAGGTGGCACGCCACGCTGAAAAGCATGCT
The DNA here is from genome assembly GCA_032716605.1 of Paralithodes platypus. Taxonomy (NCBI): domain Eukaryota; kingdom Metazoa; phylum Arthropoda; class Malacostraca; order Decapoda; family Lithodidae; genus Paralithodes; species Paralithodes platypus. The sequence continues at coordinate 5,501,814 of CM064561.1, forward strand.
TCGATGTTATTGCGCAGAGAACGGAAAGGATTGGGACCTTGGTCTGCCGTATGTTTTGTTCGAGGCAAGAGAAGTACCTGGAGAGAGTCTCGGTTTCAGTCCGAATGAGCTTGTTTTCGGGCATCGGGTGAGGGGCCCTCTCCACATGGTGAAGGAGATTTGGGAGGGTACCGCTAAGCCATGTTCTATGTTGAGATACGTCCTTGAGAGCAGAGAGAGAATGCTTAGAAGTCTGGAGCTGGCCGGGCGTAATTTGGTGAGTTCGCAGGCCCGTATGAAGGACAGGTACGATACTAAGGCGAAACTCCGGGAGTTTCAGGTAGGTCAAGAGGTGTTGGTCCTGTTGCCTTTGGCAGGTCATCCTCTGGCTGCCAAGTACGCTGGGCCTTATCGGGTGGTGTCAAAGATCTCCGATCTCGATTACCTCATTGCCACTCCAGACCGGAAGAAGCGTAACCAACTATGCCACATTAATTTGTTGAAGGAGTATGTGAGGCGCCCACCTGAGTCACTAGCTGTCCCTGTGTTGACCTGCTGCGGTCATGGTGGAGAAGGAGAGGGGGGCAGCAATGATCAGGTGGATGATAACTGGGATTGTCATGTCTCGGCTGATCAGTGGGCGGGGAATTCGAGCCAATGTGCGCATGATGCTCTGGCGCACCTGCCGGAGGAACATCAGGTGGCAGTGCAGCGCCTGTTCGATTCATACCCCACTGTATTTGCCGAGCAGCCAGGCCTCACTACTCAAGCGGTGCATGACGTCGATGTAGGAGAGCACCCCCCCTTCAAGTCGATCCCTTATCGGGTGCCACCCATTAAACTCCCAGCGCTCAGGGATGAGCTGGGGTATATGCTGGCGAGAGGCTTGATCGAGAAGGGGGCAGTAAGGTGGACTTCTCCTGTCACTCTGCAGCCCAAACCTGATGGGAAAGTTCGGTTCTGCATTGACTTTAGGCAGTTGAACGGGTTGACCCCCACCAACGCATATCCTCTTCCCCGGGTGGATGACAGTGTGGATAAGATCGGGAAAGCAAGGTACTTGACCAAGGTAGACCTCGTCAAAGGCTACTGGCAAGTACCACTGTCTGAGCGGGCTAAAGAGGTGTGCGGGTTTGTGGTGGATGGCAGTACTTACCGTTGCAACGTGATGCCATATGGTCTGAAAAATGCACCGGCCACTTTCCAAAGCTTAATGAACGACATCGTAGCAGACATCCCAAACTGTACTGTCTACCTTGATGACGTGATCATTTATGACAACGATTTCCAAAGTCACTGTGAGCACATAGAAGCCTTATTTAGTCAACTTAGTAAAGCAGGCTTGGTGGTTAATCTGGGCAAGTGTGACTTTGTGCAAGCCACGGTGCAGTATCTGGGGTTTGTGGTTGGGTTAGGGCAGGTGAGCCCGCCCCAACAGAAGATACGGGCTATCGACTTGTTCCCCAGGCCGACCACCAAGCGGCAGATCATGAGATTTTTGGGCATGATTGGGTATTACCGCCGCTTTATAAGAGGTTATTCTACTGTGTTAGCTCCTTTGACAGATCTACTAGCTAAAGATAAAAAGTTCCGCTGGGCACCTGAGTGTGAGCAGGCGTTTCGAGTAGTTAAACACCTTTTATGCACTCACCCTATCCTCAGGGCCCCGGACTTTGAACGACCATTTCAGTTGGCGACTGATGCCAGCGGAGTAGGGGCTGGTGCCGTACTTTTGCAGACAGACGAGGAAGGTCTTGAGCATCCAGTCAGTTTCTTTTCAAAGAAATTTAATTCAGCACAGAAAAACTATTCGGTTGTTGAAAAGGAACTGCTGGCAATCGTGTTAGCGCTCAGACACTTTGAGGTCTATGTTCCTGCCTATGGGCCAGTCGTGGTAGTGTATACCGACCACCACCTGCTTAAATTCCTCAATCAATTCCACAACCGGAATATGAGGCTGACCAGATGGTCGCTCATGTTGCAAGAGTACAACTTAAACATTCGCCATATTGCCGGATGTGAGAATGTGATTGCGGACTGTTTGTCGCGGGTGGAGGATCCGGGGTAGGCTACCACAGTATGTTGGTATAGCCTCCTGTCTTGGCTCGCGGTGTATTTTTGCGCTGGTGCTTGTTGGCTCGCGTGTGTAGCATCAGCGTAGGGTCGCAGGGCAGGAGTTGTTGGCTTTGATTAGACGAAAACTAGGCTACATCTATAGTAGCCGCCAAAAACAACATTAAAATAAAATATGAAAAAATTAAATAAAAACTTTCTTTTTAATAATTAATTTTAAGATAATATTGTAGCTGAGTACTGAGTGCAGATGATTTTCTCTCAGTAGGCTGTGCTTCTTAAAGCTCGCTCTGGGAGCACAATGTTATGAATTAATGTATTATGTTTGGGAAGGGTGATAAGATTTTTTATATATAAAATGTTGTTGTATTTTTTTTTTGAGGAGACTGAGCTTGCATTCCATGAGTGGCAGAGTGGTTAGGAGTGGCAGATTCTAGCGACATTCTGCCTGTTCAGATATGGGCTCATGGTTGAGTGTCCCATATCTTGGGGGGGGGTGTGATGCCTCCCGGCGTTAGCAGAATGGTTGCGTGGGGCATTGCAGCTCGCTAGCGCTCGCCAGGATGGGGGGATGGGCTACAGTTGTCCTAGAATGATCTGCTTTCTTTTATTAGTGTCGTGTTGCCACAGACAGTCTAGAAATGGTCTTTGTTTTGGTCTGTGACCGCGCCTTATATTTTATATTCGCTATAATATAAATGTTGCTTGTGTGGGAGGCGAGCGAGAGCGGGTGAGGGAGTACACCTGGCAGCGGGGGTGAGCTGTGACGCGGTTGAGCGCTGACGGCGTTGGCGGCCGGGTGGTCAACTAGTCCCTTCCCGTCGCGGCCTCATGTTTTTTACCAAGCTCAGAGCTTGCCTGACACACGTATCGTCTACATCCTTTGCAATTCTGTCCCCCCATACTCGCCACTTTGCATACTATTTATCTCTCTCGACTTCTCCTTTCTCATACTCTAATCTTTATTAAACTCAACATCCCCTCTGGTTTCAGCATAGACGTTCACCGTTGGCCAGTCGTATTATACGCGAAGCTCTCAGATATTTCCATGTATTAGGCTTTAATGAGGTTTGGAGAGACGGACTTTTCCATGTGTGTCCTCTCTCGGGAAGGTTGTAGACCGGTATATGTCTCCCTGGCAAGGTGTTAAGTGATTCTGCTGGGTTATTTAAAGCTAGACTGGGGGTAAGGTTACTGTGTCGTTGTCTCCGATGTGTGCAGTGTTAGCTAAGGTACTGTGGGAGCCTAAGTTGTCTTCGGGTTGGTTTACCTTGCGAGCACAGCGCTGTGGTGTGAGAGGGCCATAGCCTATCCCTCACAACATAGTGCTGCCTCTTTGTGTTGACTTCTGAGAGATCGCCAGGATAGAACTAGGTACTAGAGACCTAGATTTATCAAGAGAGCATCCCCGTCATATAACGTAATCTTCATTATACCACCTTCGGACAACGTTAGGCTACGAGCCGCATGCTCACCCATTGTTGCCCTGCCTTGATACCCCAGCTAGACTTTATTAACTAAGCAGACACTGGTTAGAGATAAGCTCCATTATTATATGTATGCAACATTATTATTCACTGCACTTTTGAGCCGAGGTTGTTGTTGAGTTGCACAACCCTAGTAGGCTGTTGCGTTGTGTCGCGAAGCATTTCTTTAGTTGTCGAGCATTACTACCTTTGCGCAGTCTTTATTATTCGCCTGCCTATTATTACTATATTTCCTAGCATTTATTGTGACCCGTATTCTGCATTATAATTGTTCAAGATTCTTTACGAACATCTTCCCAGCATCAGACTTATTTCAGAAGTTTCCAGTTGATGTTGCAGGACTAGCATTGCACTTTCTTTAACCCTTCTTTAGCGGCCTATGCGGTTTATTTATATGTACCGCCCAGCGGGGTGTTTTTAGCCAAAATAGGGCTGTTTACGTGATCATTTTCATGCCTAAATAAGACCCAGAACGTAAAACAAGTATCTATCCCTGAAAGGGCATAAACAGAGCTTTCGAATGACACCATACCGATCCTTTTATGATGGCTAGTTTTCTTGCAATAACCGTGCAACGCGAGTGCAAAAAGCAGGTAATTAGCCACTTTCCCGATACAATTCCGTATATAGCGAGTGAGAGAGGGAGGAGGGAGCTGAGATTCGTGTCAGTAGGTTCGCCGCGGTGGTCTGGAGCAGTCATACGCTCGCTAGTCTCCTGCCACCACTTGTCTCTCTCTCTCAGCAACATTACGTGCTGAAATTGCCACTCGACCTATGTCGAGCGCCGCCACATAGTCCAGCTTTATTAAATACGACTTATGTGGTGAGCCACATAAGGGTTAATACAGGAGTGCCAGTTATTTGAGTATCTACCGTAACGTTAATTAATCACGTTACTTATCTTTTCTTTGTGTAACCTAAACGAGTAATCTTTTACTGTTTGAGAATAGGCTGTTTCATCGAGCGTCAGCCTAGTGTGTGTGCACCAGTTACCGAGTCATAGGATACCTCGTGGTCCAGGCACGACTCAGGGTGGTAATGGTGTTTTGTTTTCCAGTGTTTAAGGCAGGGGTTGGATCTAGTGTTACCGTTGTTGCATTTTGCCATTATCTAGTCCAATGTTGAAGAGCCCTGTGTCTTTGAGAACCTGGATCGTAACAATATATATATATATATATATATATATATATATATATATATATACCGGTATATATATATATATAATATATATATATATATATATATATATATATATATATATATATATATATATATATATATATATAAAAGTTGATTCTATGTTCTTCCCAGTGTCAAACTGATTGCATCTGGCAGACAGCCGCCAGTAATTTAACTTAACTCCAAAATCCTAACACAGTTTGGTGACTCACAGGCTGGTATCAAACGAGCGCTTTTTCCCTCAACATTTATCCTCAACACTGGTCTGGCAGCTTATAAGGTCAACATTTAATATATTTCGGCTAGCTAAATTCATCTATCATCTATCTAGTTTCCGATACCAGTGCAAAATATTCCAGAAATGTTGCCAGAAATATGTTGATCATCGAATGTTGACTATAAAAGCTCTCGTGTGATACCGGCTTCACAGTCTGGAACGAGAGAGTCACTGCAGCAACCAGAGTGTGGACAACTACTGTATATATTGGCTGACACTTCTATCATCTTTAAGGGGGGTCACCTGCTTATTTTATCTTTCTCTCCTTTTCTCTCTTTCTCTGACTTGTATCCATTTAGCCCCATTCAACCAACTGTTTTAGACGTTTATACCCATCCAGGTGTCGATTTGTTCCTGGGGAGCGATAGCGAGCCAGCATTGTATGGAGAAATCCGGCTTCGCCGGAGAATTTTTTCTATCGAAAAATGTAAAAATTTAGCTTGCTATTAAACAAAAATATATATATGCTGGCTCGTTACCGCTGGCCAGGAAAATATTGACACCTGGATGGGAGTAAACGTCTTAAAACAGTAGGCTGAATGGGGCCGAATGGATACAAGCCAAAGAGCGAGGGAGAGAAAGAGAACAAAAAAAGGTAGGTGGGCTCCCTTAAGATCTGTCCTTATAGAACTGTGCCCCATAAAATGTCCTTTTCTTTCACTTAAACATTAGGCTATTCAGTGTGCAGTTGGGTCTGAGTGCATGATTAGATTGATATCCAGTGTTCGATAAATGGATATAAAACCGTAGTCATGTACTTAACCTTTAACTGGCTTGATGGTGTAATGGTTAGTGTTTAAGATCTGTATGTGGTAACCCAGGTTCAAATCCCGGGAAGATCACATGCTTTTATTAATTTAATTGGGAGGTGTTTGGGAGTGAAATTCATAAATTTTAATATACACATGCAGATAGTGAATTGACCACTTGCGAGTTTCGTTTTATAAGGAAGTTGGAGCTGTGGACATCGATAGTAAATATAAATGCAATAACAATGTAGGTTTCTGATGGCTAAAAAGTGTGTAAAATTGGGTTTTATGTATTGATAAATGTACTACAACCGTATTTTAGCTGGTAATTCTGCTAAATATCTTTGTCTGCGGCTCCAACTTCCTTATAGAACGAAACTCGCAAGTGGTCAATTGTCTACACGCCAATATTATTTTTAGAATTTTCAGTTATCAAGTTATATTACAGTCTGTATTTTTCCAGCTGATGGTAAATTGCCATATCTTCATCTTAATTACTTAGCTATTACGAATATTTTGTAGCGAAATATGTTGCTGACTATGAGAACTTGGCAGTAAGATGATGCAAAGACATAGTAGTTTCATATATTTTCATTAAGTATCGATAAATCAGCTGTTAAAGGATTCAATTTGTCACCATATGGAAATAAACCTAATATTTTGTTTATAGTGTATCTCATAATATCGTTAAGGTCAGATTTCCACTTGACAGATATTTTTTTCTGAACCCCTTTCTCCCTCATGTTTAGCCCCATTGCTTTTGAGATTTCAAGACGTTCGCCCCATTAGTTTGGTGATTTAAAAAGCTTTAGCCCCATTTCTGTCAATCTTAAGACCTTTCGTGCCATTTAGGTGTCGATTTTTTTACCTGACGAGCGATAGCGAGCCTATAATTTAAGAGGAATCGGCCTTTGCCCCGGATATTTTTCTACCGAAAAATTTACAAATTTATCTTGAAGGGGATCTAGGGGGCGTTATTTTAAGGCTGATGGAGGTCTAGGGAACAAACTAAAAACCTGCCCTTAATTAAATCATATAGACTTTACGAACAGCAGTGTGATCTGTGTGGTGCAAAGTGTGTTAAAGCAGGAGGTTGTCTGCGCGTCAATAGGCTTTTCTTAGAATGTTCAGTTATCATGATATCAAGCTTTAAATTAACCCTTTGAGTACTAGCGACGTGTGTTATCTTTTATTCTAGCCATAATTGGATGATATTATGCAGCTTAGGAAAGATCTTTTGTAGGTAAAAGCATTGGGTGAGATAGTTTGAAGCCTATCTAAGCCAATTAATCTAGAAGGGGGATCTAATGGATGTGTTTTTTTTAATTTGATGGAGGTCTAGGGAGGAAACGAGAAAAATAATGAATACATGCAAATATCGCCCAAAGAGTGAACCATCTCCCCTTAAGAAATATTGTCCTCCTATTCTCCCCTTCCCCGATAATTATCGTTCAATCATAATTATAACGTTCTCTCTCACCAATATATCTGACCCTCGCCCCTTCCACAGGTCCCATCATCATCATCATCATTGGAGAATTTACCCCCTGCAGCACCATGACGCCTTTTTACCTATGAATCTGGCTAAAAATTTATGATATTATGAAGTTTAACCCTTAACTGGCGGCACCCGGCTATTGTCGAGTTAAATAAATGTGGCCTATGTGGCGGGTCACGGCTATTGTCGAGTGCAATTTTGAGCACGTAATGTGCTCTGAGAGAGAGCGGAGCAGTAGGAGGAGCGTAGGTTACCTCATGACCGCTCGCCACGGTGGCCGTGGAGCTACTGAGATGTACTCCTTTGTACTCCACCCTCTCTCACTCGTTTCACACATAATAATGTAAGAAAATTACCGTATTTTACCGATTTTGCACTTCGGTTGCACGATCGTTGCAAGACAACCAGTGATCGTAGAAGGATGGTTCTGGTGTCATTGGAAAGCTGAATTAACGCCCTTTCAGGGATGCATACTTGTATTACGCTCTGACTCTTGTTTATGCATGAAAACGAGCACGGAAACAAGCTCGTTCATGGTAAAACCCCCCGCTGGGTGGCACATCAAAATATACTCCTCCACCCACTCTTAAGGTGTTAAGAAGGACCTAATGTAACTGAAAGGGTTTATTGATATCATATTTACCCATTTGAGTCATACATGTAGATTACGAAGTGAAGACAATCGTCAAATGGTAACCAGGATAAGAGGAAAAACACGTAATGGTGGTGAAGGGGTTAAGCCGAGATGGGTCGGTTTTATGGTCCCCCTTCTTCCTCACGTTTAGCCCTATTAGTTTTCAGATTTTATGACGTTTGGCCTGTTAATTGGCAATTTTATCACCATTCGCCTCAGTTCTTTTTCAATATTTAGACTTTTTGTATCATTTAGGTGCCAAATTTTCCCTGGCAAGCGATAGCGACCATGTAATTTTAGGAGGAACCGGCCGAAAAATGTACACGTTAATCTTGAAGGGGGGTCTAGTGGGTGATTTTGTATGCATGATGGAGGTCTAGGGAAGAAACTAAAAACATAATATACATAATTATAATATAATATATAAATATTGTAAACCGACCATGATGTGTACAGTATATCCTATCCCCTTGACATATAGAGTAGATTTATAGGTTCCAATAGTTTTATGTCGTCTAGTGCTGTCCTTCCTTCCTAATATATCTTTCTCTCTCTCTCTCTCTCTCTCTCTCTCTCTCTCTATCTCTCTCTCTGTCTGTTCATAAGTTTGTATGTTGGGTGAGGGCTGGTCCTATCCAGAGTGAGGTTTGGCATCCTCTACCCAACCTTTCCCGTTTATGTCTGTCTCTTTTCCTGTACTAACTACTTTTCCTTCTAGGTGCTGGGTAGATCGCCCACTTGCGAGTTTCAGGCTATGAGGAAGTTGGAGCCGTAAACATCAATATTAAAGAGAAATGCAATAATAATGTGAGTTTCTGATGGATAAACAACAAATTTTCAATTTGGTTTTTATGTTTTTATATATGTATTATGACCGTATTTTAGGTGATAATTCTGCTAAATGTGGATGTCCACAGCTCCAACTTCCTTATAGCCTGAAACTCGCAAGTGGTCAATTGGTGGCACTGCAAGGGAGGGATGCGGACGGCGGGAGCATTGGCCCGGGGGTGCAAGCCCGTGGGCTGATGATCCCCTCCCCCGCTGCCCTCTCAGAGACAGATTTATGTCAAACTGGCCCCTTCGGTGGCCCGCGATTATCTGGAGCGGCTTCGGTCAACCGGAATTGGGACTATTTGGCCTGACAGTCTGGAGAACAATAACAACAACAACAACAACAACCCTGTATGTAGACGATAACAATAGCCTTATGTATTTTCAGTTTACTCTGACAAAGACACAACCCGTAGTGAGTTGTCCGGGTCTGTCTACTAAAGGCTCTCTTGTGGTAATAGAGTTTAAGTGGGAGCTGAGAGAGAAAAGGTAATTGTGCAAGGAAATCTGTAGTGTAGGAGAAAACACAATTACGAGGATGGCTTAATTGAGCTCATGGTTAATTCAGGGCGATGCAGACTTTACAATGTATATATATATATATATATATATATATATATATATATATCTCTGCATTTCTATATATATTTGATCTACATCGGTTTGTGGTAACCCAGGTTCGAATCCCGGTGGATCACATGTTTGCTTTCATTAATTTCTTTGGGAGGTGTTTGGTGTTGGAGTGAAATAAATAAAAATTGATTCTTCAGCTCTCTCTTCCAAATACCCAGGAATTCCCTATGGGGAAATGTTTCGCGACCGCTATTAGACGACTATATTCAGCTTAGGAAGGACCTCTAACAATAATAAGACTTCAAACTCTCTCAACCAACCAATTTAACTACCACAGATCCTTCATAAGCTGCAAAATATCATCTAAATATAGCTAGAATAAAATACAACACACGTCGTTGGTACTCAAAGGGTTAAGTGGACCTGAGATACGTATATAGAGATGGCTTAACCCTTTGAGTACCGACGACGTTTTAGTAATGTTATTCCTGCTCTATTTAAACGATTTTGTGCAGCTTAACCCTCTCCGAGATATGACGCGAGTTTGAGCCTATTAGGGATACTTTAAAACCTTTGTTACCATCAGGGGTAATTAGAAATCTTTAGTTTAGTTACTTCAACCTCTGCAGTTGTCTTTGAGTTAGCTGTGGGCAGAAAACTAATTTTGGAGAGGTAATTATAAGAGAGAGAACTCTATTTATTATTGCTAATCTGGCAACCTCTGCGTCATATGTGCGTGAAAGGGTTAAGAAGGATCGATGGTGGATAAAAAGAGGGTCGAGAGGTCTTGAAATCGCCAAACTAATGGACCGACCGTCTTAAAACCTCAAAACTAGTGGGGCTACACATGAGGGAGAAGGTGGACAAGAATAAAGACCCATCTCTCCTTAACATACCATCCACTATACAGTATAATATGAGCGGTAATGGACGCAGTATTACGTTGGCGGTCATTGGATGTTCCGTAAGTGGACCTGAGATACAGTATAATATGAGCGGTAATGGACGCAGTATTACGTTGGCGGTCATTGGATGTTCCGTAAGTGGACCTGAGATACAGTATAATATGAGCGGTAATGGACGCAGTATTACGTTGGCGGTCATTGGATGTTCCGTAAGTGGACCTGAGATACAGTATAATATGAGCGGTAATGGACGCAGTATTACGTTGGCGGTCATTGGATGTTCCGTAAGTGGACCTGAGATACAGTATAATATGAGCGGTAATGGACGCAGTATTACGTTGGCGGTCATTGGATGTTCCGTAAGTGGACCTGAGATACAGTATAATATGAGCGGTAATGGACGCAGTATTACGTTGGCGGTCATTGGATGTTCCGTAAGTGGACCTGAGATACAGTATAATATGAGCGGTAATGGACGCAGTATTACGTTGGCGGTCATTGGATGTTCCGTAAGTGGACCTGAGATACAGTATAATATGAGCGGTAATGGACGCAGTATTACGTTGGCGGTCATTGGATGTTCCGTAAGTGGACCTGAGATACAGTATAATATGAGCGGTAATGGACGCAGTATTACGTTGGCGGTCATTGGATGTTCCGTAAGTGGACCTGAGATACAGTATAATATGAGCGGTAATGGACGCAGTATTACGTTGGCGGTCATTGGATGTTCCGTAAGTGGACCTGAGATACAGTATAATATGAGCGGTAATGGACGCAGTATTACGTTGGCGGTCATTGGATGTTCCGTAAGTGGACCTGAGATACAGTATAATATGAGCGGTAATGGACGCAGTATTACGTTGGCGGTCATTGGATGTTCCGTAAGTGGACCTGAGATACAGTATAATATGAGCGGTAATGGACGCAGTATTACGTTGGCGGTCATTGGATGTTCCGTAAGTGGACCTGAGATACAGTATAATATGAGCGGTAATGGACGCAGTATTACGTTGGCGGTCATTGGATGTTCCGTAAGTGGACCTGAGATACAGTATAATATGAGCGGTAATGGACGCAGTATTACGTTGGCGGTCATTGGATGTTCCGTAAGTGGACCTGAGATACAGTATAATATGAGCGGTAATGGACGCAGTATTACGTTGGCGGTCATTGGATGTTCCGTAAGTGGACCTGAGATACAGTATAATATGAGCGGTAATGGACGCAGTATTACGTTGGCGGTCATTGGATGTTCCGTAAGTGGACCTGAGATACGTATATAGTGAAGTGTTAAGGGGAGACAGACTTTTTTTTCTATTAATTCATTTATTCATTTATTGTTTTAGTTTTCTCGCTAGACCTCCCTCAAACTTAAAAAAACACCCCCTACAGTAGACACACCCTCAAGATAAATTTATAAATTTTTCGGTAGAAAAATTTCCTGGCCGAAGGCCTGTCTTCCCTTAATATAGGATGCATTGCCCTTAGGGGAGTCCATCTCGCTTTCTTTACTCTTTCTCTCCCTCTCTCTTTGGCTTGTATCCATTCGGCCCCTTTCAGCCTACTGTTTTAAGACGTTTACTCCCATCCAGGTGTCAATATTTTCCTGGCGAGTGGTAGCGAGCTAGCATATAGGCCTATATATTTTTGTTTTGACAGCAAGCTAAATTTGTACATTTTTTGATAGACAAATTCTCCGGCGAAGCCGGATTTCTCCATACAATGCTAGCTCGCTATCGCTCACCAGGTAGATATCGACACCTGGATGGGTATTAACATCTTAAAACAGGTGGCTGAATGGGGCCGAATGGATACAAGCCAGGGAAAGAGAGAAAAGGAGAGAAAGATAAAAAAAAAACGGTGACCCCTCCTTGACCCCTTGAAACTCTGACGCGTTTTAGCAGTTTATTTTTGGCTATCACTAGACCATTGTATGCAGCTTAGGAAGGATCTGTGGGTAATAAATAGGTAAAGACTGTCTCAATCAATCCTCTGATTTCCTTCCTAATATAAATAAAAAAAAATAATAATAGCCAGAAAACAGAAAGAGAAGTGCATCATCGATCCTCAAAGGGTTAAGGGGGCCCGCCTCGCTTTTTTACTCTTTCTCTCCCTCTCTCTTTGGCTTGTATCCATTCGGCTCAATTCAGCCTACTGTTTTAAAACGCTTACCCCCATCCAGGTGTCAATATTTTCTTGGCGAGCGGTAGCGAGCCAGCATATAAATATATTTTTTTTACAGCAAGCTAAATTTGTACATTTTCGATAGAAATATTTCTTCGGCGAAGCCGGATTTCTCCATACAATGCCGGCTCGCTATCGCTCGCCAGGAAGAAATCGACACTTGGATAGGGATAAACGTCTTAAAACAGTTGGCTGAATGGGACCAAATGGATACAGGCCAGAGAAAGAGAGGAAAGGAGAGAACGAGAAAAAAAGCCGGTGACCCGCCTTTCTAATACTCATATTGTGTTACTGGGCTATTTTGAAGGGAGGTTTGTAATAATAGTAGTCAATATTATGAAGATAAATAAAGACATTGAATATGCATTAAATGTTTGTCTATTATTAATTTTTATATTTATTCACCAACCCACCAATTAATTAATATACTGTACTAATATATATACTAATTAATATACTGTATGTGGTACTCTAAAGACTAATTAATATACTGTATGTGGTACTCTAAAGACTAATTAATATACTGTATGTGGTACTCTAAAGACTAATTAATATACTGTATGTGGTACTCTAAAGACTAATTAATATACTGTATGTGGTACTCTAAAGACTAATTATATTACTGTATGTGGTACTATACTGTATGTGGTACTCTAAAGACTAATTAATATACTGTATGTGGTACTCTAAGGACTAATTAATATACTGTATGTGGTACTCTAAGGACTAATTAATATACTGTATGTGGTACTCTAAGGACTAATTAATATACTGTATGTGGTACTCTAAGGACTAGAAACCTAGGATACTCACATGTGGTACTCTAAAGACTAATTAATATACTGTATGTGGTACATTAAGGATGCACAAGCCTACCATATATTATTCATTCTCGAATACTGCATATTAATCCGAGCTTGTACTTATAACCAACTGCGCTATGGTAGCCTAATGATTAGACGAATGGAAGGGGTGATTAAATAGTTGAAGTGCAGGTGTTAAGGTCATAAGGTATTGACTAATTAATATACTGTATGTGGTACTCAACGGCACCTCGTAGCTACTTTCTACTTTCCTATTTTCTGAAGAGTGTAGAGAAGGGAGAAGGGGTGTTGGAGAGAGAGAGAGGAAGCTGTTGGAGTGGCATTTTGTGTGTTATTAGTCTGTATATGGTGATAGTGAAGGTATTCAGGGATAAGCCTTTACAACGACACCTCGTATAGCTACTTAATATTTTCCTATTTTCTGAAGAGTGTAGAGTGGGGAGAAGGGGTGTTGGAGAGAGAGAGGAAGCTGTTGGAGTGGCTTTATGTGTGTTATTAGTCTGTGCAGGTATTGTTCATCGTAAGTAGACGAATATAGGTCCTCTCCGTTGCTGCCAATATTTGTTAATCTTAGAGGTAGAAGAAATACTATAGCTATCTTCCCTTTAAATACTATAGCTATCTTCCCTTTAAATACTATAGCTATCTTCCCTTTAAATACTATAGCTATCTTCCCTTAAATACTATAGCTATCTTCCCTTTAAATACTATAGCTATCTTCCCTTTAAATACTATAGCTATCTTCCCTTTAAATACTATAGCTATCTTCCCTTTAAATACTATAGCTATCTTCCCTTTAAATACTATAGATCTTCCCTTTAAATACTATAGCTATCTTCCCTTTAAATACTATAGCTATCTTCCCTTTAATACTATAGCTATCTTCCCTTTAAATACTATAGCTATCTTCCCTTTAAATACTATAGCTATCTTCCCTTTAAATACTATAGCTATCTTCCCTTTAAATACTATAGCTATCTTCCCTTTAAATACTATAGCTATCTTCCCTTTAAAAACTATAGCTATCTTCCCTTTAAATATATACTATAGCTATCTTCCCTTTAAATACTATAGCTATCTTCCCTTTAAATACTATAGCTATCTTCCCTTTAAATACTATAGCTATCTTCCCTTTAAATACTATAGCTATCTTCCCTTTAAAAACTATAGCTATCTTCCCTTTAAATACTATAGCTATCTTCCCTTTAAATACTATAGCTATCTTCCCTTTAAATACTATAGCTATCTTCCCTTTAAATACTATAGCTATCTTCCCTTTAAATACTATAGCTATCTTCCCTTTAAATACTATAGCTATCTTCCCTTTAAATACTATAGCTATCTTCCCTTTAAATACTATAGCTATCTTCCCTTTAAATACTATAGCTATCTTCCCTTTAAATACTATAGCTATCTTCCCTTTAAATACTATAGCTATCTTCCCTTTAAATACTATAGCTATCTTCCCTTTAAAATACTATAGCTATCTTCCCTTTAAATACTATAGCTATCTTCCCTTTAAAAACTATAGCTATCTTCCCTTTAAATACTATAGCTATCTTCCCTTTAAATACTATAGCTATCTTCCCTTTAAATACTATAGCTATCTTCCCTTTAAATACTATAGCTATCTTCCCTTTAAATACTATAGCTATCATACTATAGCTATCTTCCCTTTAAATACTATAGCTATCTTCCCTCTAAATACTATAGCTATCTTCCCTTTAAATACTATAGCTATCTTCCCTTTCAATATAATGTTTAAGGGGGGGGGGGTGATTTTTCGGGTCCCCTTTCTCCCTCATGTTTAATCCCATTAGTTTTCAAATTCTAAGACGTTCGACCCATTAGTTTGGCATTTTTAAACCTTTCACCCCATTTATTTTTCAATATTAACACATTTTATACAATTTAGGTGTCGATTTTTTTACTGGCGAGCGACAGTGAGCCTGTAGTAACCGGCCTCTGGCCGGGACATTTCGCTACGTATTTCTTGTAACAGTTAACCATTTATGTTAGGAGCAATATTCCCCCTACCAACTGTGAACAAACTATAACGTTACTGACCTGGACTGTTTAGTGAAGAAGAGGGCGTACAAAGGAGTACACAAGAAATTAAGGAACAACAGGTCTAGTGACCCTTCTAGGCTGCTTGTCCTCCAAAACACTGAGAATCAAGTGTCCAAACAGTGGTTTAGAGTGGGTAAGGGAACATTGGAAAGGGAACTACTGCCCTGGAACTAATGTCCGTGGCAGGATTAGGAAGTTAGTAGGGGACAGATGGGCTAGTAACTGAGGGGAGGATACAATAAAGTTATTCATTTACAAACACAGTCAGTCGCGGATTTGATGCGAGATATTTGTCTAGGCGAAGTTTAAATGAATCAACGGTGCTGCAGTCTATAACATCTTGGGGGAAGCCCATTCCATAAGTTGACAACTCGATTGAAGAAGACATTTTGAGCTTCGTGTGAGTTAAAAGATTTACCAATAATTTTGCACCCATTTCCCCGCGTGTAATTAGATTGGTCGATAGTGAAGTACTTACTACAGTTCATATTGTCGATGCCTTTGATGATTTTGAACACTTGAATTAAGTCGCCTCTTAATCTGCGCTGGCCGCTGGGTTAAAGGAAATATATTTAATTCTCTAAGACGCTCCTCCTCGTATGGTTTGTTCTTTAGGCTAGGTATCATTTTGGTAACTCTACGTTGAACTCGTTCTAGCTTGTCTATATATTTTTGGTAATAAGGGCACCAGGATTGAACGCAGTATTCCAGAAGAAGGCGGACTAAGGAATTGTAAAGCGTTAGGATAACGTCTTTGGATTTATGCTCAAATGACCTGCCTTTAAAACCAATTATTTTGTTTGCCTTCTTATCAACTTCTGAACATTGTTGACTCGGTTTTAGGTTACTCGATATTGTTACTCCCAGATCGGTTTCTCTGTTTACATTCTTAAGCTGAGTGCCATTCATCGAATAGTTTGCTTTCTCATTTTGGTATCCGATATGCAGTACTTTACATTTATCTGCATTGAAACTCATTTGCCAAATTTGGGCCCAACATGACAACTTATCTAGATTGTGTTGCATATCGTCAACTTGTTCTTTTGAGAGTACGCTACTTGCAATTTTTGTATCGTCAGCAAATTTTGAGATTGTACAGGTGAGACCCTCATCTATGTCGTTGATGTAAAGTAGAAAGATAATTGGTCCTAGTACCGATCCTTGGGGTACCCCACTACTTACATTGGTCCATTTAGATGCCTTACCGTTTATGACTACTCTTTGCTTTCTGTCGCTGAGCCAATTTTCTATCCATTTCAACACACCGTCTTGTATTCCATGCGCTTTCAGTTTTAGCAGTAAACGTTTGTGGGGAAACTTTGTCAAAGGCCTTTTGAAAATCTATCTATCTATCTATCTATTGCCTTACGCCGCAATCCCCGAAGGGGTGGCCACGAACGAACCGCCCCCATGCACCTCTGTCCCCAGTCAGTCGACGCCCCTCCTCACCGCCTCACCAGCACCGCCTTCATTCATATACTTCCTCACTCCATCCTTCCACCTCTCCCTCTCTGTCCTTCCACCTCGCTCTTGTACACCCTCTTAGTCAATCTCTCGCTTTCCATACGTTCAATAGGGCCGAACCATCTCAAGTTGTTCCTTTTCACACTTTCCAGCACATCTACCTCCACACCACACCTCCTTCTGATTTCCTCATTCGTCTTATCTATCCCTCCATGTAACTCCGCACGCACTTCTCAAGTAACTAATTTCCACCGCTCTCACTCTTGGTCTAAATCTCTTCCCGAACGTCCATGCTTCGCTTCTGTAAGTTAGTGTCGGGATTACCACACTGTCATGCAAGGACTTCTTCACTTCCATACTGACCACCCTATTTCTTGTTACTGCTTTCAACATTCCTACAACCCTCTTCCCCTGTTGCACCCTCTCCCGCACGATGGAGTTCATCTGAACCAGGTGGGAGCAGCACGTTTTGGGCGTCTTCTCAACGATGCGGTGAAGGATTTTCGGAGAAGAAATCGACTCAGCACAGGACAACCAGGAAGGAGGACCGAAGACAGCGAGGGCGGCAACCTGCGAAGGAATTAAATGCTAATCTGTCAAGAACTGCGAATTTGGATAAAGATCCACCAACACGACCCAAATTCAAAACCGCCAGGGGTAACGACCGAGGACCGATGTCAGCCATGAATGTAAATGTAGATCCGACCAGAACCAAAAATTTGATTAAAGAACATTCTGTGAGTTCTAAAACCGCAACTTTAAAGGTTTTCTATGCAAACGCTCGTAGCATACGCAATACATTTTCAGATTTAGAGGAACTAGTGTTTACTGAAAATTATGATGTGATTGGTATAACAGAATCTTGGCTCAATACAGTAGATAGAGACTTTTTAGCAGAGTATTCACTTCCCGTTTATGTAATGTTTGAGAAAAGCCGAATAAATAAAAATGGAGGTGGCGTTTTATTTTATATCAAAGAAAGTCTTAACCCGACCCTCTTGTCAAAACCTCAAATTGTGAATGTCGACACATCTTTTGTGCTAATAAAGAATAATTAAGGTACAAAAATAATACTTGCATTAATATACAGACCTCCAGCTCAATCAGTGCAAACTGACCGAGAAATTTATGAACAAATTGCAGATGTAAGTAACTCACAAGATACCGTATTTTTTGGCGACTTTAATTTACCTGTGACCAAGTGGGGCGATACTCTTACTTCACACTCCGGACATGACTTGTATACGAACTTGCAAGAGAGTTCGCTTTATCAATTTGTTCGAACACCGACCTGTGGTAATAACGTTCTTGACATTGTACTTGCAACAAAAGAAGAATTAATAGAGAATTTGAATGTTGGTGATGAATTCAGTAACAGCGACCATCGTACGATAACTTTCACTTTAAACTTTACTAGTAACGAACAAAATAGTAGCATCGAAAAAGTCCCTAATTTCAAGAAAGCAAACTTTCATAAACTTAGAGCTATGTTTAAAGAAACTGACTGAAGCTTTTTAATTAACAATAACGACATAAATACATCTTGGAAGTTATTCGAAACCACTTACCTAAAAGCAGTGCAAGACTGCATACCATCGAAAATACGGCGTCCAGGCCATAATAATAAGCCCAAATGGTGGAATAAAGATATTTCAAACTGCCTGCTTGCTAAAATATTTGCTAATGATAGATTAAAATCCTCACAAAATGACGAAGAACGGGTGAAATTTGTAGAGCTACGACGCAAAGCCAAAAAGTTAATTAAGCAAAGTAAAAAGACCCTAGAGTTACATATTGCGAATCAAAGTAAAACAAACCCGAAAGAATTCTATAGTTATATTAGAAAGAAAAAAGTAGTTACTTCAACTGTTGGACTGTTAGTCGATGAAAATGGAGAATACACCAAAGACGAAGTACAAATGAGTAATGCCCTCAATACCTTCTTTGCATCAGTTTTTACAACAGAAGATCTCAGTGATATCCCTACACCATCGCCGATTCAGATTGATAATTCAGATGTTCTAAGAAATATCACCGTTACAGAGAGAGAAGTATTGAATTGTTTAGATTAACTCAAGGTAAATAAAACGCCTGGACCTGATACAATCTCGCCTAGAGTTCTAAAGGAAGCTAAGGATGAGCTCTCCAAACCACTGACATTACTATTCTATAAATCCTTGCAGTCTGGAACTATGCCTGATCAGTGGAAGATAGCCAACGTAACACCGATATTAAAAAAAGGCAGCAAATCCCTACCCAGTAACTATCGTCCAATTAGCTTAACCTCAGTTGTATGTAAAATGCTAGAAACGGTCATAAGAGACAGACTCGTAAAATCACTTAGAGGAAAATAACATACTTAAAGATACTCAACACGGCTTTCGTAAAAAACGTTCCTGTTTAACAAACCTCTTAGACTTCTTCCACGATATCCTCAACCTCTACGATGAGAGTAAAGCTGTAGATATTATATACCTTGATTTTCAAAAGGCCTTTGACAAAGTTCCCCACAAACGTTTACTGCTAAAACTAAAAGCGCATGGAATACAAGACGGTGTGTTGAAATGGATAGAAAATTGGCTCAGCGACAGAAAGCAAAGAGTAGTCATAAACGGTAAGGCATCTAAATGGACCAATGTAAGTAGCGGGGTACCCCAGGGATCGGTACTAGGACCAATTCTCTTTCTAATTTACATCAACGACATAGATGAGGGTCTCACATGTACAATCTCAAAATTTGCTGACGATACAAAAATTGCAAATAGCGTACTCTCAAAGATCAAGTTGACGATATGCAACACAATCTAGATAAATTGTCACATTGGGCCCAAATTTGGCAAATGAGTTTCAATGCGGATAAATGTAAAGTACTACATATCGGATACCTAAATGAGAAAGCAAACTATTCGATGAATGACACTCAGCTTAAGAATGTAAACAGAGAAACCGATCTGGGAGTAACAATGTCGAGTAACCTAAAACCGAGTCAACAATGTTCAGAAGTTGTTAAGAAGGCAAACAAAATAATTGGCTTTATAGGCAGGTCATTTGAGCATAAATCCAAAGACGTTATCCTAACCCTTTACAATTCCTTAGTCCGCCCTCTTCTGGAATACTGCGTTCAATGCTGGTGCCCTTATTACCAAAAAGACATAAACAAGCTAGAACGAGTTCAACGTAGAGTTACCAAAATGATACCTAGCCTAAAGAACAAACCATACGAAGAGCGTCTTAGATAATTAAATCTATTCCTTTAACCCAGCGCAGATTAAGAGGTGACTTAATTCAAGTGTTCAAAATCATCAAAGGCATCGACAATATGAACTGTAGTAAGTACTTCACTATCGACCAATCTAATTACACGCTGGGAAACGGTTGCAAAATTATTGGTAAATCTTTTAACTCACACGAATCTAAGAATTTCTTCTTCAATCGAGTTGTCAACTTGTGGAATGGGCTTCCCCGAGACGTTATAGACTGCAGCACCGTTGATTCATATAAAGTTCGCCTAGACAAATATCTCGCATCAAACCCGCGACTGACTGCGTTTGTAAATGAATAACTTTATTTTATCCTCCCCTCAGTTACTAACCCATATGTCCCCTACTAACTTCCTAGTCCTGCCACGGACATTAGTTCCAGGGCAGCAGTTCCCTTTCCAATGTTCCCTTACCCACTCTAAACCACTGTTTGGACACTTGATCCTCAGTGTTTTGGAGGACAAGCAGCCTAGAAGGGTCATTAGACCTATTGTTGCTTGATTTCCTTTGTACTCCTCTGCACCTCCTCAATCACAGTCCCATCTTTACTCAACACACTGCCCAGATACTTAAAAGAGCTGACGATCTCCATAGCCTGACAGTTCAACTTCACCTCACACTCTGTGACTTCACCCCTTTCGAAGACCATAACCTTGCTCTTCCCCGTATTTACCTTCAAATTCCGTTTTTCGCACACTGTTCCAAACTCATTTACCAGACCCTGCAACTCCCATTCATTATCACTCATCAGAACTGTATCATCCGCAAACAGCAGTATAGGTAGCTTCCACTCAATTCCCTCCCTTTTCAGCGATACACCAACATCCACTGCTCTTGATAGTATTTCTTTCATAACTCCATCCATATATACAGTAAACAACCACGGGGACATCACACACCCCTGTTTCAAACCAACATTCAGGTCAAAGAACTCGCTCTGCTCACTCTCCACACATACTGCCGCCTTTGCACCCTCATACATGCTCTTCACTGCTTTCAGCAACTTGCCCTCTACTCCGTATATTCTAAGTACTTTCCACAAACCTTCTCTATCCACTCTGTCATAGGCATTTTTCAAGTCCATAAAGGCAACATACACCTTTTGTTTCTTCTCCAGATATTTTTCTACAACACAATTCAGGGTAAAAATCTGATCTACACATCCTCTTCCCTTCCTAAAACCTCCCTGCTCGTCGCCTATCCATTTCTCCGTTCTCACTCTCACTCTCTCAATCACTACCCTACTGTATACCTTCCCTACTACGCTTAGAAGACATATTCCTCGGTGATTACCACACACTCCTCTTTTCCCTTTGCCCTTATATAGGGGGACTATTATGCCAGTCTTCCAGTCATCGGGTGCACTCCCCTTCTCCCATGCTAGTTTGCACATTTTCCATACCCATTCTATCACTATCTCACCACCATACCTCAACATTTCCCCACACACTCCATCTGTTCCTGGTAAAATCAAGGTATCTAATATCTACAGCTTTACTCTCATCGTAGAGGTAAAGGGCGAGGGTAGTGGCTGTCAGATGAAAGGTAGAGTGTGAGAGAGAGAGAGAGAGAGAGAGAGAGAGAGAGAGAGAGAGAGAGAGAGAGAGAGAGAGAGAGAGAGAGAGAGAGAGAGAGAGAGAGAGAGAGAGAGAGAGAGAGAGGGGGGGGGGGGGAGGGATTGTGGCTGTCAGATGAAAGGTAGAGTGTGAGAGGTTCTGGCAGGTTATATTACTACGGTTATTACTACACTGACAGGAGAGAGAGAGAGAGTAGTAATAATAATAATAATAATAATAATAATAATAATAATAATAATAAAGTGTATTTCCACCGATAGTTGTTATTCTTCTTACATGATATTTACAAAGATATATACAGTTGTGGTTGAATGATTCAACCTAGTATGTGCAAAGTGGCTAAACTATAGAAAATATATACAATTTCCTCTGACAGACAATTGTACATACTTGAAAACATAAGTTACTAAGATAGATAGATAGATAGATAGATAAAGAGAGAGAGTGAGAGTGAGAGGTTCTGGCAGGCTATATTGCTACGGTTAATACACACTGACAGGAGAGAGAGAGAGAGGAAGATAAAGAGAAAGAGAGAGAGGAAGAGAAAGAGAAAGAGAGAGAGAGAGAGAGAGAGAGAGAGAGAGAGAGGAAGAGAAAGAGTGAGAGAGAGCGAGAGTGAGAGTGAGATAAAGGATATAGATAGACATGCTTGTGTGCTTGCTTTTTGTGGGCGAACTGTTAAATGTGTTCTTCTTCTGTCACCTCGTTTACCTTTCTCGTGTCTCTCGCTGATCCTCCCTACCCCTTGTGGGAGTAAGGGTTGGCTACTGACTGCCTAACTTATAGTTTTAGGGGAGATTTTTAGTTTGCTTCCTAGACCCCTATCAAGCTTTAAAAATATACCCCCAAGATCCCCCTACGATAAATATACCCCCAAGATCCCCCTACGATAAATATACCCCCAAGATCCCCCTACGATAAATATACCCCCAAGATCCCCCTACGATAAATATACCCCCAAGATCCCCCTACGATAAATATACTCCCAAGATCCCCCTACAATAAATATACCCCCAAGATCCCCCTACGATAAATATACCCCCAAGATACCCCTACGATAAATATACCCCCAAGATACCCCTACGATAAATATACCCCCAAGATCCCCCTACGATAAATATACCCCCAAGATCCCCCTACGATAAATATACCCCCAAGATCCCCCTACGATAAATATACCCCCAAGATCCCCCTACGATAAATATACCCCCAAGATCCCCCTACGATAAATATACCCCCAAGATCCCCCTACGATAAATATACCCCCAAGATCCCCCTACGATAAATATACCCCCAAGATCCCCCCTACGATAAATATACCCCCAAGATCCCCCTACGATAAATATACCCCCAAGATCCCCCTACGATAAATATACCCCCAAGATCCCCCTACGATAAATATACCCCCAAGATCCCCCTACGATAAATATACCCCCAAGATCCCCCTACGATAAATATACCCCCAAGATCCCCCTACGATAAATATACCCCCAAGATCCCCCTACGATAAATATACCCCCAAGAACCCCCTACGATAAATATACCCCCAAGATCCCCCTACGATAAAAATACCCCCAAGAACCCCCTACGATAAATAATCCCCCAAGATCCCCCTACGATTAATATACCCCCAAGATCCCCCTACGATAAATATACCCCAAGATCCCCCTACGATAAATATACCCCCAAGATCCCCCTACGATAAATATACCCCCAAGATCCCCCTACGATAAATATACCCACAAGATCCCCCTACGATAAATATACCCCCAAGATCCCCCTACGATAAATATACCCCCAAGATCCCCCTACGATAAATATACTCACAAGATCCCCCTACGATAAATATACCCCCAAGATCCCCCTACGATAAATATACCCACAAGATCCCCCTACAATAAATATACCCTCAAGATCCCCCTACGATAAATATACCCCCAAGATCCCCCTACGATAAATATACCCCCAAGATCCCCCTACGATAAATATACCCCCAAGATCCCGCTACGATAAATATACCCACAAGATCCCCCTACGATAAATATACCCCCAAGATCCCCCTACGATAAATATACCCCCAAGATCCCCCTACAATAAATATACCCCCAAGACCCCCCTACGATAAATATACCCCCAAGATCCCCCTACGATAAATATACCCCCAAGATCCCCCTACGATAAATATACCCCCAAGATCCCCCTACGATAAATATACCCACAAGATCCCCCTACGATAAATATACCCCCAAGATCCCCCTACGATAAATATACCCCCAAGATCCCCCTACGATAAATATACCCCCAAGATCCCCCTACGATAAATATACCCACAAGATCCCCCTACGATAAATATACCCACAAGATCCCCCTACGATAAATATACCCCCAAGATCCCCCTACGATAAATATACCCCCAAGATCCCCCTACGATAAATATACCCCCAAGATCCCCCTACAATAAATATACCCACAAGATCCCCCTACGATAAATATACCCCCAAGATCCCCCTACGATAAATATACCCACAAGATCCCCCTACGATAAATATACCCCCAAGATCCCCCTACGATAATATACCCCCAAGATCCCCCTACGATAAATATACCCCCAAGATCCCCCTACGATAAATATACCCCCAAGATCCCCCTACGATAAATATACCCACAAGATCCCCCTACGATAAATATACCCCCAAGATCCCCCTACGATAAATATACCCCCAAGATCCCCCTACGATAATATACCCCCAAGATTCCCCTACGATAAATATACCCCCAAGATCCCCCTACAATAAATATACCCCCAAGATCCCCCTACGATAAATATATTCCCCCAAGATCCCCCTACGATAAATATACCCCCAAGATCCCCCTACAATAAATATACCCCCAAGATCCCCCTACAATAAATATACCCCCAAGATATCCCCCTACGATAAATATACCCACAAGATCCCCCTACGATAAATATACCCCCAAGATCCCCCTACGATAAATATACCCCCAAGATCCCCCTACGATAAATATACCCCCAAGATTCCCCTACGATAAATATACCCCCAAGATCCCCCTACATTAAATATACCCCCAAGATCCCCCTACGATAAATATACCCCCAAGATCCCCCTACAATAAATATACCCCCAAGATCCCCCTACAATAAATATACCCCCAAGATCCCCCTACGATAAATATACCCCCAAGATCCCCCTACAATAAATATACCCCCAAGATCCCCCTACGATAAATATACCCCCAAGATCCCCCTACAATAAATATACCCCCAAGATCCCCCTACGATAAATATACCCCCAAGATCCCCCTACGATAAATATACCCCCAAGATCCCCCTACGATAAATGTGTACATTTTTCAGTAGAAAAATATCCCGGCCAAAGCCTGGTTCCTCCTAAATTACAGGCTCGCTGTCGCTCGCCAGGAAAAAATCGACACTTTAATGGCACGAAAGGTTTTAACATTGACAGAAATTGGGTGAAATGTCTTAATATTGACAGAAATAGGGCGAAATGTTTAAAAATCGCCAAACTAACTGGGCAAACTACTTCAAATCTCAAAACTAATGGGGCTAAGCATGAGGGAGAAGTAAGTTCGACAAATAATCCCTGAAGTGAATATCTCCCATATTAATCCCTTCTGTGCCTGGCAACTAGTAGACGATTCTCTTCAGTTTAGGAAGGATCTCTAGCCAATATATGAACTATTGAACTATCTCAATATCTCTATCCTCTCTTCTCTCACCATCCCTTTCTACTACCACAGATCCTTCCTAAGTTGAATATAAGCATCTAAATATTGCTAGAATATAAGATAACAGACGTCGCCGGTACAGAAGGGCTTAACCCTTGCTGTACCGGCGACGTCTGTTTATTGTTATTCTAGCTATATTTAGACGATTTTGTGCAGCTTAAGAGGGAGCTGTGGTAGTAGAAAGGGTTAAATTATATATTTCGAAGCCTGTTAAGGGGAGGCAGGCTGTTTGTTTGGTCTATTAATTTATTTATTCATATATGTTTTTAGTTTCCTCCCTAAACCTCCATCAAGCTTAGAAAAAACACTCTAGACCCCCCTTCAAGATAAATTTGTAAATTTTTCGGTAGAAAAATGTCCCGGCCGAAGGCCGGTTCCTCTTAAAACTTGCAGGCTCGCTATCACTCGCCAGGATATAATCGAAACCTAAATGGCACGAACGGTCTTAAAATTGGCAACGAAATGGGGCGAATGGTGTTAAAATCACCAAACTAATGGGCCGAACGTCTTATAATCTCAAAACTAGTGGGGCTAAACCTTGGGGAGAAGGGAGTCCAGAAAACGGTCTGCCTCCCCTTAAGGGGAGATGAGCGTATTTATTTGTTCGTAAATGTATGTTTATATTTTTGTATTAGTTTCCTCCCTTGACCTCCATCAAGCTTAAAAAAACACTCGCCCAAGACAAATTTGTACATTTTTCGATAGAAAAATATCCCAGCCGAAGGCCGGTTTGCCTTAATAAAGGCTCTCTATCGCTCGCCAAGAAAACATCGAGACCTAAATGACACGAAAAGTCTTAATATTGACAAAGAAATGGGGCGAAAGGTCATAAAATCGCCAAACTAATGGGCCGAACGTCTTATAATCTGAAAACTAAAGCTAAACATGAGGAAGAAGGGAGACCAGAAAAACGGCCCATCTCCCCTTAATTGCTAGAGGTCCTTTTTAAGCTAAATAAAACCGTCCACTAGTTGCCAGAACATACTGAAAAAGACACCACCGGTACGGAAGGGGTTAAGGGGAGATGGGTCGTTTGTCTGGTTCCCTTTCTCCCTCGTGTTAAGTCCCATTTGTTTTGAGATTATAAGACGTTCGGTCAATTAGTTTGGCGATTTTCAACACCTTTCGTCCCATTTAGTTGTCAATTTTAAGACCTTTTGTGCCATTTAGGTGACGATTTTTTCCTGGCGAGCGAAAGCGAGCCTGAAATTTTAAGAGGAACTACATTTGTCTACTGAAAAATTTAAAAAGTTATTTTGAAGGGAAGTCTAGGGGGTGTTTTTTTCTAAGCTTGATGGAGGTTTAGCGAGGAAACTAAGAAATAAAGAAAAAATGAATTAATAGACCAAAAAAAAAAAAAAAAAAAAAACGTTCCATCTCCCCTTAATTGTGGAAGCAACCAACCTTTTCCGGCCGTAATATTTCTGCCTCCCAGACTTATGAATATATGAATCTTTAATTCTCGGGGCTGTGGAAGTTACAGGGTTTTAATGCATGTGTTACTGAGAGAGAGTGAGTGAGAGAGTTTTGACATTTTAAAACTTTTGCCCCAGTATTTTTGGCGATGATAAGACCGTTCGCCTATTTCTGTAGATTTTAAGACCTTTAGTGCCAATCAGGAGTCATTTTTTTCCTGGCGAGCGGTAGTGAGCCTGTAATTTTTGAGGTATCGACCTTCGGCCGGGAAATTTTTCTACCGAAAAATGTATACATTTATATCGAAGGGGTGTACTGGGGCTATTTTGTTAAAGCTTGATGGAGGTCTAGGAAGCAACCTAAAAATCTCCCCTGCACTGTACCGGCGAGGGTCTTCTCATTATATTCTGGCAACTATTATAAGATTTGATTCAGCTTAGGCAGGACGTCTACCAATGAAAAGGCTGCAGACTATCTCAATTAATCCTTTTAGCTACCATAGATCCTTCCTAAGCTTCGTAAAATCGTCATAAAGTCGTCGTCGATACAAAAGGGGAAGGAACGGTGTGTTATTTTTTGTTTCTATTTCTTTTTGTTATGCAATTTTTAGTTTTTTCCCGTAGACCTCTTTCAAACTTAAAACAAACATAACCCCAAAACCCCCCTTCGAGATAAATTTCTACATTTTTCGGTAGTTCGGCAGGTTCCTACTAAATTACAGGCTTGCTATCGCTCACCCGGAAAAAAAATCGTCACCTAAATGGCACGAAACGTCTTAATATTGACACAAAATGGAGCAAAAGTCTTGAAATGGTCAAACTAATGAGGTGAACGTCTTAAAATGTCATAACTAATAGGGCTAATCATGAGGGAGAGAGGGGTTACTTACCAGTGTGAATATATTATATCTATTGTATGTAAACTGCTGTACCTTTTGAAGATTGAGTCACATTAACCCTTTCACGCATATGACTCAATTTTGAGCCTATTGGGGATACTTTGAAGCCTTTATTACCATCAGGGATATTTAGAAACCTTTAGTTTAGTTACTTCAACCTCTGCAGTTGTCTTTGAGTTAGCTGTGGGCAGAAAACTAATTTTGGAGAGGTATTTATAAGAGTGAGAGAACTCTATTTCTTATTGCTAATCTGGCAGCCTCTGCGTCATAAATGCGTGAAAGAGTTAACTATAGTTTTTTTCTGACTAGAGGATTTTATACAACTTAAACCGGTATCACACGGGAGCTTTAATAGTCAACATTCGATGATCAAAAATTTTCTGGCAACATTTCTGGAATATTTTGCACTGGTATCGGAAACTAGACTGATGTTATATGAATTTAGACAAAAGATATAGTATAAATGTTGACCTCATAAGCTGCCAGACCAGTGTTGAGGACAAATGTTGAGGGAAAAACTGCTCGTGTGATACCGGATTTAGGAAAGCTCTATGTGAATTAAACCTTCTGACTTCCATGTACCCTTTCTAATCTGAATAAAGTAATTTAATGATAGCCAGAAAACTGAAAAGAAATACGTCAGCGTATCTACTAAGGGTTAATTTAAAAATCTACTGTCATATGATACCATGTTCCAAATATGTAGGCCAAAACTCTTAAGCCGGTATCACACGAGAGCTTTTATAGTCAACATTCGATGATCAACATTTTTCTGGCGACATTTCTGAAATATTTTGCACTGGTATCGGAAACTAGACTGATGATGGATCAAGGCCTTTCGTATCATTAACTCCCGTCCACTCACCAACTCTCTGCAATCTCTCTCTCTTTGCCGCAATGTTGCATCTCTCTCGCTATTCTATCGCTACTACAATAATCAGTGTTTCTCGGAGCTTTCCCAGTGTATAACACCTCTATGTAGGGTAGGTAGTACCCGCCTTGCAACACAATCCCACCCCTACTCTGTGCAACTCTCCAACCCAAGAGTGAAACTTTATTCTCAGACTTTCTTCTATTCAACTGCTGAGCTCTGGAACTCTCTCCCAGAATCAGTCTCTCCCTCTTCCTATGACTTAATTTGTTTCAAACTCCGTGTGTCCAGGCATTTTAGCTCGAACGTCCCTTGATTTCGGCCCTGTCACTCTTTGAAATCTGGGGGAGGCACTCGCTGCAGGCAGTTATGCCTTTTGTCTCCCTCATTCACATACAAAAAAAAAAAAAAAAATTAGGTGACAGAAATGCTTTAAATGTTTACCTCATAAGCTGCCAGGCCAGTGTTGAGTATAAATGCCGAGGTAAAAGCGCTCGTGCGATACCGGCTTAAGACATCAACCTCTATAACTTGAAAACGACTAGCGTAATCGAGCTCATACTTCTACAGTTTGGGCAGGGTCAGCCGAGGAAGAGGTGTGGATATGTACAGCCCATTCGCTCTAGCCCTTTTTGAGTAGGTTAGGGTTCAGGATTTCTGGCCTACCTATTTGGAACAGGGTATAGCCAGGCCTAATTTGAATTGGTATAGTAGTGTGTAAACCAAGCCGTGAATATTAACACTATCTGGCGCAACGTCTGGGAGGTTATTATGGTATTTGGTATACATATTATTGAGAGTTTTAATTGTTTTTGCCATTTTCGAACAATGTGTATTTTGTTTACCTCCTTGACTTGGAAAAACGCCTCTCCAAACCCCTTTCAAACTAGTAAACGTCTCCCAGACCCCCTTCAAGCTAAATATGTAATTTTTTCGGTAGAAAAATGTCACGGCCGAAGGCCGGTTTCTCACAAATTGCCAAATTGCCTCCCTAGACCTCCATCAAGCTTAGAAGAAAAAAAACCTAAACCCCCCTTCAAGATAAATTTGTACATTTTTCGGTAGAGAAATTTCCCGGCCGAAGGCCGGTTCCTCTTATAATGTCAGGCTCGCTATCGCTCGCCAGGAAAAAATAGACACCTAAATGGCTTGAAAGGTCTTAAAATTGACAACGAAATTGGGCGAAAGGTGTTAAAATCGCCAAACTAAAGGGCCGAACGTCTTATAATCTCAAAAGTAGTGGGGCTAAACATTAGGGAGAAGGGGGCCCAGAAAAACGGTCTGCCTCCCCTTAAGTCTGTGAGTAACCCATTAGGTCCTGACAGAAATAGTTATTGTTCCAGGCTGTTTCTCGACAATTAACTTACGGAAATATTCTCGGTAAATGCCAGAGTAGCCCACATTTGTTTAGTTTTTCGTGTGTATAACTTTAACCCATTCAGTACCAGGGACGTCCTTTTCATCATATTCTGGCAATTATTAGAAGATTTTATTCAGCTTAGGAAGGACCTCTAGCAATAATAAGGCTTCACACTATCTCAATCAACCCTTTTAATACCACCGATCCTTCCCAAGCTGCATAATATCCTCTAACTCTAGCTAGAATACAATATACCACAAGTCGCTGGTACTCAACGGGTTAAAGGCTGTTTGTTGCACTACTTTGTAAGGAATCATTATATTGTAGTTCAGTCCGGATTGCGGATGGCCAACTCGTATCAGGTGATGATGAGTGCAGAGCCCACTGGGTTGAGTATCAGGTGATGATGAGTGCAGAGCCCACTGGGTTGAGTATCAGGTGATGATGAGTGCAGAGCCCACTGGGTTGAGTACTTTGAACAGTTGTACAATTAGCCAAATAAGTCGTGTCGCCGCTGTCATTACGTTTTGCTCGCTGTATGCTGTATTAATGTCTGTCAGATGTTTAATAGGGTGTGTAAAGATAGAAACATGTTTTTATATCTCACTCGAAACGATGAATCACTCGCTTAGATATTGCTGATACCAACTATTGCTCGAAATATACTTGGTGCCGCGACATCACATATTTGGCCGACTGTACATGGCCAGTGCTTCCAACAAACAGCGTCCTCAGTCGGTTACGCAAGTGGTCAATTGAGTGATAGTTTATACTGACAAGTTTGTATTTGTGATTTCTGTATGTGGTATCCCTGGTTCGAATCCCGGGAGGATCACATCTGTCTATCTATCTATTGCCTGACACCGTGATCCCCGAAGGGGTGGCCACGAACGAAACGCCCCAATGCACCTCTGTCCCCGGTCAGTTGACGCCCCTCCTCCCAACCAGCACCGCCTTCACTAATATGCCTCTTCATTCCATCCTTCCACCTCTCTCTTGGTTTACATCTCCCTCTCTGTCCTGCAACCTCGCTCTCATACACCCTCTTAGTCATTCTCTCGCTTCCCATACTTCACATGCTTTCATTAATTTCATTGGGAGGTGTTTGGTGTTGGGAGTGAGATTAATTAATTAGATTATATCGGTTAAGTTCTATCACTTTCAACCACTCATGTTCTAAATTGCGTATGACTTCCGATAGGCTTGTATGTTGTTTCCAAGTATCGGATTGGTGACCTTATGTGTATGTGGTACAAAGGAGTACAAAGGAAATCAAGCAACAACATATCTAGTGACCCTTCTAGGCTGCTTGTCCTCCAAAACACTGAGGATCAAGTGTCCAAAACAGTTGTTTAGAGGGGGTAGGGGAACATTGCAAAGTGAACTACTGCCCTGTAACTAATGTCCGTGGCAGGATTAGGAAGTTAGTAGGGGACAGATGGGTTAGTGACTGAGGGGGGAATAAAATAAAGTTATTCATCTACAAACGCAGTCAGTCGCGGGTTTGATGGAAGATATTTGTCTAGGTTAAGTTTAAATGAACCAACGGTGCTGCAGTCTATAAAGGAATGGTGTGTTGGAATTGATAACCAATGTGAGTTTGTCCAACCAGTCCTTCAAATATTAGTCAAATTTTTTAGTTCCAAGTGTTTAACCCATTCAATACCGGTGACGCCCTTTTATTTTACTCTGGCAGATATTAGATGATTATATTCAGCTTAGGAAGGATTTCCACCAATTAAAAGACTTCAAACTTTCTCAATTAATCATTATGTTAATAGGTACAGTTGGTCAAAGTTCCAGCTGACCCACCCTCGCTCTGGGGCGCTCAGAATTATCTGACAATACTGGTGTAGGAAGGAGGTGTGTCTTACAAAGATTGGGATTGGTAGATCTTATTTCTGCTATATCATTGTTAGAACATAATTATACTAAACAAGAGAAAGTAAGCCTATCTCAAATAAAAATGCATACATCGCTATGTATGATCCCGAACATTCACCCACAGTTCGTATATTTGCTTAAATATTAAAGCTATTATATCCACTGATTGACAACGCATATAAAACCTGCTGGCTGACACAAAATACTTTTCTCGATTTTATACGAATACATATTTCTGTTTTATTGGTGGCTGCTTAATAAAGGAGCATTTAGTTTTCACATCGTGAACATTACATAGTCTTATGTGCAGTAATATACAGGAGAGACACAGGTAACACAATGGCAAGTGGTATCCCTGCACCACTACACCAGTATTGCCAGCTAATTCTGCGAGCCCCAGAGCGAGGGTGGGTCAGCTGGAACTTTGGCCAACTGTACATAATACGTATTGATAAATATATAGCTGATTTGGGTTAATATACAGGAGACGCAACAATATACAGTAGGTAGCAAATTTATAATGGTAGTTTTGGGTTCCTATCATCATATGCTTCATTTCTATATACTTTTTATCCCCAGGGGAAAAAAAAAAATCTTTGGATTTTTAATTTGTTCTTGGGATTTTTTGTTTCATTAACCTAACCAAAAAACCTAAGCTAACCTAACCTAAATGTATTTGGGGGCTATTAGTTTAAGTTAGGTTAGATTTTTCCTGTATATTGACCCTGATTTGATCTGAGTATGAATCTAGGGTGGTCGGGGGCCGGGGGAGTGCTGGAGCGACCTTGGCGACCCTGGTCTCTGGGTCTTCTCCTGGGTGACCTAGATGTGTGTGAATCTATGTTTTGTCTGTGTTTGTTCGTTGTTGTATGTTGTGTCTTGTGTTTTCCCTGTTCTTGCTCTGTCTTGAGGCGGCCACCCCTAAGAAAAAAAATAATATTATAATAAAATAGAATTAGATAGAAAATAAAAAAAAATAAATAGGAAAAGTGGGAATCGGGCCTGAGCATATAGATAGATAGATAGATGAATCTAAATAGATATATTTGAATAAAGATAATCACAACAGCTCACAAACATTTGTCAGTAGCTGTACAGTATATTGTTTTCATGTTTTTTTCTATATTCCAACTACTCCCTCTCGGGCATAGGCTGAAACCCTGCACATCCAACCGCTCAACACGGTGAAGCCTGTGAGGTCTTGTTCCAGTCTAGGGAGTGAGACACGTGAAGCACTAGAGTTCAACTCAGGGCTCGAAGCAGCCCCATCTCTGAAGCTGCTTCACCTTCGTGCATCACTGTCTCACCACCTAGACTCGGAACCTCACTCTCAGAACGCCACCTATTGAGTAATTAACTCACTAGGCATTGCCCCCCTGTAGCATATTTTGAATATGGGAATATTCATACAGTGCTATTTAATCAGGGAACAATGAGGGTATTTTTTGGCGTTTAGGTGGGCTTTGTGGTATATGCGCGAATGGGTGATGGTAGGGAGACAAGGAGAGGGATAACTTTTGCCTGGGAAGAATATTTGTTAGAAAGTTTTGGGTCTTGGCGAGAAGGGAGGTGAAAGTTTGTTAACCCCTTCTGTACCGGCGACGTATTTTTAGCTTTATTCTGGCTACTTTTAGACTATTTCATTCAGTTTAAAAAGGGCCTCCCCAATTAACAGGCTTCGAACTATCTCACTTAACCCTTTTTACTACCACAGATCCTTCTTAAACTGCACAAAAGCGTCTAAATGTAGCATGGATAAAACTAAAAAGTCGTTGCCGGTACAGAAGGGGTTAAGGTGTGTGTTGAGGCTTCTGGCAGAAGGTGTGGGATATAGATGGAAAAAGGAAACATAAAGTCTATTTTTCTTCCAGCTGAGGGTAAATTGTCATGTTTCTATCTTTGTTACTCTGCTATAAGGTAGATTTTTTAGCCAAATTTGATGTTAATTATGAAAACTTGGCATTAAGATGACACACAGCCATAGTATTTTCATATTTGTCCATTAAGTATCGAGAAATCGGCTACTAAGGCAATCAATTTACCATCAGCTGGACAAAATAGACTATAGCCAGATTGTAAATTAAGGGAAGATTTTCACTTGAGATATTTTTCATCTCCTCCCTCAGGTTTAACCCCATTGTTTTTGATATGTTAAGATGTTTGCCCCATTAGTTTGGCGATTTTACAAACTTTCGCCCCATTGCTGTCACTTTTAAGACCTTTCGTGCCATATAGGTGTCAATTGACACATTCAAAAGGAGTCTAGGCATCCATTTAGAAGGGGATGGAGTAATATAGGGTAAAATTACAAATAAAATAATAATAATTATAAAAAAAATTGATTATGCATAAAAAGGCTTTAATATTTCTCAACTTCCTTCTTTACTATACAGTACAATTCTCAGTATACTGTAGATGTAGACAAGCTTTGTTGCCCCAACTAAATGTCATGCTGACCGAAAGTTGGAGGAAGTGGTGGGTGGAGAGAGAGCCTTCTGCTTTGCTATCCTTACGTTGCATTTTGTAGCAAATTCTAGGTTAACATTTAGTCCGGACTGCCTAGTAGGGACCGGAAGGTCTGTACCGTCTGTGTATATATGTAACTCTATGTAACTCAATATATTTCTCTGCCTTGTCCAGACTGTTTAGTAAGGCCCGCAAGGTCTGAGCCGTTTTTTTTTTTTTTTTTTTTTTTTTATTATTCCAAGTACCCTCTCGGGCATAGGCTGAGAGCCTGTATATTCAACCATTCAACATTGAACGGTGAAGCCCGTGAGGTCTTGTTCCAGTCTAGCAGGTGAGACATGTGACGCACTTTTAGCTGCAACCAGCCCC
This sequence comes from Paralithodes platypus, assembly GCA_032716605.1. Taxonomy (NCBI): domain Eukaryota; kingdom Metazoa; phylum Arthropoda; class Malacostraca; order Decapoda; family Lithodidae; genus Paralithodes; species Paralithodes platypus. Next base: position 5,536,413 of record CM064561.1, read on the forward strand.
TGCCATCTTGCCTTCGCAGGATGCATGGGGCTTAGTTGCTCACTCACGGCTTGAAGCAGCCCCATTTCTGAAGCTGCCTCGCTCCAGTGCTTCACTGTCTCATCCCCTAGATTCGGACCCTCACTCTCAGAACGCCAACTATTGAGCAATGAATTCACTAGTCTGTGTATCTATGTCTGTATATGTGAGTGTGTGACTGTTATTCAATCTACCACAGAAAAAATCGATAAAAACGTGACTAGCAGCTTACGTAATAAATGTATAATATTCGTCATGCAAAGTATTAAAGTTATATACTACACACACACACACACACACACATATATATATATATATATATATATATATATATATATATATATATCGAACCCAGCTTTCTATATAATAACACTAGATAGATCCACTGCCAGACTACATACCATCCATAACCCTTTCCAGCCAGCCACCCAGCCATACAGGCGCTATTGGATCTACCCAAACCTTAAGGGGTAGGTAGGTGGGCGTATTTATTTGATAATTTATGTATCTTTTCATTGTTTTATTAGTTTCCTTCCTAGACCTCCATCAAGCTTTAAAAAAAACATCCCCCAAGACCCCCCTTCAAGATAGATTGTACGTTTTTCGATAACAAAAAACACGGCCGAAGGCTGGTTCCTCTTAAATTACAGGATCGCTATCGCTCACCAGGAAAAAACCGACACGTAAATGGCACGAACAGTCTTATTATTGACAATGAAATGGAGCAAAATGTCATAAAGTCGCCAAACTGATGGGTCGAATGTCTTAAAATCTCAAAAGCAATGGGGAAAAACACTCCCATGGCGAGTAAGAGACATGAGGGGCGTCTCGTTAGACAACTTCAAGAGAGCCCTCGATGTCGAACTGCAAAAAGTGCCAGACGAGCCCATCTTTGCAGGGGAGCGTGCTGCCCATTTGAACATTCTGCTGCACCAAATCACCCCCCAGAACGAGGGGCGGCGCGCTCCTCGGTGCAGCTACAAGTGTGGCGAACTCAACACAAGGTAACACAAGGTAAGGGGAAAGGGATCCAGAAAAAAAATTCCCTCAAGTGGAAAGCTCATATCATCCCTAATCCTTTCCAGGAAGCCACCCAGCCCTACAGACGTTATATACCCAAACCCACATCGCTTTCCAGGAAGCCACCCAGCCCTACAGACGTTATATACCCAAACCCACATCGCTTTCCAGGAAGCCACCCAGCCCTATAGACGTTATATACCCAAACCCACATCGCTTTCCAGGAAGCCACCCAGCCCTATAGACGTTATATATACCCAAACCCACATCGCATTCCAGGAAGCCACCCAGCCCTATAGACGTTATATATACCCAAACCCACATCGCATTCCAGGAAGCCACCCAGCCCTATAGACGTTATATACCCAAACCCACATCGCTTTCCAGGAAGCCACCCAGCCCTATAGACGTTATATATACCCAAACCCACATCGCTTTCCAGGAAGCCACCCAGCCCTATAGACGTTATATATACCCAAACCCACATCGCTTTCCAGGAAGCCACCCAGCCCTATAGACGTTATATATACCCAAACCCACATCGCTTTCCAGGAAGCCACCCAGCCCTACAGACGTTATATATACCCAAACCCACATCGCTTTCCAGGAAGCCACCCAGCCCTACAGACGTTATATATACCCAAACCCACATCGCTTTCCAGGAAGCCACCCAGCCCTAGACGTTATATACCCAAACCCACATCGCATTCCAGGAAGCCACCCAGCCCTACAGACGTTATATACCCAAACCCACATCGCTTTCCAGGAAGCCACCCAGCCCTACAGACGTTATATATACCCAAACCCACATCGCTTTCCAGGAAGCCACCCAGCCCTATAGACGTTATATATACCCAAACCCACATCGCTTTCCAGGAAGCCACCCAGCCCTACAGACGTTATATATACCCAAACCCACATCGCTTTCCAGGAAGCCACCCAGCCCTATAGACGTTATATATACCCAAACCCACATCGCTTTCCAGGAAGCCACCCAGCCCTATAGACGTTATATATACCCAAACCCACATCGCTTTCCAGGAAGCCACCCAGCCCTACAGACGTTATATATACCCAAACCCACATCGCTTTCCAGGAAGCCACCCAGCCCTACAGACGTTATATATACCCAAACCCACATCGCTTTCCAGGAAGCCACCCATCCCTATAGACGTTATATATACCCAAACCCACATCGCTTTCCAGGAAGCCACCCAGCCCTATAGACGTTATATACCCAAACCCACATCGCTTTCCAGGAAGCCACCCAGCCCTATAGACGTTATATATATCCAAACCCACATCGCTTTCCAGGAAGCCACCCAGCCCTATAGACGTTATATATATCCAAACCCACATCGCTTTCCAGGAAGCCACCCAGCCCTATAGACGTTATATATACCCAAACCCACATCGCTTTCCAGGAAGCCACCCAGCCCTATAGACGTTATATATACCCAAACCCACATCGCTTTCCAGGAAGCCACCCAGCCCTATAGACGTTATATATATCCAAACCCACATCGCTTTCCAGGAAGCCACCCAGCCCTATAGACGTTATATATACCCAAACCCACATCGCTTTCCAGGAAGCCACCCAGCCCTATAGACGTTATATATACCCAAACCCACATCGCTTTCCAGGAAGCCACCCAGCCCTACAGACGTTATATATACCCAAACCCACATCGCTTTCCAGGAAGCCACCCAGCCCTACAGACGTTATATATACCCAAACCCACATCGCTTTCCAGGAAGCCACCCAGCCCTATAGACGTTATATATACCCAAACCCACATCGCTTTCCAGGAAGCCACCCAGCCCTACAGACGTTATATACCCAAACCCACATCGCTTTCCAGGAAGCCACCCAGCCCTACAGACGTTATATATACCCAAACCCACATCGCTTTCCAGGAAGCCACCCAGCCCTATAGACGTTATATATACCCAAACCCACATCGCTTTCCAGGAAGCCACCCAGCCCTACAGACGTTATATATACCCAAACCCACATCGCTTTCCAGGAAGCCACCCAGCCCTACAGACGTTATATACCCAAACCCACATCGCTTTCCAGGAAGCCACCCAGCCCTATAGACGTTATATATACCCAAACCCACATCGCTTTCCAGGAAGCCACCCAGCCCTATAGACGTTATATATACCCAAACCCACATCGCTTTCCAGGAAGCCACCCAGCCCTATAGACGTTATATACCCAAACCCACATCGCTTTCCAGGAAGCCACCCAGCCCTATAGACGTTATATATACCCAAACCCACATCGCTTTCCAGGAAGCCACCCAGCCCTATAGACGTTATATATACCCAAACCCACATCGCTTTCCAGGAAGCCACCCAGCCCTATAGACGTTATATACCCAAACCCACATCGCTTTCCAGGAAGCCACCCAGCCCTATAGACGTTATATATACCCAAACCCACATCGCTTTCCAGGAAGCCACCCAGCCCTATAGACGTTATATATACCCAAACCCACATCGCTTTCCAGGAAGCCACCCAGCCCTATAGACGTTATATACCCAAACCCACATCGCTTTCCAGGAAGCCACCCAGCCCTATAGACGTTATATACCCAAACCCACATCGCTTTCCAGGAAGCCACCCAGCCTTACAGACGTTATATACCCAAACCCCCATCGCTTTCCAGGAAGCCACCCAGCCCTATAGACGTTATATACCCAAACCCACATCGCTTTCCAGAAAGCCACCCAGCCCTATAGACGTTATATACCCAAACCCACATCGCTTTCCAGGAAGCCACCCAGCCCTATAGACGTTATATACCCAAACCCACATCGCTTTCCAGGAAGCCACCCAGCCCTATAGACGTTATATACCCAAACCCACATCGCTTTTTTTTTGTTGCTTTCTCTCCCTCTCTCTTTGGCTTGTATCCATTTGACCGCATTCAGCCTACTGTTTTAAGACGTTTACCCCCATCCAGATGTCAATATTTTCCTGGCGAGCGGTAGCGAGCCAGCATAAATATATTTTTGTTTTGACAGCAAGCTAAATTTTTAAATTTTTTGATAGAAAAATTTCTCCGGCGAAGCCGGATTTCTCCATACAATGCTGGCTCGCTATCGCTCGCCAGGAACAAATCGACACCTGAATGGGGATAAACGTCTTAAAACAGTTGGCTGAATGGGGCCGAACGAATACAAGCCAGGGAAAGAGAGAAAAGGAGAGAAAGATAAAAAAAAGCCGGTGACCCCCCCTAGAGGAAGTAACGCGCCACACATTTGAATAATTCATGACGTAAATCCTGCTCCAGCTTATCCAATATACACAAGCCGTCTATAGGGAGTTTATGACAACGTTTATACACTACCATCCATGTTATTTACCTCTATCATCTAAAGGGAGGTTTGTTGCAACGTTTGTACACTACCAGCCCATACACAAGCCGTCTATAGGGAGAGTTATTGGCAACGTTTGTACACTATCAGCCAATACACAACCCGTCTATAGAGATGATTATTGGCAACGTTTTTACAGTACCAGTCATGTTATTTACCTTTATCATCTATAGGGAGGTATGTTGCAACGGTTGTACACTACCAGCCATGTTATTGACCTTTATCATCTATAGGGAGGTATGTTGCAACGGTTGTACACTACCAGTCATGTTATTGACCTTTATCATCTATAGGGAGGTATGTTGCAACGGTTGTACACTACCAGTCATGTTATTGACCTTTATCATCTATAGGGAGGTATGTTGCAACGGTTGTACACTACCAGCCATGTTATTGACCTTTATCATCTATAGGGATGATTGTTGTAACGTTTGTACACTACCACCCAATACACAAGCCGTCTATAGGGATGCTTATGACAACGTTTGTACACTACCAGCCAATACACGCACCGTCTATAGGGAGGTTTATGGCAACGTTTGTACAGTACCAGCCAATACACACACCGTCTATAGGGATGGTTTATGGCAACGTTTGTACACTACCAGCCAATAAACAACCCTTCTATAGGGAGGATTATAGCAACGTCTGCACTCTAACAGCCATGTTAGTTTTTTGTTTTAAGCTTGATGGAGATCTAGTGAGGAAGCTAAAATATAATTCACTGCATTATGCTGCTGTGGGGGTCGCCCCAAACTGTTCTAGTGGATTATGTCTACTTTCTAGATTGCACACTTCAGTCTTAAACACACAAACATATTCATCCACATCCAGCCAGTTGTCTTTTAATTCACGCTTAATCACTTCAGAGAGTGCACTAGGAAGTTTATTATGCAACAGTACTGCACACATTTCACTTACTGTTACATCCATAGAGCGTAATGACTCTAACGCACACTCAAATGACGCGGAAAAATCTTTCAGAGCACTGACCTCCTGGCTAGGATGCGGGAGATTACACAGTTTCGCTATGTGAGCTGCTTTGATGCAATCCTTTTGACCATAACTGTTTTTCAATATAGTGACCGCTGGTTCATAACTTGCAGCGACCAAACTAAACCCACTAACAATTTGTAGACTGTAGAGCCTCATCACTAAGTTGTCCCTTTAGATACGTAAATTTCTGAATGTCAGTTAAGTCTGTTTGGCAGTGAACACTACAATCAAAGATCTCCCGGAAACCCACCCACTGTGTTGGATCCCCATCAAAAACTGGCAACTTTAGGGAGGGTAGCTTTATACCCTTCTGTTTCCTACATGCTGCACCATCATGAGATCTACCAGTAGTGGTTGTCTGTAGAGCACTATCTAACTCAGCTAACTGACCATTTACTTGATTAACATACTGCATATCTTTCACCATCTCATCCTCTAACTGATCATCTGAATATAAGCTATACAACTCTACGTTATATGACTTGATATCAGTTAGGGCCTCTTCTAAAGTTATTTGCATACCCTTTACATCATGCAGTGTAGCAGCATGTTCAATAAATTCAGACAGATTAGAGGTAAGCTTAGTAATCCCTCCCTTCTTGGCGGCCCTGAACTGCCACAATGACTTTATTTTCTCATCCATTCTTAAAAAGTCTACGGTAACTAAAGCTTAAGGAACAACAATACTAATCGTCACTGTAGGCTAACCTATTCTAATATATTCTAAGCCTAGGCTAACCTACTTACATTGATGACAACAGCAACCAAGCAAATTGAAGCATGCAGATCGCGTGCCCCCTGTGAGTTTACAAATGATCAAAGAAAAGGAAAATTACCCTATGTCATATTACTTTACTTTACAATATTTACTTTACTAGGCTAGGCTATATTAAATTTTAACAAATTACAAAGAGACAGAAAGAAGAATCAAGACTCCTCTGAAGGAGGAACAGCCGCAGCCGTCGTCCTAGTCTTGAGATCTAGCCTATTGCGTCGACTACTCCTCCTCGGCCCCGTCCTTGTCCTCAAAGAAGGCACACGCTCTGTCCAGTAGCCTATCTAATACCTTCCGGCACCCTGGCACATCTAACCCAGGCTGAGGTCTGCCTGACAGTGTCCACCCTTGCCCCTGGTCTATAGAACTACTTAACAAAAAAAAAACAGGGCACTGCACTGGACGGTCCAGCGGAAAATCCCGGACATATGCGCCCCTCAACATTTGTCTACTGGATCGCCCAGCTCTACACAAAGGCAGACAAGTTAGGCCTAATACCCCCCCAACTCTTATCAATATATAACAGATGGCCCAGTATCCTGGTCACGGCACCAATTATATCCTGAATATTATTCCTAGGGGGTAGAGGAGAAACGGATATAAAGTAAATGTTCAGACCTGGAAAGATGAAATGGCCTAGGCTATAAATATGATACCGGTCGGCGTTAGACTTACGTGTTAAATTGTATATGTAGGCTATCTGTGGTAGTCCCAGTAATATCTATGAAGTACTTCTAGTATTAAAGCAACTTAGCTGTGATACAAAGAGTGTAGGTTAGGTGATGGACATGTTGATAGGTGGAGATCAGTGAAGTTCTGTTGTTATGTGGCAGCAACTGGTGGTTTGTTGTGAGCGGGATGAAGTCTCTGTGTGAAGTGTACTGAGATTTCCTCTTATCGTAACAATATAAATATATTTAAGGGTTTTATATCGCCCCCCGTGATTAAATAATAAGGGAAAATAAACTAAGATATAATTGGTGCAACCACAGTAATACTTATCCACAAAGATAAATAAAGTAATGCGTATAAACAAAAAGGAACCAGCTGTCGTGAACCCGGGAAATTCAAACTACGGTATATATACCAGCTAGGATTCACGACAGATATTGCTGATACCAATTATTGATCAAAACATACTTGGTGCCGAGACACGACTTATTAGCGCGACCGTACAGTGCTATAAACACGGTGTATATGGTTTCATGTACCGCCATGTTGCACACCTCGGACTGTGATATGTGTCACTTTCCGGGTAGGGTTGTGTTTTTCTTGTGTGGATACAACTAAACCCAAATAAACTAATTCATAAAAACAAATGTAACTATTAAACCAAAGCTTTAAAAGATATAGAATAGTTTACAATATAGGTTAACTCGTACAGTACCGAAGACGTCCTTTTCATTATATTCTGAAAACTATTAGATGCTTTTATTCAGCTTAGGAAGGACGTCTACCTATTAAATGACTATATACTATCTCAAATAATCCTTAGGGCTACCATATATCATTCCTAAGCTTCAGAAAATCATCTAAATGTAGCTAGACTAAAATCTAAAAGACGTCGCTGGTACAGAAGGGGTTAAGGTAGTCAACATGGCTGCTAATGTAAGAAGGTTGGACTATACTATCCTGTATGTGGCTGTACAGTCACGAGCATTAATGCTGCGAGATCAACCAGAAAACGTCAACTCCTTCATCACTATGGGTTTATACTAAAATCGTTTGACGGTAGCTAGAATGAAATACTGTACAGAAATAATTGTGAGTTTGAATACAAAGTTTTACAATACCTTTGGAGACGAAGGGGCGAAAATTATTTGGTTGGTGTCGCAGTATTTATGCTCGTGACTGTACATACATATTAAATGATCCGCGAAGAGGTGGCCACGAATGAATCACCCCCATGCACCTCTGTCCCCAGTCAGTCGACGCCCCTCCTCCCTTCCAATACCACTTTCATGCATATACTTTTTAACATTTAAAGAGCGGTGCCCGACTTAAGTCCGTATCTAAAAAGCAGCAAGTTAGGAGCATTATTAAGGCTTTTAAAGTGTTAAAATAGAGTGCAAATGGCCGGCAGTGCAGCAGGCCACACGGCCGACACCCAGGGCTTACCGCCGCCCACTGACTCACACTCCCACTGTTCTCGAGAGGCAGGCAGTGTAGCCAGTAGTGAGTGTAGCTGGAAAAAATATGCCGCTATACGCTAAACTCCCATGTTGGTGGTACCACTGCATCAAAACGACGAGTGCTACGTAGCTCGTTCTGGTCTCATTTTGAAGCTTGTAGCGCCTAGTCTTTTGCTGAATACATTTATTTTCATGCAGATACTTGATTGATCATTCAGGAGGGCCTGAATATGCCCAAAACCCCCCGTTAGATGAGGATTAACTCCATCCCTCCACCTCTTTCTCGGTCAACCTCTCCCTTTCTGTCCTTCCACTTCACTCTCGTACACTCTCTGTCATTCTCTCGCTTCCCATACGTTCCACATGGCCGAACCATCTCAAGGTGTTCCTTTTCACACTTCCAAGCACATCTACATTCACACCACACCGCTCTCGTACTTCCTCATTCGTCTGTCTATCCCTCCATGTAACTCTGCACACCCACCCCAACCACTCTTGGTTTCTGTTTCTCCAACGGCGTCCATGCTTCACTTCCGTAATGTCGTAATGTCGGGATTACCACAATGTCAATGTCGAGATTACCACACTGTCATGCAAGGACTTCTTTACTTCCATGCCGAACACCCTATTTCTTGTTACTGCTTTCAGATGAAGATTAAGTAAGTGACTACGAATACTATCCATTTATCGAATACTGGATATTAATCTAATCATGTACTCAGACCCAACTGCACTATGAACAGCATAATGTTTATGCGAGCAAGGGAAGAACAAGGAATGGGGCACGGTTCACTAAGAATCCGAGCTCACAAATGATTTGTTCCTTTACATATTGTTCTTAACATCAATACCTCCCCATTTAATTTATGAAAGCATATAATCCTCTGGGGATTCGAGCCCAGGACACGTAATTTAATAAAAATGTACGAACTTGACCAATTTTTATTTTATTTTAATTTAATTGTTTCGGTTTACATACAAACTTTATATATATATATATATATATATATATATATATATATATATATATATATATATATATATATATATATATATATAGTAGTGGCAATAGATTCTCCTCGGGGGAAGCGGAGTCTTATAAGGGCAAGCAACACCAAGGTAAACACGAACATCTTTATTCTGGTACCGGTAACGTTTCGACATTAACATATGTCATCATGAGACCTAAAGCAATAAGAAATAAATGTATTAATACATTATGTTGACATTTAAAGCAAATATATTTTTAATAATGATTTAGAAAAACATAAAAAGTTAGAAATCGCGAAAAAAAGAGATAGAAACAAACACAAGCAACAGAAACAGCTAAACCATATGTGAACTACGTGTAGATATTGTAGGCTAAACTGTACACAATACCTTAGAAACATAATAGGTTGGAGGAGAATTCGTGGGTGCCCAAGGTCACTCACCATCTTACCCCCCCCTTGCGCCCCCACGAATTCTCCTCCAACCTATTATGTTTCTAAGGTATTGTGTACAGTTTAGCCTAGTTTAT